>JAOWCC010000936.1:78666395-79208845 GCA_030867875.1 Actinernus sp. WN-2022 | reverse complement strand
CCCTTGTAAGCTGTTACCTTTAGTGTCTATGACGATTCCTGGGCAGTTTTATTAGCCTAGATTCAGGGAGGTTTTTGATTTCTTGATTTTCTTGCCCAGGAATCGCCATAGGCATTAATCGTAATGACTACAAGGGAAAGCGAAGGTTTTTGAAGCATTTTATTAGATTTAAGAGCACAACAGCGATAATACTGAAATTTTCATGCATTCTCTTGTAATCGCTTATACCGCAGATTGTAAGCTTGGGCTATCTGTGAATAGACGCACATATTTATTTCAAAACTCACCGCTAACATCTTGCCGTACGCCTTCAAAGGTAAAATGTCGATTTTCTGTTGGATCGAAAGCACTACAATAAGTGAGTGAGTTTGATTTACTGTCGGCATCTGAAGTGGTAACCATCTCGCCTGTCAACGCTGTAGCCAGGGTTTGATTCACGAACGCGGAAAATATGCAAATGGTAGTCTTTGTATCTCTCTTGCTCTGAGGGTTTTTCCGGGTTCTCTGCTGGTATTCTTCAATCCCTTCACATTCTACTTCCAGCTCATTTGTATGGTGTAGCCGGGTATTTTTTTAGGTTTCGTCGACTGTTTGCATCTTTCTTAATCTGATTGCCTATTTTGCAGCGATTTCGTCTTTGATAGCGATATAAATTGGGGGGGGGGGGTTACGATGCCGACAATTTTTAAAGTAACAAAATTGTCATCCCTCGGTTAAGATCAGGTATGTTATTTGGCCACATGATTTAACTATATACTGAAATATCTTATACTGTAACAAGCTAAGGACATACCTGGTACTTGATCTTCAGTCGTATGCTAGCGCTATCGCCGCCGGTACCCTTGCTTGTTGCCATGACAACAGGATACCATTTCTCCACCTCCTGTCTCGTGTCTAGGCTCTCGGCTGCGATATCAACTGTGCCTGAGGAAAGCCGAAAAACAATAATTTACGCACTGGATCCAATCAGAAAGAACACTAAAACACTGGAGGAGATTGAGGTTGTTTTATGGGTAGAAATTAAGTAACTCACCAACCAGCTTTCTCTTGTCCTTTTTATTTTTTCCTTCTCCGTCTTTGTAAATATTAACAGTCACAGTACAAAGTTCTGGCAAGTCACTAAAACACAAAACATAAACTTTTCCGATATTAATCTTGTATTGTTAAAATCATGCAAATGCATGGCATTACCCTACACGCTACGACGGAGCTAGCGTCTAACACGTATGTGCACATCTTATTAACCATATACAGCTATTTCGTCCTTGTTAGGAGTCGTCAACATGGCATAGCACCCAAGATCATCAGTCTTAATAAAGATCATAGGCATTAGAAGCTGGTTACTTCAACGGCGAGCTAAAAATATTGCTTTAAACCCCAGCCACCACGCTAACACGTGTGGGAGCTGGAGATGTGAGCAAAGTGCTTAGCGATGTCGATCTCTCCGAAGAGGATGTGGTAATGCAATATGGAAATGGAACGGCCAAATCCAAAATCATAAACCAAGCAAATGCATGGCACTACCCAACACGCTGCGACGTAGCTAGCGTCTAACACGTCTAACACGCTACGACGTAGCTAGCGTCTAACACGCATGTGCACATCTTATTACCAATGTATTGTCCACGGATGGGGGAATTATGCGCGGGGGTATTTTGGCAGGAAAAAAGAGGGAAAAACAGCCAACACTCGCATTCTTTTTGCATTTTAATAATGACAATTAACATTTTAGTTTGAAATAACAAACAATAAAACAAAACTACCGTACACATGGAAATAACAGGGCAGATTTATTTCTTAGCTTACAAGTTACAAAATTTGTTTACCCTGCAAGAAGAGCCTTCTACAGAGGGGGATTAACAAGAAAGTCATACCGGGCATGAAGTGAAAGAGCGGGGTGCGTATCTACATGGGGGAACTATACATGTGATTCTACGGTAATCTTTTATTGTTTCTTCTGATTAAACCAACACTTAAAGCTGTCGCAGAACTTTCTAAATTCTAGACTCGAAGCAAAGGAACTTACTCAAAGCTGAAGTTCTCCCCCCAGAACAATGTATCTGATCTGGCCTTGGCTGTTGTTCTCGCGTACAGCATTTTATCAAGGATCAGCTCACAGTAATATCTATAGAGATAAACACATTAAAACAATCACGAAAGAGGTATAATTGTAGGTGAGGAAATGGTATATAAAGTGCTAAGTGCATGCTTGAATACCGCTGTAATCATGTACTCAACATTTTATAAACCATTTCCCACCCACTTCGATTCCCTTTCTCTCTGACGAAGGGCTAAAGCTCGAAACGTCAACTGCTACGCTCTTTCCACAGCGGTTAGCATACCTTGGCGGTTAGCATACCTTGGCGGTTAGCATACCTTGGCGGTTAGCATACCTTGGCGGTTAGCATACCTTGGCGGTTAGCATACCGGCCTTGATCGACTTTTAGTTGATCATACCAGTGTTTGTCTTCCCCACCAGCGCAGACCAACACTACTTTTTACAGGAACTAATTATCCAAAGTTTTATAAGGAAACGCAGAGCATCACTAGGTCAGATATTTTGCGTTCTAACATAAGTGGGTTTGTCATTGGCTTACCTTTTCTTAGTCTTGGCTGATAGGCCTTTAGCTTCTACGATCCACACCGTGATTTCCGACATCAGTTCTGGTGTGGTTATCCCTCGCTGCTGCAGTGATTTCTTGATGCTGAAATCAAGTGAACTAACGTTTGGTTAGACGTATCACAGCTAATCACGGCCGTGAGGGCAGTCTGGATGAAGGTAGGGTATACTAGTGCTGTGATATTTAAACATGAAATAATATATAATTTGCGGTAGATTTAATTGATAGTTTTGGTTCCGAGGTCTTCTCTTTCTATGAAGCTCAAAACTACCTCAAAATAGCTGAGAATATAGATGATCATACACCACTTTCATTAATGCGTATACCAGTTTCGATAGTTTATCCATATGTACAAAAATATGATCATTATCACGTGAAAGAGCATGTCGAATTACAGTAGAGTTACATCCATTTGAAATTAGAGATTTTATGAAAAACAACGGAGGCCTTTCTACCCCCTCTAGCAGATCAACACCAGTTTTTACAGGAACCCGTCACCCAGTCGTATCTTCATGTTTTCCCAGTATTAGAAATGCCTATAACTCAACGCCAATTCTCTACATTGTTCTATAACTGAACAACTAGTTTTAACACGATCTTCCATGTGGTAGCATTAGTTTCTCTCAACAGATTAATCTTCCAAATTATGCAAATTAGGGGCGGCCATTATGAAAGTGGTCAATAATGATTTACTATTTCATTTTATTGCAAAGTTTTCTTTCATCTACTTTTTTAGTGCGATCGAGCTGTAATTAATGCTTGGGCTGCCTGTAGTTTTATACATGCCTGAAATCGTATTGTTTGCATGCTGTAGACTTTTCTAAAGGCCCGTTAACACAGGCGATTTTTTGTTCAATTTTGTCGCGATTTCCACTTCAATTTTGTTCGCCAGCGAAGTTGCACTTTCTAATCGCGCGTGTAAATTAGCGGCGATTTTGATGCAATTTCTGTCGCCACCAAATCGCACTGGTTTCGAGCATGTTCGAAACTTGATGCAAATTTGCGGCGAGAAAAATTGTAGTGGGACACGACAAAAATTGCACAAAAAAATGCCTGTTGTAAACGGGCCTTTACGTAGCAGTCATGTTGAGTCCCAGGAAAATAGAAATCTTTGTTTTTGCGCATATAAACTCGTTCTAAAACTGCTCAGTGCTGGCTGCACAAAATCTATCGTTTAAGGGTCACGCACCTGTTAACCCATTTGTTGAGCTCTTGTTCGCTGCGACACGAGAAGTATTTGATCTCATCTGGTGACATAACCTGGAAACAGTGCTGCTTGTGAAGGATGCTGGGATGGATGGGACGAACACTGACCTTACCAGATACAGACATGTCCATGGACTCCTGGTGAAAGAGAATGCGACACTTGGTCAGTCATCAGCTTCCACCTTTTATAAGGTACCAAAAATTGCCAGAAAATCCCAATAATTAAATACAGTGAAACCCCGTTATAACGAACTGCCAAGGGACTGAGAAAATATGTTCGTTATACCGGGAGTTCGTTATACCGGGATTCTAATCCATACACCTTTACAATTACCGGGATGAAAAAGTTGTTCGTTATACCGGGGTGTTCGTTATAACGGGGTTCGTTATACCGGGGTTTCACTGTATACTAAATACCGATATTTCAATGTATATTTCGACGTATATTAAATTTAAAAACTCTTGGATACCAGTATACCCAAAACCGCTGACCGACCCTGAGACATCGGTACTGTATGTGACAACAGTTATTGAAGAGCGCATGTGCAGGGTTGGACTTGAAAATTGGAAAGTTATGTGACGCAGACATCGCATTCTCTACCCCAGACCCTTCTCTTATTTGTTACTGCGCATGCTCGACGAAAATCAAGAAATAAGAGAAGGGTCTGGGGTGGAGAATGGTAGACACGAATCTTGAGTTACTTCACTTTCGTAAAAAAAAAAAATGTAGCGACAATTGTAAAATTAAATCAAAGTGGATAAAATGGTCATGACTAGTGAAACACTTTGTATTCCCAGGAACCCATTACAGTTTTACTAATTGATCCTCAACAAGGTCCTTCCTCGTCTCCACCTTACAATAAACCAACCCACCCCATCTCCCCCCCCCCACAAATATATTGAAAGCGGTACGACTTTAAAGGGACTATGTCAGCTATTTTAGCCTCACTTTGAAACGTTGAAAATTACATTCAAACTAAAAGAAACCAAGAAATAATGGTGTAGATTTATGATTAAAAGCGTTTTCCTTACAGAGAAGCTAATCGGACAACGGATGGAGAGGATGGAAATGGATTACGATTATGAGAATCTTGAAAAGGTTAGGCAAACGTTTTCAAGTTTTAAAATATTATCTTTGATATTAGCTAATGTTTCTACTCTAGCTTGCTGTCTCTTCGTACCGTTTCGTGTCAGGCGTAGCTAACCGTAGTGCTTTGTGTTAGAATTTTACGTTGTATATCAGCTTTGCTGTAGTCTTCGGACTTTTCATTCTTTAATTAGTCAATTTTTCTCCGGACATTCCATTAACACGTAAAAAACTGTACACATTTCCAAAAAGGCGAAAAGGAAACTCTCTTCCGTCCTGTTTCCAGATGATTTGACTGACAGGCCTTAATAGTACCTAAAAAGTTGGTTTGGGCTACCTGTGGCTACGATCTCGAACATATTTAGAAATGTTTTCACTCATAGAATGGATCTTTAACGATACTGTCCTCTAAATATACTCAAGAAATAAAGATTTGTAGTTATAACTCGCTTAATAGAAAATTTAGCGTAAAACAAAGACCACACATCACTCAAATAACTACTGTTACCGTACCGTCACACAACGAGCTATCAAGTCTCTGTATGTACGTCTAGCCTCCTAAGTCGCCCGCGGGGATCTGCTTTAGGAGGCTACTGTATATATATATATAGCTTCTTTATATTATGCAAGGATATCTATAAGGAACCTCGGTGACTTCAGCCGTTGAGTTACTGTACTGTATGAGTTATTGTGCTGTATGTAGCCCCAAAATAAACATAAATGACATGATATGACTGATGTTAGTGACTGTTTGAGTCCTTTGAGGCTGTTCTGTATAACGTTTGATTCATTTAGATACCCGATCGAGTAATTGCTTTATATCGTATATAATATAACCAGTTCATGCTTTAGCACTCAGCTTGCAGTAAAAGCGTCGTAGTCGGCTGTTCATGTTGATTTTAAAAGTATGAAAAATCTAGATAGAGCAGGATGAAACATTATACCACTTAACAGAGTTTGTGAAAATCGAGTATAGTTTGGTTTAGAATACTTTAAATGCCGTTACGGCTGCATGTGAAGTGGATACCTTCCCTGCGGCCAGCCAGGCATCGGCGACACTCAAGAATCTGAAACCTGTTGAAACCTTGCTTCAAATTTAGCGTCTGAGATACTCACAGACGCAGCCAGGCCTAGGACTAAACCACAGGACTGAATCACAATTTCTGTGCAACCGGTTCTTCTCTAGAAGTGCTTATATATAATTGAAGTTCGAGTGAATTCATGCGGTTCAATTGACGAATGCATGTCTGCATTCAGCGACGTTCAGTAGAACTATGGTAACATGTATGATTAGAACCGTCCTGTGACCAGTGTAAAGTCACTGAGGGATCAAAAGATCACATTTTAAGTATATAAAGAAGAACAGAAAGAACTTTCCGTTGTTTAACAATACAAGTGTACTTTCACTCACCGCTAAGGCTTGCTAAACTAATGGATAGATGTATGAACATTTCAGTACGTTTCGTGTCCTGATAACTCAATAACTTACGGTCATTTTATCTCTTTTCTAAACCGTAAACTGGAGTATATACCAATATAAACTTGAAGCAACTACTGATCTGCGATGTCGTAGACGTGTTGCTCCGATAACTGAACAAGACTCATACTTACCTCGCTGTCGCGTTTTAGTTCATAGGAGCTCGCTCGCCGTGAGACTAGCGATCGCCGAGTTGACAGCAATCGGTGACCTTTTCTCATAAAACTCATTTCAAAACATGTCGTTAATTTAACAAGATTAACGAATTCAATATTCCAATTCCCACAAAGCGGCTCTAATATCCAGGGGCTCGTAGTGTGAACTGAGTGCAAATCACTCATTCAAATTCACTTACGAACTGTATTCTAATTAGCACATAAAGTAAGTGATAATTGGTCAGCCATGAATTACACTTATCTCTCAGTCTCTTTGCTGACTTGTCGAAAGTTAATTAGATTTGAGGTCAATTGTACTGAGTCAATGAACCTTGAATACAAATCGAAGTACACAACAGTAACTAAAAATAGCCATTTTAATGATTACACAACTTGTTACGCGCCTAGCATTGGCATTTCCTTCAGTTCCTGTAGCTTTGATTTTCTAAATATCTTCCGGTTAGTATGCTATCACATTTCTCACTGCAGCTATGAAAGATCTTAAACTACGAGACTAAATGTTTACACACAATTTTGCTAGAGAAGAGTGTGCCATCTTGAAAGCTTCACTAAAATCTAGTTCAGTAGTTGACATAACTCCCTGCGATCGCTTGACAATGTGCTGTCTGAACGAAAAGCAAGATGGGTCAAGAATATTTGAAGTTCGGTATGCCAAATGAACCGTAACCAAGGAGATGATACCATTCCAGCAGGAAATTAATTGTAGCTGTTTTCAGACAGAACAAATGCAGTTCATAAAGTTTGATGTACTGCATACCTAAAACCTATCGACGGTCATTTTGGGCTGTATGGAAATTCACTCGATGAAAATCTGGACAGACCTTATCGCTATCATACAGGTCTTACTTCCTCCTGATTGCTCTCATTCTCAGGTGATAATGGTCAGTGGTACTTAAAGTGCCAATAACCCCCAAAAAAATATTTTTGACGTCTATTCTGTATTGCGCCCTGACAAAGACTTCGAAAAAATAAAAGTGAAAAAACTAAACTTCGACGATTTTACTGGCGTCAAAGTTAGCGAAAACATCCGTTTTGGGCTTGCTGTTTCCAGTTGGAAGTCAGCGCGAGTCTTGGTGAGGGCCTGGAATTATGACGTCAATCGGGCGCATTTTACTACAACTACCAGAATCCTTTGCACGGTTTCTTTTGTTCCTTTAATTTAGACTATTGTCTTGGTATTCTCAAAGGAGTTGGAAAATCTGAATAAGAAAAATAATTCAAAAAGGAAAAACGTCCTATTATAGTCTAATCAATAGGAAATAAACTCCATCACAAGAAAGAGCACAACGAAATTAGTAAATTTACCAAGTTTGGTGATATTTCATTGAATATTTATCATGTGGTGAGCTTGCAAGAGTCACAGAAATAAGAGACGTTTGTATGGGATTGAACGAACGCCTGACTACATACACGTCACAGGCCACTGGTCTCCAGGCTCCCAAAGGGAATTGAAAACTGACGGCCACAAGTTCTGGTTCTCAACTTCGAAACGCCGTAAAAAAAATACTGTTGAGTTTTAGCCTCCTATTTTTGCCTTAAGTTCTAAATAATGGTTTAAAGTTTCAATTCAAAACAAATAATTTTTGGGGTTATAGGCACTTTAATAGGGCGGGAAGTTGAGGCACCAGGAACGGAAACCACAGTGGGTGGTTTAATTATGAAGTTTAATGTTTCATCAGAGTGATCATGTATAATAATATAGATTCTAATCTCACTTATTAAAACAAAATCAAGGCTATTTATTCAATTTTCGTGAGCCTTATTGTACCTCAAAAATCCCCCGCACATTGTTCCTGTCAAAACACATACCTAGTTATGAACACAAGAAAACCTGAACCTTACAGTGGACCGGAAAATAAGTTGGTTATATCGAGTTAATTAATTAGTCGTGCAAATGAAACAATTATTCGTTCCATTCGGGTACAAGAATGAGCCTCAAATGGTGTTTGTTCCGGGTGTTTCTTATAACGGAGATATATTCCATACAAACTATTGTATTTTGCTGGCTGAACAAACATGTTCGTTACATCGGGGACTTCGGTTCTCCCTTCATGTAGGCAGACATGAATTACTACCAAATTGTATTGTGTATTGTGTTCTATTGTGTTCTATTGTATTGTGTATTGTGTTTTATTGTATTGTGTATTGTGTTCTATTGTATTGTGTATTGTGTTCTATTGTATTGTGTATTGTGTTCTATTGTATCGTGTATTGTGTTCTATTGTGTTGTGTATTGTGTTCTATTGTATTGTGTATTGTGTTCTATTGTATTGTGTATTGTGTTCTATTGTATTGTGTATTTCGTTCTATTGTATTGTGTATTGTGTTCTATTGTATTGTGTATTGTGTTCTATTGTATTGTGTATTGTGTTCTATTGTATTGTGTATTGTGTTCTATTGTATTGTGTATTTCGTTCTATTGTTTTGTATTGTGTTAAAGGGACTGTATCACGGTAAGACTTTACATTCGTTTTTCCGGGCCGGAATGAGCTATTTGCACCGATTTTTATATAAACTAACGAACTTCTCGGCCATGTGGGATGCTTAAAATCAAAGCAAATATGCAAAAATGACTAACAAACAGTGTATATAAACCGGTCTCCAGGGAAAATATTGAAAATCCTTTCAATCAAGCATTGAGAGAGGAAAGTTTAACTGTTTGTATCCAATTAACAACCACTAAACGAGCGATTACTCGATACATGCGCAGTACCATGACATAGCCCCTTTAATTCTATTGTACTGATTTTGATAGCAATTCATGTGTTGCCTACTGGCATGAAGGGACCACCGGGACTTCGTTGTAACTAGGTTCGTAATTATAACCAGGTTCCGTTCGTTATAACGGGGTTCCACTGTAACAAATAACTGTGACCGCAGCAGTTTACTAAGTAGGGTTTGGAAACGTGCAACACACTGAACTTCTAATGCCTCAGTGTTATAAACCCTTTCTGGTTTGATCATTTAAACTAGTACTAATTTCAAGGATTTTCCGTATTTAAAACTGAGAAGAAGTACATTTACCATACCATTGTCAATGTTGTCTTTTTCGCACTCAGTAGCGATTCTTGTGACCTTGAGATCTGTAGATGTCCATGAGACAGACACCTAAACAACACAAATAAGAACAATGAGATATGCAGATGTCCATGAGACAGACACCTAAACAACACAAATAAGAACAATGAGATATGCAGATGTCCATGAGACAGACACCTAAACAACACAAATAACAACGAGGTTGTTTGATACTAAAATAACATTATTGACTTCATCTTGTCTGAGATATCAGTAAAGGCAAAAAAAAGTTGCAATAATAAATAATAACAATGAAGATAAGTTTCAAACAACGGTGGTGGAAGCTATATCATTGTATTACTAGATGAAATATCTTTGTAAATGTCCATAATGTTCTTGATGTTAAAGGCATGAAAGACAATAATATCAGAAAGTGTAGATTTTTAAATTGTTTAACATATAATGCGATAGGTTTTGATACTGGCATATTAAATACCATAGGCTGTAATACACAACATTCATAATTACGAAACGTCTACATAAAAATACGATTATTATACCATGCAGGAGGGCATGCTAGGCTAAACAATGCTGTGAATTATAGTAGAATTATAGAACTCCATAACCAGAATCTCGATAAATAATGGAATGCTGACCATCAGTTTACGATATAATCTATTTTTAGAACGGCGGCTCAAACTACTTTCGTGGGTGAAAATAATGGCAGCCATGTTTCTTTTATAACCATAAAATTAGTTCTCTTATTATAACCGTAGGCTTTCATGTCATTAAATATTTTAGGTCAAAAGTGTTCGATCGTTACGTCAAATTTTGGCAAAGTCAAGTTAAAAAAAATAGGAATGAAGTTACACGCATATAGTGGTAATAAATTACGTACATATACTTCAGTTAAATCAAATATATACTTTTTACGCGTCTTGTTTACAGTGTTTTCGCGCTTCAAAAAGAGCCGATAGTATCGCTGCCGCTATTGGAGCACATTCGTATTGAACAGAAAAAACGTCCGAGCAGAGCCTGGTGACGAAAACGCATCTTTGGATCATCGTTTTTCAGCCCCTGGTGTGGACGGTCGATAACGATGCGAAAACGCTAGTGTGGACGCAGAGCTTTTTATCCGGCGTTTTCGGGGAACCAAAAACGGAGGTTTTCAAAAACGCATTAGTGTGAACAGGGCCTTCAATATTGTACAAATGCAATGTACGGTGCCAGGATGAATAACATTATTATTATTGTTTTGGACCAATCAGAGGGCAATTAGGTGCAATATACGCATGCGCCTTTAGCGAGAATCGTTTTCTAAAAACAGATTATACCGTAAAGTGATGGACCAAGACCTAATATGACAGCTCGAGAGTTCTGGTTATGGACTTGTGATTACAGTAACTGAATCTCCAATTTTCGGTAAGTTATCAGGCTTTTGAAATAAGAGACTTTGTATGAAATCACCCAAGACACATGGAAGAGAGGCTTATGTGACGTCACTGGTTTCACTTCATACAAATAAACCACTGTGATTTTGATGATGAAACTTTATTAACGTGTCTTCTAGCCGACCGACACATAATTTTAAGTATAATGATAATAAAATAATGTAATCTAAAAATATGTTATAAAAGCAGTACAAAATAAATTTATAAAATGTTACTAAGACTAATATCAAAATCTAATTGACAATGTGGTGTTTAAATAATTAACTAATTAAGATATATACACAAATGCACATACACACACATACGTACACATATGCAGGAAACAGTCACGTGCTGATATAATACTTCGTTAACGAATGAATTAAGCTCTTGATCCCCATGGGAAAGGCGTTGCCAAACTTGCCATGGATGCTGAAGGGCAAGCCATCTTCAAAAACGCAGTTTTAGAAAGATCGACAATCGTTTGGAGATGCAAAATAGCATTTACAAACAGGTTTTGCTAATAACACTATCGATCTCGTACTTGTATTGTTTGCCAACCACGTGATCGCATTCGTGTCGTGAAGCTACTGGAATGGGCCTTTTCCAATTGATACAACAGCTCATGCATAACATTTCCTTTAGTAACGTTGATTAAGCCCTGGGAAACGTTTGACTCTTCATGTTGGTTTAACCCCTGACTTATATAGGTAAAATTTAATGGTCTGTTTTTTTCATTCTTCTTTAAATGTGTTTCTGCCGGGTACGAAAGTCACTCATATTTCTCCCAAACTGATCTCACTCATAAATTCCTGCCCAGACGTCCACAAACTGCTTGTTCTGTTATCTTTGGCTCTCGCGGCTCTCCGTGCTTCTCAAGCATGTTAAGGTGGCTCGCCTGGATTTTCCAGGGACGCACCATACCCAATTTGAACGGCTGCTACTCCACTGTCAGAGCACGGTCGAGCTAGCCACTTCACCCATTTACTAGAAATAGAATAAACTTTCCAAAAATGTAGGTTTATTTGACATCGGTGTTACCATAGCAACACAGCGTTGACGTCATGTGTTTTACATATCAGCAATTTTCTTGAAATCTAGACCTAAACTTTTAAAACGACCTAGTGTCCCTTGTAGTCTAAATGTAGGCCTTCAAGACTGCAAAGCTTAAAAAAATTGTATGAGAGCGTTTTCGAAAAAAAATGGGTTGAATATTTTCATTAAAAAAATAAACAATTCGCCTTACTTCCTGTTTAGTCGTCGAGAACTGTGTGTTCCGGACCGATTCAAACGCTGTTTTTAGCATATTTCATACCTGTGACATAGGACTACTTCCCATGAAAATTTCATTCCATTTGCTTTATTCGATTCCGGTTTATGGAATAATGAGTAATGTAATAAATATGCTCATTTTACTCAGAATAGTAATGTATTTGCTAAGGAAACTGTAATTCGAAAACTAGTCGATGACATTTTTTTTTTATCTTTTCACCTGAAATTCAACATGTACTACCCTTGCCCTGTAAATTTCAAGAGCATTGAATCATTTTAAGAGCGCGAAATAAAAACAAAAACACAGGGAACTTTTACATTCATCCACGCAAGCTTCATTGCTGTATCATTTTGTTTATAGCTTGTGTCTTTCCGAAATTTCTCTTTTGTCTAGATTCTACATACTTGTGTGCTTTTCAACTAACAAGTTTACCATGCACGCTTGCTACACTTCGCTAATGCCGGAACGCTCGTGCAAATTCTGTTTTTAGTACAATAGTCACGCTGCCAGTTGTAACGCTGTTATAATATAACTTATAATATTTATTTACAAAACGTTTTATAATATCACTAATACAAAATCTCGTTTTTAATTTATATTTAGAAAATGTGGTCTAGACGTCACGGGCACTTTTTCCCGATCTGGTTACTAAAAACACACTTATTCAACATTATCATGCTTCATGGTTTAACTAATTTGCATGTCATTGTCCTAAGAACAGAATTTGCACGAGCGTTCCGGCGGTAGCGAAGCGTAGCATGCGTGCATGGTAAACTTGTTAGTTCAAAAGCACACAAGTATGTAGAATCTAGACAAAAGGGAAATTTCGGAAAGACGCAAGCTATAAACAAAATGATACAGCAATGAAGCTTGCGTGGGTGAATGTAAAAGTTCCCTATGTTTTTGTTTTTATTTCGCGCCCTTAAAATGATTCAATGCTCTTGAAATTTACAGGGCAAGGATAGTACATGTTGAATTTCAGGTGAATGGATTTAGAAAAATATTTATCGACTAGTTTTCGAATTACAGCTTCCTTAGCAAATACGTTACTATTTTGAGTAAAATGAGCATATTTATTACATTACTTATTATTCCATAAACCGAAATCGAATAAAGCAAATGGAATGAAATTTTCATGGGAAGTAGTCCTATGCCACAGGTATGAAATATGCTAAAAACAGCGTTTGAATCGGTCCGGCCAAAACAGTTCTCGACGACTAAACAGGAAGTAAGGCGAACTGTTTATTTTTTTAATGAAAATATTCAACCCATTTTTTTTCGAAAACGCTCTCATACAATTTTTTTAAACTTTGCAGTCTTGAAGGCCTACATTTAGACTACAAGGAACACTAGGTCGTTTTAAAAGTTTAGGTCTAGATTTCGAGAAAATTACTGATATGTAAAACACATGACGTCAACGCTGTGTTGCTATGGTAACACTGATGTCAAACAAACCTACATTTTTGGAAAGTTTATTCTATTTCTAATAAATGGGTGAAGTGGCTAGCTCGACCGTGCTCTGACAGTGGAGTAGTAGCCGTTCAAAGTGGATATGGTGCGTCCCTGGAAAATCCAGGCGAGCCACCTTAATGCATGGTTTGAACATGAAAACGAGGCTACAGCTATTTTGCTGAATAGAGTCACTTGAATTTGCTCAAATCCTAGAACAACGGTGTTTATAACTAATCTCAGCGTTTTTAGTCGTCCTAATATAATTTTTTTGTAAAATGTCTATCACGTGACCACACACGTGATCACAAAAAGTTGAAAATTAAACTAAAAACGGGGTGGTACATTGTATATTTTAAGTAACGATTTTGTGTTTATCTGATCACACTTGTGGTTGACTTTAAAGATCAGTTCGGAATGGTTGACCCTGATAGACTGTTAAGGCGAAAATATACAAAATAGGTCACGTGACCTATTCTTCGAACCATTTTTCGCTATTTATATCCTCTTCAGTGATAAAAAGCAAACCATTCCGGACACAGTCTAATTTCCCATAACAAGCTTAACATTTAGAACCGAAAAGCTGAAACAAAACAATAACTTCCGCCACCCCTTTTTGATGTATTTGTTTTAGCAGCCTTAAGGTCACGTGACCTTCAAAACACCAAAATACCGATCCTTAAATGTTAAGACACACGATTACCGTATTATTCCAGAGTTATGGGGTATTTCATACATAAATGACAGAGATAGCGAATTTTGAATGTTTTATCAGAACTGCCCAAATTAACATGCTTGAGTTCGTTGAAAATCTCATCTGTAATCACATGCAGAATCTCGTGCGGCACGCAACGAAATTATAATTAACCGACTTAACTGATTGTATGTGTAACGACTACAGTACAGCCCTGTAATGTTGCTGTTTTTCAATAAATACTTTCCGGTTCCCCTACACGTACGCACGGCTTACTCGACATTTTTAAACTTCAGCAGTCAAACAACACTCATGACAACTGACTTCCTTGGTTAGATAGAGCGGCGAGCGAGAACTACGGACTAAACAAATAACCACTCAGATAGCATACTTCTTGTGCTTTGTGTACTGTGTACATAGATCTTCAAGAATGACGCGACAGTTAGTATTCTAAAGAATCCCTTCTTCTTTATTAAAACACCTACCACACAATCGCTGACTGCAACCCGGTACGATCGTACTCAAGAAGAGCCAGCAAGCGTGAATAATTTTACTGTGCTAGGAACGAACGCCAATCTGACGATCCTAAGTTACTTTGCCACGTTCAAACAAATCAACCAAATTGGCAGCTACGCGCATACACTCTTTAAACACTCAAAACTTCAATTATGAAATAATTACCCAACCTCTTGCATGAAAGGCTACTAGTTGAGCTAACCTTCAACAAGTCATTACTAAGCCGCATATGGAACTATACGTACGATAATAACTGGCTATTGCTGGAATCAAAGGTTTCACAAATGCTTTAGTTGTTGATTTGTGCTAGGGCAGATTGTTATGTATTCCGTGGCGTTAATTATCCCGTACTTTTTCGGGCGTGATAAAATTACGATACTTACTGTATGCACTTTCGAGTTCTTTTGAAAACTTTCGTCTGTACAACAAAAGTACAAATCGTTCCAATGAACAAAACATTGTCAAACACACGTGTCCTAGGTTTTAGGTCAGCAAAAACCATCTGACTATCTTTTAAGGCTGAATGAAGAAAAACTGAATAAGTAGGGGAAAACTTATCGACTGCATATATAGCTTACCATGGGCTCTCATATCCAGTGACCGTCGGACTTAGCATTTTCGTATCAAAAGTCAAAACCTCTGGCTGGATACATCGTAGTGGCCTTACCGTTATAGCAGATCACAGAACTGAACGCTTATGCTGACTGATTCTCGCGAATTAAACAGGAATTGAGTAAATGAGCCGTCAACTCGAACGAACTCCCAGAGAATCAAAGGAATTTGGGTTTGGGGACTGAGCCGGACAGGATTAAAACTGAGTCATTCTAACCAAGAGCAACTGAAAACAACATTAGCATAAGAGACTGGTGCCTAATTCCCTAAGGACCAATCATAGACTTTTTGTGTAGACACGCCACACTTAGCTCGCTTATTACCATTTGTAATAATATCTCGGCTTTCTCTTAAATTAACACTGAACAAACGATCAAGGCTCATTTACGAAACAAAGGCTGCTGTCAAAAGGCCTTTATGTACCGTGGTCGGAAACTGAAATAGTTTGGCTTTCGAATCGTCGGCAAGGCTAAAGTGACTTTTGTATATCATTAACAAAACCATCGACCAATTATTAGTCCGAGTTATGGGATTTCTCAATGTGTCAAAAAAGGCTTTTGAGACTTTATTGGTGTAATTCATCAAGATCATCAGCCGTATTACACGGTGGCTTTTGGTGTAATTCATCAAGATCATCAGCCGTATTACACGGTGGCTTTTGGTGTAATTCATCAAGATCATCAGCCGTATTACACGGTGGCTTTTGGTGTAATTCATCAAGATCATCAGCCGTATTACACGGTGGCTTTACGAGAAAGTATTTTCTTTTTCACGTTAAAGAAACTGTCATCTAGTCTAGCTATTTTCAGACTAGCTATTTCTAGCTATTTTCTAGCTATTTTTCTATATTTTATTAGTAGAAACGATTTTTTGCTTCCGAGTTATGAGAATTGAGTGTATCCAAACAAACCTTCACGTGTTTTAGATGAGTCGGTGAAAATCAACAAATTTGTGCCAAATTAAAGGTTTTTGGCTTAATAAAAACTCTTAGTGAAACCAAATGAAACGTTTGCTTTATTTAAAGTGCCTATCACCCTTTTGCAATTTTGATAGCTTATGAACCTCCTAAAAGTTTTGAGTACTTCTGTGCAGAAAGTTTTGGTTTAAAGTGAATACTTTATGTTCTACGCTTGTTTGAAATCGTGTAAATGTGACCTTTCCTGACCCATGACCGCATAAGTAAAAGCCTGGGTCGAAACCTGGGTAGACGTCATCTTGACGTCATATAATTATAATTATAATTATAATTATATAATTATAATTATTCATCTAAAACACGTGAAGGTTTGTTTGGATACACTCAATTCTCATAACTCGGAAGCAAAAAATCGTTTCTACTAATAAAATATAGAAAAATAGCTAGAAAATATTTCCATTATATCAATATATTTGCGTTACCTAGCTTGATTAGCTTTTAAGTTATTTCTAGGTAACCCATACCATTAAATTGTTTAATTCTCCCTCCCTTTTATATGTAAAACATTTCGTTATGGTATGAATAAAATCGTTGTTGTTGTTGTTGTTGGCTTTGCAATCATTTCAAGAAATACTTAACATGTTGACTAAAATTACTTTTTTCTTTACTAACAACTCAAAAACTGTGTATATTTTCCATGCATCGATGCTGTTGTGATAAAAAGGCGCCATGGAGAATAATGCATTAATGAGATGACGTCTACCCAGATTTCGACCCAGGCTTTTACTTACGTGTCATGGGTCAGGAAAGGTCACATTTACACGATTTCAAACAAGCGTAGAACATAAAGTATTCATTTTAAACCAAAACTTTCTTCACAGAAGTACTCAAAACTTTTCGGAGGTTCATAAGCTATCAAAATTACAAAAGGGTGATAGGCACTTTAAGGCTGCGAAGTTTTGGCGGCCTGGCCGCCCCATACATTTTACAGTAACAACTACTCGTATTTGTTCGCCCATAACTCTGAAACGAAATGCTCTTCTACTTCAAAATTTAGCCCAGAGATTAAGTTTTGATCTCTCTTCAAGCTCAAAAACATTATATTTCATTTGGAAGTAAAAATATTTCAAAATATGTTTTTTTGTGACGAGGTTGCAACCCAAGAATTCTGTGATAGATAGTGAGCAGCAAAAAAGCCGGTTTTCAAAAGCAAAACAATGACAGCCAAGTCGTTAAAATGTCAAAGAATCTTCTTGTTTCAGTTTAAGATTGAACTACTAGTTGGTTTCTACTAAAACAATCGGAGCTACGTTTCTCGTCAACTATCAGCCGTTATAGTTCATGCGTTCTCGGGCTTATATTTGAACATTAAATTTGCGCGGGCAACTATCACCGATAATTCATCGACGGACACACTCTATTTGTATAATAGGAACTTCGACCTCATAGTCTAATTGTTAAATAGTCCATGCAGTTTCGTATTCGAAAATTACGGCTGAATGCGATGACTACAGATGCATTTATCAATCACGAGATACTCTTAGCTCAGTTATCGAAATTGCAAGATGTCGGCGCCTCTCGCTCTAGACTCCAGTGGTTCCGCAGTTACTTCTCTGACAGACAACAAGTGGTACGGATCCACTCAGCAGTGTCTGAGCCCCTTCCTGTGGTCAGCGGTGTGCCCCAGTGAAGCATCTTAGGTCCGCTTCTCTTCAATATATATGTTAACGATCTTCCTTCGGTACCACAGAAATGCAGTTCTCAGTGTTATGTAGATGATACAAAGCTCCACGTTTCGTTCCACTTACAAAACCAGCTAACTACTATTACTGACATGAATCAGGACCTACTTAATATACGTAACTGGTGTTTCAACAATTTCCTGCTTCTTAACCCAGACAAGACAAAGCTTATCGTGTTTGGTAGCAGACAGATGGTGACTAAACTACAAGACTTCAGTTTACTGCTGCTAGGAAAGGACCTTGTGCCGGTCCAAGTGGCCAAAGACCTGGGAGTTATACTTGACCCTCACCTATCAAATGATGAACACATAATAGACCATTTTCTCAAGTATGCGCACGCAACAGGCTTGACGGGCTGGTAAATACTTCACGTGGGAATCACGTAGTGGTTTCCTATAACCCTCCCTATTATTTCAACCAATACTAAATCCAAGCTGCCTACATGAAGTATTTCTAGGCGGGCCGTGAGTTTTGTTAGCTTTTGTTAGACTCGTTC
Organism: Actinernus sp. WN-2022; assembly: GCA_030867875.1. Classification (NCBI taxonomy): domain Eukaryota; kingdom Metazoa; phylum Cnidaria; class Anthozoa; order Actiniaria; family Actinernidae; genus Actinernus; species Actinernus sp. WN-2022. Next base: position 79,190,132 of record JAOWCC010000936.1, on the reverse strand, counting down.
TGATGCGACATCCTTTGTTATTCAAATTATCGGCTATTGTTCAAAAATTGGCGGCTATTGTTCAAAAAGCGATTTGGCGGGCCAATATTGCGTGCGCATACCTGAGAAAATGGTCTATTAAAACCGTATCTTCGTGCATGTCTCATCTGGGACAAATAAATCGTGCTAAACATGCATTCGACAGAAAAACGTTGCTAACAGTCATTAATGCTTTAGTTTTTAGCAAATTATTTTATTGCTCAAATGTGTGGGCAAATGCCACTAACTCTAATGTCATTTTTCAGATTCTTTCTTAAACCTGTGTTAAATCATGACATTTTTAAACTACGTTGGATGCTCTTTACAACGACGCTATTGGCTTGGCGATCTGAGGAAGTTATGACGTCATTCTGACGTCACAGAACGGTGAACCGTTAAAAATAAAAATACGCCACAATACTGCAGAAATCGTTGTTATTTTTCAGAATTTTCCTTAAACCTGTGTTAAATCATGACATTTTAAAACTACTTTGGATGCACTTTTCAACGACGCTATTGGCCTGGCGATCTGAGGAGGTTATGACGTCATTCTGACGTCACAGAATGGTGAACCGTTTCTTGAAACGTTGGAAAACCGCTAAGACAGCCTCCAATATTGAAGAAATCGTCTTTTTGCGTCATTTCTCGAAAACATTTTCGTACATTACTGTCCTTTTCATTCACTGCTTCAAAAATATAAATTTTACGGCTTTTTAAAAAACATTTTATATGGTTTTATCTTCGTGACGTCATTCTGACGTCATTAAAGGCTGGTTCTCATATGATCGCTGACGATCGCTGGAGATCGCCGGATCGTCCAAAATTTGACCAGCGATCGTCAGCGATCATATGTAAACACTTCTAGCGATCCAGCGATCGTCAGTAATCCCGCTGGAGTAGAGCAAGGTTCTACTCCAGCGATCGTTGGCGATCGTCAGCGAATATATGAGAACACTTCTCGGCGATCGAGCGATCCTGTGGCATCCCACAATGCAATGTTTCCTAGATCCAAACTTCAACGCCATGGGCCGATGGCAACGGTTTGTCGTTGTGTTGTTGTCGCTCGTGCATTCACTTGTTCACTCAGCTTCGAACATGGCGGGCTGCAGTACGGAAGAGTTTATGGAAGAGCTGCACAAATACGAATGCCTTTATAACAAATACAGCAGAGAATATAAAGACAAGTACAAGAAGTTGAATGTGTAGGACGAAAATCAGTGAAAAGTTCAACATTACATGTACACCGGCTGCTGTAGAGGAAAACATATCAGGAATGCGTATGGAAGATACCCCAAACGGAGAAAAAACATTCCGTTGGGTTCAGGAAGAGATTCTGTTCCCATGCCAGTCGAGTTAATTTATAAATCTAGACTGGCTTGCTGTGTACATCGAGCACAAAGCGTCAGTTTCAAATCTGGGAAATCGGGAACTTGACAGTCCATCAAAAGTCAAACTCTGAATTACTAACGAGACCTGAAACAACCATGGGGGCTGATCAAAGCCAGGTCCCGGCTAATCCACAGATCGAATTGGAATTTAGCGTGTTGGCTTTTGCGGAGGGAGGAAAACCGGAGAACCCGGAGAAAAACCCTCGGAGCAAGGGCGAGATACCAACTAACTCAACTCACATATGGCGCCCCGTCCGGGAATCGAACTTGGGCCACAGAGGTGAGAGGCGAAGCGCTTAACCACTGCGCCACCCTGGCTCCACCACTGCGCCACCCTGGCTCCCATCCAACTCACACTCACTGGCGCGTAAACTTGCCAGCGATTATATGTGAACAAATGGCAGCGATCGCGAGCGATCCTTCGGTTGAGTGATTTGGACGATCCGGCAGCGATCATATGAGAACCGATGGACTTCAAACATAATACACAAGATGTACATTCCAACAATAAAAGAACCTGCCAAGTTTGGCTAGAATTCTCTTATTTCTTGAAATTCTACAGCCGATTCTTCAAATTAGCCCTCAGACAATCACAGACATAATTGTTGAGACACTCAACAAAATAGTTATTATGTGAGAAAAAAAAAATACTGGACACAAACCCCCCTTCCCCTTTCAATGTTGGTAGTGAATGAATTTCAAATTGAACGTGCACCTAAATCAACATTGAAGGGGGGAGAGAGGGTTTATTTAAAGAATGGTCTCTAAAAGTGAGCAGTGTCCCAAGTCATTTCGTCTGTGATTGTAGCCTTCTTCAGCCGGTACAAGATGAACAATCTATACACGTTGTTTCACCGCTGAGCTTTGCTGTAGTCCTTGAACTTCTCGTTTCGGTAATAAAGAACCGGTCATTTTATACTAACAAAAATACACGAGCGTCAGTAATGACATTGCAACTACAGACATATCGAAGCAAAACTTTAAAATGTTTACAGCTGACAAGTACTTTCACTATACGCCTCCGTTAATCTATCATAGCTAAACTCTCCTCGGGTGGCAGTGCCATCCGATTCAGTTTCCTTCGTAGTGCGTTCCTTGTTGCCGTAAACACGCCATACACACATGCATTACAAACCTTTCTCGGCTTTCGTCGATGTCTCCATCGTCCGTGTGGATAGAAACACTCCTTGATCTATATGACCGTATTCCTTTCGCTATTCTTCTTGGTAAATCCTGCGGAACAACATATTTTTTTAGCACGAACAAAGAAACAAAATAACCTTTTCCTTTTCTCGAGTACCATTATCTCCGGCGAAACAGAAATATGTTGTGATTGCGTGCAAGTTGTAGCGGGCTATTTTTCAATAACTGATTACGAAACGGCAACGAGCAGGAAAAACGGAAGTATATGAAACTATATATATACTATAAAATGTAATCTCACAATTTGGCTAGCAGGCATTAAACCAGTCAATTCCTCGCCCACAGCGACTTCTTGTTAACTTTTTTTGGTTCCGCCGTTCTCACTGTCAATAATAATTAACAAAGCACCCGGCTGATCGTCCACAATATCACCTGCCCTCGTTTGGCTTTCTTCTTCTTTGTTCAGTTATAACCTTATTTCCGTTCGTTTTATAACGTTTATGTTAACAAATGTAAAGCGATTTTGATGACGACTGAGAAGTATTGTCGGACATAGCCGAAAGACTGATATTACATGAACAAGGCTTGCAGCTCGCTTATTGACGAACTAACCCGGAGAGAAAATGTATTTCAGCCTTCGCTTCTTGCCGAAAAGTATGGTTGAATTTAAATATAAAACAACAGAAGAAACTAATGAGTCAGCTTTCAAGCTATTTAATTGTCGCTCATGCATGTACTTCCAAAATTATTAAGACAAAACATAAACGTCATTATTACGTATACGTGCGTGTTTAATACTGACATGAACGGTTTTGTACGGTGGCCCAAAATGGTCAAACACAAATGAATTTCCCAAAACACAAATCAATATCCCAAAACACAAATCAGTATCCCAAAACACAAATCATCAAAATTCCAAAACACAAATCAACATTTCAAAACACGAACCAATTTCCCAAAACACAAATCAAAATTCCCAAAACACAAATCAATTTCCCAAAACACAAATCAAAATTCCAAAACACGAACCAATTTCCCAAAACATGAACCAATTTCCCAAAACACAAATCAATTTCCCAAAGCACAAATCGAAATTCCCAAAACACAAATTGAAGGCCTCGGAACTAACCCAAAATACCGGAACGCCTGCTGTAAATTTACCAGAATTGAAACCACAGGCAGCCCAAGCTCTAACTATCTAGCTCATACTTACAGCGTTTGTATGGGAATTTCAACGAGCTAGAAGTACGAAAGAATTAATGAATCAAATGCCTTACCTTGCTTCCATAGTGTATTACTTGCTGTCTGTGTGGTAACAGGGTTGATATGAAGCGATTTTAGCGAGTTTTTATTTCCTCTGCTTAACTGCTCGCTAAAACACAGGCAGCCCAATCTCATGATTTGTGTATTTATACGCTAACACTGATATCGCTTGAATAGTTCATATTATAAATCCTTCCAAAACATGTATGTTAGACAAATAAATACACGCCTTCACCCTACAATGTTTCAGTTGTGGTTATTCATACCTCTGAGCTCTTCTAGGGTCGTTTTCACTGTTTTGTTTCGAACCTCTTTCCCTCACCACCTAATAAAAGGAACAGCCTTTTCCTTTTATTAGGAGGTGAGGGAAAGAGGTTCGAAAAAAACAGTGGAAACGACCCTAGAAGAGCTCAGAGGTATGAATAACCACAACTGAAACATTGTAGGGTGAAGTCATGTATTTATTTGTCTAACATACATGTTTTGGAAGGATTTATAATATGAACTATTCAAGCGATATTTGTAAGCGTATAAATACACAAATCATGAGATTGGGCTGCCTGTGGCTAAAATCGCTTCATATCAACCTTGTTACCACACAGACAGCAAGTAATACACTATGGAAGCAAGGTAAGGCATTTGATTCATTAATTCTTTCGTATTTCTAGCTCGTTGAAATTCCCATACAAACGCTGTAAGTATTAGCTAGATATTTAGAGCTTGAGCTGCCTGTGTTGAAACTCGTGCAAAAAGTTTGCCAAAACTATGGTGATCAAGGAGAAGATTTCCAATATTGTCCTAACTGCAGCTCTAAGCTCGATACCAGTATACCTTCGTGAGTTGAGAGGAACGGGTAGTGAAATCTCACTCCTCCCTATTTTTTCCGACAGTTTCTCCCTCCTCCCTATAGTGAGTTTTAAAATTTCTCCCTAGAGCATGTATGCAGATCCCATTTTCTCCCTCCTCCCTGTATGCTAAATTCTTCCTCCTCCCTAGTTTTTCTGGACATTTCACCCTCCTCCCTGACTTTGCCAATTCTCCCTCCTCCCTGTTCTGTTCCTCCGCACTCCTTCGTATAGAGCCAACGTCACTGAAAAAGAAGCAATCGAAGGGTACTTCTACAGCGGATTTAGCTACGAGACCATTTTAAACTCTCTTTCCAAATACCATGGCATTTCGCGTTGTAGATGCGGTCAACATTGAAAAGGCGATTATCTCAGTATAACCTTAAACTAAACAAGCGGGAAATAAACTTGTCCGACGTAGAGGTAATGATAAGGAATGAGTTAGATGGTCCAGGTTGTGTTTCTGGATATCGAGGGATGTGCCCTCATGTGGCCTGGCACACCTTCCGCATTAAGTACGGCATTCATGCTCCTAGAAGAGAGGTCGAGTGCCTCCTCAGGCGATTAGACTGACCCAGATGGAGTAACGGATAGGAAACGACGAAAGTTAAAGAGAAGAAGTTATACGTCGCCAGCCGGTCCCTAACCCATGGTATTTGGAAAGAAAGTTCAAAATGGTCTCGCAGCTAAATCCGCTGTAGAAGCTTCTTTTTCAGTGACGTTGAAGTCTGATAAAAGAGCTCTATACGAAGATATACTAGTGCCGAGCTTAGAGCCGCAGTTAGGACAATATTGGAGATCTTCTTCTCCTTGATCACCACAGTTTTGGCAAAACATTTCAGTTGCAAGAGTTTCAATTCTGGCCGTAAATTTACAGCTAGCTAGCAGGCTTTCCTGTACGATCTGGTCCCAGACTTTCTCGATTGGTATTTTGGGTTAGTTTCCAGGCCTTCGATTTGTGTTATTGATTTGTGTTTTGGGAATTTCGATTTGTGTTTTGGGAATTTTGATTTGTGTTTTGGGGAATTGATCTGTGTTTTGGGAATTTCGATTTGCGTTTTGGGAATTTTGATTTGTGTTTTGGGAAATTGATTTGTGTTTTGGGAATTTCGATTTGTGTTTTGGGAATTTTGATTTGTGGTTTGGGAAATTGATTTGTGTTTTGGGAGTTTCGATTTGTGTTTTGGGAAATTGATTTGTGTTTTGGGAATTTCGATTTGTGTTTTGGGAAATTGGTTTGTGTGTATTTTGATTTGTGTTTTGGAATTTCGATTTGTGTTTTGGGATATTGATTTGTGTTTTGGGATATTGATTTGTGTTTTGGGATATTGATTTGTGTTTTGGAATATTGATTTGTGTTTTGGGAAATTCATTTGTGTTTGACCCTTTTGGGCCAACGTAGTTTTGTATCGGCATGGCCTTTGAAACGAGGCAGATGAAACACGTTTTGTTAATTCCAGTTGAAATACACATTTTTATGATTGCATGCTAACTATAATTATAACAAATAAAGTAAGTAGTAAGGAAAGAAAGTATAAAGAGTTTATCATACAGGTACAGTTAATTAACAAAAGCCGAAGTTTTTAAAATCTTTTTTCGACTTTTCTCTCGTATAAATATATATTAACTATGAGCCGTATAATAATCTGTCTAGCCTTTGAAATCATGCAGTTATGCAATAAGATATCGTGAATAACAGAGCTGAATATTATGCGCGGCGTAAATCAGCGGGAATTTCGCCATAAACACGATTTTTTATCCCAGTATTCAAAACTTAACTACACTGTTCAAATCATGTTTTTTCTTAGTTTCTGAAAGAAGTGGTCTGAGTATTTGAAACTTATCCTTGCCATAATCTCTTATTCTTCTCAGAAAATTAAACATAAAGGTACTCGCAAAATGTTAAGATGTCCGCCATTTTTGTACACGCTGCTGTCGTGCTTAGTCGCCGCGCGCACTCATACTCTGTACCCATTGAACTGGCTTATTGATCAAAACGATCAAATAAGACAGGCAGAAGTGTATAAATCAGCTGGGAGGAGGGCCATTTTTCAGTTTCACCTTTGTGTCCAGTGGGAGAATGAGTGAAATACTTACAGCTAACCCGCCACGGAGTGGAATACTGGAGTCTGGCGTCAAGCTCTGGCTGCGGGGTTTTAGTTTCACGGAATCTAAGGAAAGAAGCGACAGAGTAGACTGAGAGATTATAACTGAATTGGATGCTTAGGTTTTTGTAGTTGTTCCTAAATATAAACGTAAGCCTTGATCTATGCGCATGGTTTCTGCATTCTTTTACAATGCGTTTATCGATCAAAGATATTTGAAAATGTATATGGTAAGAGCTAAATGGCTGGCTATCCTCGTTCTCATGAAAGTCGGCCATTTCTTCTGTTTCTTGCATATGATCTAACTTGATGATGAATATTAGTGTCGGCTTCGCGGCGGTTTAAAACGATCATTAAGCACCATTTTACACTGTCACATCCAAATTTCTCTGTATCATTAACTGTCCAATAGAACAACGGCAGTAAATTCTATGTTTTAGTAAATCGTCATTTTTTGCATAAGGTCTATTCTTTGACTCAAAAATATAACAAAACGTTTTCATAATTCACAATTAAGAGAGGTGTGAATGTCATCTTCAAAAAAAAAGTATATTTACAATTTTAAAATAGCCTGCAATGCAGGCGTTTTTAGTGGTTTTCCCGCTTTCGTGGATGTTTTCCGCTCGCGAATGAATTTCAGCATCGCGCCATTCTTCCCTCGTCCAAATATATTGCGGTTTCCCAAATAAAACGCCTGCATTGCAGGCTATCTTAAAATAAAGGACCGAGTCACAGAAAAATAACGCATTTCCACCGCTTTAATTTAGTACATGACTTCCGTCAGTGAAGGAAGTACTTGTCTTCCTGTCAAGTTCGTGGCATATTTTATCAATCCTGGCCGGCAAGAACTGATATAGTCTGTGTTTAGTACATTCAGTTATTTGAGCAGGAGGAAAGGGTTTTACTATAGCTCATGACCTGCAGTTTCCCATGCGGATGCTTCTGTCAATCCATGGCCTACAGCAACTGTTGCCTTTTGGCTTTGCTAGAAGCTGCAGATGTGTGATTTACGAAAGCCGAGAAGGGACTTCCGATTTCTTAATTAACATTGCTCACTTCGGTATTAAAATTGCTCACTTCGATATTAAAAAGTGATTGGATAACTTGCCAATGCAAAAAAGGTTGAGAACCGGCGAGTTTATATGATCAGTTGTTAAAAACGGTAATGCTTGCGCTTGATTCATGCTTACTGGTATATCAGTATTGTTATGGTTGTTGAGTGATGAGGCTTGTGTAATCTTGTATCTATATAAACATAAACCCAAATTACTGATTAAACAGAAATTAAATGTTCTGTAATGCCGATTTAAAACTTTGCCCCACAGGTAGTAAACCGGCCGATTCTGATGAATGACGAAACCGTCAACTTGAAGTGTGTTTAGGCAAACAAAAGCAACGTACTGCCGACAACTTTAAAGTCATTTCAAGTTATCCATCAGAATTTAAACTAATGTTTATAATGGTTAAATCATTTTGATGTCTTTGGTATAATAAAAGTTTAATGTATAGTTCTCTAACCCAGAATAAAAGAGCCCAAAATTACGGCAACATATAAATTCCATCCTAGAAATGGTTCTTTAGAAATGAGTGTTCTGTCATGTCAGAATATGGCCGGAAATACGACAAAAGGACTGTAGTGTTGGCGGTATTCACATGGCATTCAACCATTCAAATTATTTCAAGTTAACATCAGAATTTACACTAACGTTTGAATGGTTTTAAATCATTTTGATGTCTTTCAGCGGATAAAATAGAAACGGAGTTCACTGGTGAGTCATGTGTAGTGCTCAGAGCCCAAATTAAACAGAATTCTAATTTCTTGACATACATATGTGAAGATTGCGACCTTAATTGTGTGGTTCTTTAGAAGTGCTCTGTATAAGAAAATGGCCGGAAATTTGACAAAAGAAGAAATAGAGAATAGTGTTGGCGGCATTTCTTTCTTACTTTCAAAAGAACAAACATGCGCCTAATATCAGTTAATCGCGATGTTTAACACTCTATTTCGGGATATTAAAATCCAGGGATCGTGGATGCGGCCTCAAATTACCTTACTTCGTCGATTCAGCTGTACGTAAAGAAACAGAAAACAACTTAGTGTATAATTACATTGCCGTTTTTCTCTCCCAATTTCTGAATACAATACTCTGAATTCTGAATTTCTAACGAGACCTGAAACAACCATGGGGCTGATCAAAGCCAGGTCCCGGCTAATCAACAGATCTAATTGGAATTTAGCGTGTTGGTTTTTGCGGAGGGAGGAAAACCGGAGAACCCGGAGAAAAACCCTCGAAGCAAGGGCGAGATACCAACAAACTCAACTCACATATGGCGCCGCGTCCGGGTATCGAACCTGGGCCACAGAGGTGAGAGATACGAAGCGCTTAACCACTGCACCACCCCGGCTCCCCCAATAGTGTTGTTCCTTGATTTGGGAGCTTCCTTTTACAATGACGTGTAAAACAGTCAAGACGGGTCGGTTACTTAGTTGGATTCTTTACCCAAGTTGAGCAAGATTATTTGCTCAACGACAAAGTTTGTTTTACTCTCGTGAAGATGTTACACGGTATGTTATCAGCAGGAAATACCTGCATGGGCACGGGTAAAGAAAGCTTTTAAAAGAGAGAGTGGCTAGGCGTGTCGGCGCCGTATAAATATCGGTCTCTTTTGTATCTAGAAGCCTGTTCAAATGGGTCTAAGACCCTTTACAAAGACAGTTAATAAGTCGGTACATCCATATAGGAACTGAATTATCTACTTCATTATTTTGAACACAAAGATATAAAATGAACCAGGACTGAGTTTTATCAGAAGTCCACAATAAACTTGCTTATTTTGGAACAATAAAAAGAGATATTCTCCAGTCGCTGCGACATTCGAAGAGAAAGCAGTGAGGAGGGCACGGGAAGGTTTACTTTAAGTTCTGTTCACCATTTTTGGATTCATCGAGAGGCGCGCGCAGTGCATCTCTTAAAACCAACACGTTCAAGGAATAGCCATGCAGTTCTCCGAATTCAGGAAGAAATTGCCAACAACTGAAGACTTTTTACGCAAGCACATTTACACGAAGTCTCGGCAGCGTTTCCGTACGACTTGATATGTACGCCACATGGGTCATTTCGTATATGGAAACATTTATTACAATTAAGTAACCGCGTATAGCAGTGTAGTCCCCGTGAATTAGAAAACTCCGATGTATTCCACAACATTATCACTAACTTCTGAGCATTTTCAAAATCGCTATAGCAACAGCTATGTATTTGCGAGTTTCAACTGAACCCAAGTACAACGACAAGTTAAACAAGAATTAGACGTTGATGGAGCAGAAAACAAATAAAATAAGCCTATCTGATCGCAGAGATAAGGGTTTTAATTCTGCAGGTGGAGAATTGTACCTTCTCTTTGTCTTTCCCATGCTTCACGAGGTTGAGAAAACTCTGTTTTTGCAGCCAACGAGCGAAGGTGATCCAGATAGCCCTGTGTTGACAAACAGATTATAGAGTTCACGAGGTTGGTTTATGACTCACAGATTAGCCAGATCAATCAAACTGCAGCATGTATTTCACAAAAGAAGATCATGGCTTCGATCGAGTACCTCTTCGTCAAGAAACAATCGCAAGAGTTTCTCCTGCGGGAAGACGACACAGAACCTCTCTATCCATCGTGTATCGCCTTCGCCTACTAAAAAAAAACACAAACGGCGCATTTAAATGTTTTGAAAACTATTACAGAAATAAGTTTCTCGTCCAGTTTCTCTAGTTGATATGAATATATTTTTATAAGCTATAAATTTGTCTTACCGAGAATTTGTAGCCATCCCTTGAGATTTTCCGACAACATAGACGATAGGTGATATGTGGTTGTTCGCTGGTAGGATCATATGCTACAAGTTGTCGCGTGTGAAGCGTTGTCGGCTTGCTATTGATACATGAACTAGGATCTTTACTTGTCAAATATTAAATCCTAATTATGCGAGGAGCTGCGGCTTCTAATGCCTTTGGAATAGCTTTGTTTAATTGCCAAGGCACCAATCAGGAAGGATGTTATTGTGTAGAACTGTCAAGGAAATAGAACAAAGCCTATAGCCGGTATACACTGGCTGACGTTTCGGTGAACGTCATGGCATAATTTTAATCACGCGAACATAAAATACCAATTACACCCGACGTTACTGAAAAACAGTTGTGTTTAACATCACTGGTGTATCCAGCTGTGACGTACTTAACCCCGTTACTTGTTCGTGAAGGGTCACCGAGTTCCAAAACACGAAACTGTTTCGGAACAAGTTCACGAATGAAATATTTTGACTGAGATTGGGTTTATGGTCGGTTAATAATTAAAATCCTTATCAGAAAGTTGGATTAATATTTAATGTTCGATTCCAGTAACTTTGTTATTGCTGTTATACGCCAAAGGTGGATCAGTGAATGACGTTCTCGTACAACTGATGTATTTCGAGACTATTCATTTGGCTTTAAACTTTGCTTCAACATTTCCTGACGGAAGTTGGTATCGTCAAAAAGGGCGATTTTGGAAACAGTTAGTGTAATTTGAATATTTTTATTACTTTTTCATCCCCAAAACTGAATCCTCGATCAACTGCAACAATGTAGCCTGCTATGATACACCTGGTATGACAGGCTAGCAAAAATATGGGGGGGGGGGGGGGGGGGGTTGCTCGAAAACCATACCCCGGCACATACCCGTATACTATATAAGGGGGTATCATCCCCCCCCCTCCCCCCGGGGGAAATATGGCATGACATATATATCTTGCCATTTGTTCATGATTCAAGAATTCAGCAGACTTATTAATTATTTTTAACTTCTTCACATTTTGGCTTGCTCAAAACCTAGCAACTACAATAACCTGCGAATACAGCCGTCTGGCATCGGGAACCACGTCTCTCTCGGGGGGCCATGTTTTGATTGTCTGCGTCTTGAGACGGAAAATTCCATACTGATGACGTTTCGCGGACAGGATCTGGTCGCGTCATTTGATTGGCTAGTATGCCTAATTATGCCGCGTTATTTGATTGGCTAGTATGCCTAATTATCATATAACAGCCAATCAAATGACGCGACCAGATCCTGTCCGCGAAACGTCATCAGTATGGAATTTTCCGTCTCAAGAGTCGGGGGCCATGTTTTGATTGTGGTTCCAGATGCGAGACGGCTGTACTCGCAGTCTACTAGAACAACATATAGATAGTTTGCACTCAATTCCCAGAGATTCAAATGACAAAGGGCATGGCGGCAATGTTGGTGTACAGAACAAAAGAAGCTAACGAAGAATCTATTGTTAATATAAAGACCCTGTGTCCGAGCCCATGGTGCTTTGCGCCAATGTTATGATTAGTTTGTTTATCAACGGCCGCATAAATTAAAGGCCAGCTTTTAGGCGAACTAAAATGCTCTCGATTGTTTATCAGTTTCATAAAAGAAGTACAGATACACTTTGGATAACGAATTTCATATTTTTTACCGGATTAAAAACTCAATCGATCCCACGAACTTCGAATATGATTTTAACAGCCGACTCGGCAGGAAGCCAGTTGTTCTGTCTTTAGATCAGCTAATTAGGTTTACGAGTGCGACTTTTCACAACTCTACAAGCAAACACATACTCTTGCTACCTTGTTTTCATGTCTCCAGTATTGCTTAGCTGTATTTGAAGATCTCTACTTTCCTTGCGAATGATATATTTTGAGTGTAAAATGAAATGTCGTACTCGCACTCGAGTCAAACTCACAGCGAAGTAACAGCTGAACTCGGGAGATTGGACTTTGACCCGCGATCGTAGTTTTGGTAGCAAGACTTTCTGGACGTACTGTAGGATAAAAAAAGGTTAAGGACATTGCTTTCTCTGCTAATAAAAATGCAAAACGTATACAGATAAGTCTGTAACACCGCAGTGCAGGCAGTGGAGCTCAGCCGTGCGAAATTATAATTACGAATGATCTTGATGCCAGAAGTGGTTGCTTTGTGCCGCTTTGTATTTCCAACGAAGTCCGCCGGTCCCTTAGTGCAGCAAATCCCCGGGAAACTCACGTAGTAGTCCTTTTGAACCACAACTGGTCTCTTGTAGACCTAGAGAAAGTAAAATGTGGACTGCTGAAGGATTTTTTGTCGAGTCGCTTTGCCTCGCTGTCTCGGTCCTTTCTCCGGCATTCCTCTACTCGCCACTCTAGACCGGGATTCGAAGAAATATTCGAATTAAAGTTTCATTTAAAAAAGTATATATACAAAAGTTAAGATAAAAGAAAGTCAGTTAAGCATATATACCTATGAATAATTACACGATGGCCCAAACTAGGGATGGATTTCGAAAGATTCGAGAGTCACATAACAACAACAACGATCTTTCTGATTTTCGTAGTCTACGAAAATGATTTGCGCGCGCGCGCAAAGCACCATGGGCTCGGAGACAGGGTCTTTAACTGTACACCAACATGGCGGCTATGACGTAACGTGCAAAGGGTCTAATAGCCACTTAACGGCTACACTAAAAATTCCGCAATCCACTTGAATTTTGTCATCTTTTATTTCAGAGCAGTTTGGAACTGAAGCAATGCAACAGATAAAACCAAGAGACCATCATCACCTAGGTTATGGTCTCTTGATATATGTGATCATGAAGAATATCGAAATATAGAAAAGGAGCGGAAATAGCTAGGAGTGATGTTAAGCATAACACGAGCACTAGAAATAAAAAACAAACATTACGCGATTATTGGATGAGGCGGAGCATGATGGCGAAAATTATCAAGACAGAGGTCTGTGTTATCTGCCGAAGCCGAGGCTGATAACACAAACCGAAGTCTTGATAATTTTCGCTATCATTCGAAAACCGAATTCAATAATTGTTGTATACATTTTAAGCAAACATTTTAGCAAAAAGAAAGCTAGCAAAAACGAAGCTAATATAAACGGAAACACCACTCCACAGCTAATAAGATGTGCACATGCGTGTTGACGCTAGCTACGTCAGTCGTAGCGTGTGTTGGGTCCACAGCTAATAAGATATGCACATGCGTGTTAGACGCTAGCTACGTCAGTCGTAGCGTGTTGGGTAGTGCCATGCATTTGCTTGGTTTATTGCTGCGTAACGAGCGGAGCAGCATAATAATTATTTGGACATTTTTTGCAGTCCAGGAGGGGAGCAGCAATCCTTTGACGGTTTTTCAGTCAGTGTTCTTCGCATTCGCGATCTACGCAAATTTGCGAGTGCTTTGTCGTACGCTGTACTGTCTAATTCTGATCGTCTTCGTTTGTATCAGTTACTACAGTTCCTTTAGCGCTCCTTTTTATTCTTGTGTTTTGACGTGAAGTTTACTAAAACAGCGAGTTTAACCAAAAAAATATGCTTTGTAACTTGATGATCATGCATGCTACGTTGACGACGGCATGCACGAGTCACTGGAGTCGTGTAGGTGATCGGCCTCAGTGTGCCGAGCATATATGGTTCGAATTATTACAAGAGATTATTCATTTTGGTCACTATCTGAATTGTGATGGGCTGTAGTTGTGCGAATAAGCAATGACGTTGAGCATGATCATATCTGCCGAAGCCAGTGGCTGATAACGCGAAAACCGAATCCAATAATTGTTTATTATTCATTTTCTGTGACTCATGGCGCAAGAGTCACTGAACCATCTTATTGTGGGAGGAAGTGAGCGGACGACCTCGTACCGTCTGAAAATCAGGCTAGTCTCTCCCGTGCCAATCTATTTTTAAGAAGTTTAGAAAATGAACAATAAAATAATTAGTTGATTCGGATTTAACAAAACGTTTTCGAAAGTAACTCAACTGCTAGCCTCCTCCGCAGGCAACTCCCAATTAAAATCGAAAATATCGAGAAAAAATGTGAAACCGGGCTTCCTGTGGTATAAGAGGGCCGAGCAAGGGTCTGAGAATGAAACAAATCAGGGGGGGGGGGGGGGGGAAGGGGAAGAAGGAAATATAAAAGACCTTCTCTCCCTCCCCAGTCCCCTCGCGGCTTCGGAAGCCGGATGTAAAACATGTAAGAGTTGCCTGCGGAGGAGGCTACTCAACTGCCACGTCTTGTAGTTTAGGCAGACGGAAAAGTAAACTTCTCAGAGATTAGTTCCGTTCCTCCGTAATAATAGTATTAACAAAGTCGGGTAGCATGACATGTCGGGAAATTAGAGATTAAATTTCCCCTCGAGCCTCGATGCGGCGTCTGAACTTCTACAAATCCTCCTACGGCTCTTGAGGAAATTTAATCACTAATTTCCCTCATGCCATGCTATTACTAGTTATAAAAAACAGTTTGTTGCAGCAAAACCTTGCAGTACTCGGGCAAGAATTCGCAGTGATGACCACAAGCGGGTTCGTTCAGTGTATAATGACCCATTGCATAAATGTCGTCCAATTTTAATAGGTATTGTCCTAGACACTTTAGCCTCGTGTTCACGTTGCCACAGAAAAACATTTTCACATGAATGTGAGACTAAAGATTCTGAAACAAGTTATTCAAATTGGACGCCATTTATGCAATGACCTAACGAGGCCCGGTTAAGGGTGTTTTGCAGGATAGTTATCCCTCATCCCTGAGATGCAGACGGCTGTATTCCTATTATCCCTTATCCCGATGGACTTTGGTTACCCTTGTTTTCTGGTTCGTTATCCCTTATCCCAGTCATTATTTTGCTAGGTATCCCTTGATCCCCAATACCCCTAACCGGGCCTCACCTACGCTTTGTCATAGGAAGACATTATTCAAAATAACTCAAGAAAGTAAGTAGTAGTCGAATACAGACTTATCAACTTTTGTAACATTGAGCTGTGAGTTTTAACTTTACCAAGGGTGTTAAATAAAATGCTGATAGATGGACGGTAATGTCTGAGTTACAGATAATAAAGATTTTCTTGTTTGGATCTTCACAACTTTCAGCGGATGAAAATGCTGATATTTTCTATTTTGTCCAATGCTTTATTAAAGAATCTAATCGATTTCAAAAGCGTGAGTTTTAATTTATTTTGCCATCCATCTGTCAACGCTATTTTATTGTTTTAAAACCTTATAAATGTATTTGTTTTTGCACACTTTTCACATGTATTTAAAAAAATACAAAAAAAAGTGTAATGTCCCGTTTAGAACTATATGGTTCTAATTTATTCGCAGTGAACCCCCTAGATGA
Organism: Actinernus sp. WN-2022; assembly: GCA_030867875.1. Taxonomy (NCBI): domain Eukaryota; kingdom Metazoa; phylum Cnidaria; class Anthozoa; order Actiniaria; family Actinernidae; genus Actinernus; species Actinernus sp. WN-2022. The sequence continues at coordinate 79,174,205 of JAOWCC010000936.1, read as the reverse complement.
GCAGTTTGCTCTTGGGGCAAACTCCGCAATTAAATATGTTTAAATAAAAAAATAAAAAAATGCAAGACACACTTTGTACTGACTCACATGACTTGCAAGTCTTGACCAAGATTCGCTTGTTGCTGAAGTCTATCATTTATGCTAATCATTCTAACAGCCACCTGATGAGTTTTTGTAGCTTAGCATTTCTTAAGGCCTGGTTACACAACTGGGGAGATTGACCCTTAGCGCAAAATATTTAAATATTTCAGCACGTCGCTCAGGAAGAGCACTTTTGTGATGAGCTTTTCGTGGATAAATAAAATGAAATATCTATTCTATTCTAAAACAGTGTCGAGGGAATACAATACAATGAAGATAGCCCTAGTGCTAGGACCGGCAGCATTGTTCTCGATATCAGTGTAATAAAAACAGTCAGTCGCCAGGATTACAAACAATGAAGATAACCCTATATAGTGCTAGAGTAAACGGCCTTCCGTTCATGTAAACAAGCCCCCCATGAGATATAAAATCATTAGTATTATTGGTTACTTAAATATGAAAAGGTGTAAAATATTTATTTCAAGTTCATCAGAGAACACCCAACCCATAAAACCAGATGCCCGCCGGGGTATCCGTCTTCTTTATAACGTCACTAATGGTCCCATATGCCAAGGAGATGAAATCTAATCAGTACAATTACTACGGGCAGATGGATGGGGTTTGGTTCCTCATAGGTCGAGATGCCTCCCATAAACTTTGACGAGGACGTACGACTTCAAGACGAGCTACCAATCTTTCACCTCCTCCCACTCTAGGTTCCACTGAGTCAGGCTCAAAGAAATAATGCACCTATCAATGTTTTCCCCCTGGAGGATGGGGGGGGGGGGGGGGGGGGTGACTACCTTTCTTGTCCCCACCCTCGGAATTTGGTCGGTCGGGTCGGCATATATATCTGTTATTTAAATGAGACCATCCTGCATTTAATTTAGTTTCTTTATGTAGTATTGTGTCACACAACTAAACGTGTGCTATTGTGACCCCAGGGTGGGGATTTTTTTTTTGGGGGGGGGGGGGGGGGGGACTGCCACAGGGTGGGGAATTTGACCAGTTGCCTTTCAAAATGTCAAAAAAAAAATGTGCCCCCCCCCCCCCCCCCCCCTAGGCTATTAGTACCCTGGTTCCAGAGGTTTTCTCAATTTTTAAGCGACGGTTAAGCCGCTAAGCTGCGAGAAAGGAGAGAAAACCTCTGCTTAAAGTGGTCAGTTGATTGATCGTGCCGCGCCAATAAATTTAAACAAGGGTCACAATCTGACCCTCGTTCCTGGATGGATGAATTTTTAATTGGATAAACAAGAAACCTGATTGGTTCCTTACACGTGCTAACTCCTCGGTGATTGGTCAATAGTGTAATTACTGAAGTAACATGTTTGACAGCTGTCAAACGCATGGAAGTGAGATTCGTAACCTCTGGAACCAGGGTAAGCTATTAGTAAGCCAAAGAATATTGCCGTTACATCCAGCACTCACGGTTGCGCCTGGTAATGAGTATATTATCCAATCAGGGGCGACGTTCAAATTCTGAACCTAATCGCATGGAAGTGAGATTCTCAAACTCATTAATAATTAATGAGAATATTACAAAGAAAATCACAAGCGTGAAGGAGTTTGGATATGTGATGAAACACTTGCATAAATTATCCAAACTGTGTTCTCCGTTTTCTCTTCAATGGTAAATTCGTTGGAGAATCCATATTCCAAACACCTCGAACTGAATTTAAAAAACTCCGCTTCGCGTCGTTTTTCAAGTTCAGTTCTCAGTGTTTGGATATGTGATACAACACGGCTGACAGTGTTGTATATATTACTTCTCAACGGATAACACCAGATACTCTTCTTCTCTCTCCTCTCTCACTTCTTTGAGCCTATGGCATCCAGGCTAAATGTATCCTGGCTGAACGAAACAAATTATTTGTTGTTTCTCGGAACATGCGGCGTACATCAGGAGTCTTTTAAGTAATTTCCATGCATCATTTCCCCCCTACAAACCACTGGATACATGACACAGAATAGCCTCGTCAAAATTCTCGTCAATGTGGAAATGTTCTTGGCTGATTTTTCCGTGCTGGGTAATTCGAAGAAGGGTTCATACCGGGTGATACGCCAAAAACATTCCACCCAGTCCCAAACGAAGTCTTTTTCCCGAAGTAGGTGTCATACATTTGAGAGACTGAATAGTTCCCGGTGGATGATATGAACCTTGAGTCCACTCCAGCACTAGTGGACTGGTTGGCATTATTATCGGTAGGTTTACTGGCCGACCTGTGTATACACATAAACAGTATTAGCATGTTCACTAGGCTCTAGCTGGTCAATGTGCATCCTCTGGACAACCTAACCCAATGAATTCAAAAGTTAGATAATTCTGTCCTGGGTTCATATTTTGGAATTTTAAGAAAAGTATTAACATTGTAACGTATGCTGTTGGTGTAATTATTGTTGGCCCAGATTTACATGAAATAAATATTTGTTTTAATTTCGGCAAAGAGTATTCCACCACATCTGATTAACCAGCGAATACATTGCATGATTTGATCCTTTCGTCTGTTAAGCAAGGCTGTGATTTCCAATGCAGGGCTCGACACTAACTTTTAAGATTTGTTGCCACAGTGGAAAAGTAAACTGAGTAACTATTGAACATGTATTAAAAACATACTTTCCAAACCAAGCTTTTTACTTTCCACAGGATTTTTTTTACTTTCCAGCGGTAACAGGGTAACTGTTAGTGTCGAACCCTGCAATGAGTGGTTTATAACTGATCTATAAATTGACTTCGTACGCCCTTTTCAATCTCTCTGATAACCTGGAAAATTATAGGTTCAAAAAATGATACCAGACAATAGCGCTGGAATTTGTTTCCCGGTATATCCTATCATGATGTAATGCACATGTAGTCATTGCCACTCACTGGCTCTCTCTCTCCCCCTCCCTGTGGCCTGCACTGGAAACATAGAACGGATTTCCCGCAGATGTGAGGTGTAGATTCCTTCTTCTTCCTCCACTAGACACTCTACTGCAATCTCCCTCCCCTCCTACCACCTCCTGCCGTCCCTTCCTGATTCCAGAGGCCGATCCTTCCCTTGAGAGGCTGTGCCGACTGTAATATGTCGCACGAGCTGCCATACCGCGCTCTGCAGTGGGTGGGGGCTGTGGCTTCAGACTGTCAACACGCACACAAAAAACACATCATTACCACTATTGGTCAGTCAAACACCTCCGCAGGCTCCTTATCTTTTTTCTTGCCCCAGTTCCCCGCGTACATTTGTCCAAAGGGAGATCCAAGAGTAACCGATGGAGAGGCTAGTTCAACGTAAATACAACAAAATATGATATTTACGCGACCCTAACTTTATACTCTGTGAAGTTTTGGCCGCTGTCAATCACCGTACCTTTGTTCTGCACCTCGATTCTCATTGGGTAAAATAGACATGGCCTGGACAAATTGTTCATTCTTATCCAGCATTTGAATGGTTTAAGCGCCAAATTAGCCAGTAAGAATGATAGAGAGTTGAGTGATGGCTGTGAAACAGCCAGGAGAAGTCATATCAGCGGTGGCGTAACTATAAAATGCGCTGTAAAGCGAGAACACTAAAGGAGTGCTACAGAACAACAGCGAGTCCACCTTTCTGTTATTCTCTAGTGTTATTGGATGACATAGCAAATACAATGGAGTAACGACCGTTACGGTATGCAGTGTACATGCACCATGCATGTACTATAAAACCGTACCGTCGGTAATGACATACATTCTCTTTTTTTGCTATTTTTGAAAGCTTGCTATTTATGCTTGCTAGTCTATTTATCCAAACATTCTCTAACTCGGCAAACTTACGGCTAACTTTAGTGCGATCTTTCTTGTGATGGATTCATTTCTTAATCAGATTAATCAGTTTTGACAGACGGTCCCAGTCTATTATGGCTATTATACATATACAATGGGTATTTCTTATACATTGTACATTTCAATATTTTATGAAATAAAGTCTTGTTGGAATCTATCTCTGGGTTGTACTTCAGGCTATGTGATGGCTTGTTAATTGCAGATTTTTAATAATGAACACTCAATACGCCTCATTATTCAATATTTTCCCAACAACAACAACAACAACAACAACAATTTATTCGTGACCTCTTAAATTTACATGCTAAGAATATTACTGCTAAGAATTTATACTCTAGAAGTGAGGAGCACAGCTACTTAGAAATAGCTAAAAGCTAGTCGAGCTAAGTAGCTAGGCCATGCAGCATTTAATCATGTTTGATATAGTAATTGAAATAAAAAGAAAATGCAATATAATACAATACAAAGGACAAAAAAAAAAAAAAAAAAAAATATAAAATACAGAAAGGGCATAAAAAAAGAAAAGTGCATCAGATATCTAAATAGCTATTCAGGATAGAATCTATTATGAGTTTCTTGAATTGATTACGTCTCTTTGATTTAAAGTCTTCTTGAATTGAGTTCCATATTTTAAATTTGCCATAATTGGTTCTTATTTTAAAAATGTAATATGATTTTTTGCAGGCTAGTCTAGTATTATATTGGTGTACCCTATTTAAGCATGTAAAGAAGTCATGAAAAACAGATGGTAAGGCATTTGCCTGGAAATCATGCATAAATAGAGCGTTATTTAAGTAAATTATATCAATAAATTTGAGTAGACCCAGACGATGAAACAGTGGACTTGAGTGAGCTCTATAATCAGAGAAGGTTATTATTCTGACTGCCTTTTTTTGAAGGATAATAAGAGGTTTAAGGGTAGTTGAATAAGTATTGCCCCAGGTTGTTACAGCATAAGATAAGTATGGATAAATTAAGGTATAGTATAGTTGAGTTAAAATTGGAGAAGTTACAAAATGTCGAATCTTTGAAAGCATGCCAACGCATCGTTGACAGCGTTTAAAATATGCAAGGAACCTAAAGGAGACTATTCAAACTCTTATTGATGTAACACTGGTCTGATCAACTAAAGTCGATTAAGGTATGCTAACCGCCGTGGGGAGCGAGTAGCAGCTGACGTTGCGAGCACTAGCCCGGCCTTCGTCAGAGGGCCTTCACCTCCTCGGAACCTGGAATAGTACTGGCTATCCAAACAGTGCCTAACCCTGAAACAATACAAACCCTAACCCTAAAACAATGGAATTATTTGTCAGTGCAGTCCAAATAGGTTCCAATGCGTCAGAGCGAAAGCAAATTCCTCTGTTGTTCTGACGAAGAGCTATAGCGTTCGAAACGTCAGCTGCTACTCGCTTCCCACGGCGGTTAGCATACCTTAATCGACTTTTAGTTGATCATAAGGCCAGTGTTTATCTTCCCTGCCGACGCAGATCAACACTAGTTTTTACAGGAACTAGTCACACCCCTAATTCTTCGAACGTTTTAGACTGTTATTGTAAAAGAGAGAAGATTCCTTTGCTGATTACTGATCAGTGCTCTTCAGACTGATTCTGTAAATTCTAACAATAAAACCACACGTAAATGCGAGACAGATGTTCCATACTAATTCATACACACCTTGCTTCTAGTACCCATCTCTCCGACCCTGCCGAGCCCTCTCGAGAACGAGTGGCCGAGTGCCGTCCAGGTGGCCTGGGTACTATTGGAGGCAGGCTGATGTCTTTAAGAGGCTTGTTGTCATGTACCACTTGTTGGATGGTTTCTGTGTCAGTGGCGTGGCAGGAAGTATCTGCTGAACTTTGGCGGGAAAGGGTGGAATTATTGGCACTCTGTCTTCTTTGAAGAAGATACTCGTTTTGTAGACCTTGAAGTGAATAACAATAAGATGTTACGAACTATCACCAATGAAAGTATTTTCACAAAAGTGAATAAAAGTTGGCATTAAAAAGGTTGTTCTTCCTAAATCTGAATGTATTAAAAGGACCCGGGATAGAGTTGTCAACGGGCCGATATAAAATGTACAACATTTGCTTACAATATACCTTTTCCGCTTGGCTCAGTGTTGTCCCATTTCAAATATTCTTTATCCGAAGTATTGCATATCAATGCATCTCCTCATGCGTTAACCAGAAATAAAACAAATACACGAGGGATGGTCACGTGATCTGAAATGGGACAACATTGAGCCAAGTGGAAAAGGTCTATTGTTGCATACCCAACGCCATACCCAACGCCATACCCAACGCCATACCCAACGCCATACCCAACGCCATACCCAACGCCATACCCAACGCCATACCCAACGCCATACCCAACGCCATACCCAACGCCATACCCAACGCCATACCCAACGCCATACCCAACGCCATCCCCAACGCCATCCCCAACGCCATCCCCAACGCCATCCCCAACGCCATCCCCAACGCCATCCCCAACGCCATCCCCAACGCCATCCCCAACGCCATCCCCAACGCCATACCCAACGCCATACCCAACGCCATACCCAACGCCATACCCAACGCCATCCCTAACGCCATCCCTAACGCCATCCCTAACGCCATCCCTAACGCCATCCCTAACGCCATCCCTAACGCCATCCCTAACGCCATCCCTAACGCCATCCCTAACGCCATCCCTAACGCCATCCCTAACGCCATACCTAACGCCATACCTAACGCCATACCTAACGCCATACCTAACGCCATACCTAACGCCATCCCTAACGCCATCCCTAACGCCATTGTTCTTGTTGTATGCAACAATTGTAAGCTAATGCGCATTTTGCAGCTGGGCATTCACGTGATTGTACAGGAATGTACTGGATGGCAAAAAAATATTTAACTTCATTTATTTAGAAGCCTTGTACGAGATCGGTATTGTTATTAGCAAAACCTGTTTGTGAACGCTATTTTTCACCTCCAATCGATTGTACGTCGATCTTCCGAAAACAGCATTTTTTTAAATGGCTTGCAATCCAGTATCCATGGCAACGTCTTTCCCATGGGGATCACGAGCTCAATTCATTCGTTAACGAAGTATTCTATCAGCACGTGACTGTATTCTATCAGCACGTGACTGTATTCTATCAGCACGTGACTGTATTCTATCAGCACGTGACTGTATTCTATCAGCACGTGACTGTATTCTATCAGCACGTGACTGTATTCTATCAGCACGTGACTGTATTCTATCAGCACGTGACTGTATTCTATCAGCACGTGACTGTATTCTATCAGCACGTGACTGTATTCTATCAGCACGTGACTGTATTCTATCAGCACGTGACTGTATTCTATCAGCACGTGACTGTATTCTATCAGCACGTGACTGTATTCTATCAGCACGTGACTGTATTCTATCAGCACGTGACTGTATTCTATCAGCACGTGACTGTATTCTATCAGCACGTGACTGTATTCTATCAGCACGTGACTGTATTCTATCAGCACGTGACTGTATTCTATCAGCACGTGACTGTATTCTATCAGCACATGACTGTATTCTATCAGCACGTGACTGTATTATATCAGCACGGGACTGTATTATATCAGCACGTGACTGTATTATATCAGCACGTGACTGTATTATATCAGCACGTGACTGTTAGCTGCAAAAGGCCTATTGCATGTGACAAAGTTGCTCGGTGTGAATCGGCCTTTAGAGAGAATAGGCCTTTTGCATCAAACAGTCACGTGCTGATATAATACTTCATTAACGAATGAATTGAGCTCGTGGTTTCCATGGGAAAGGCGTTGCCATGGATGCAGGAGGGCAAGCTATCTTTAAAAAATGGGCCCCAGTTATGCTAACCTTTTTGAACCGTTTCCCCACCCACAATTCCCTCTTTTGCTCTGACGAAGGCTAGCGCTCGAAACGTCAGCTGCTACTCGCTTTCCACGGCGGTTAGCACACCTCAATCGACTTTAGTTGATTACATACCAGTGTTTATCTTCCCCGCCGACGCAGACCAACACTAGTTTTCACAGGAACTAGTTACCTATCGTATCTTTAAAAATGCTGTTTTAGAAAGATCGACAATCGATTTGCGGTGGAAAATAGCATTTATACAAACATATTTTTCTAATAACACTACTGATCTCGTAAAAGTACCTTTAAATAAAATGAAGTGAGATTATTTTGCCCTCCAGTACAACCACGTGATTGCATTCCTGCAAAGGCCCATTGCTTATGATTAAGGTAAACTACGAGTTGTATAATAAAAATAATCATATTCTTTAGATGTTTTCATACAATAGGTACGACAAGATAATGTCAGTTTTAAAAAGGTAAAGCTTTTCATTTATATAGCGCAAATTCGATATGAAAAGATTTAATGCGCTTCACAAGGTTATTTTTTCGATCGACTGCTATATGTTGTGGCGCAATGTGCTGCCGTGCAGTTTAGAATCAAGAGTGATTATAAGATAATTTAGATAGTACGCGCGTTCTGATTGGCTGCTAGCCATGTTTTCATCAGCCTGTGTAAACATGACGTCACACCGTAAGTGCTTCTTTTATCAAAATAATTATTTTAGAAAAGAAATGAAATGAAAGCCTGTGTTTGCACAGACTCGTGCAAACCTCGGTAAGTTTGGGAGAATTCTCGAGCAGGTAAAAACACTCGACAAGTCTCCCAAATTTAGGGATGGACCATTAGATTGTTGATGGGGGTGTTGCGTAAATTTTAGTTGGGTTTCTTTAGTTGCTTGGTATTTTTTTCTCTGCTTCTGGCCCTGCATACCCTGGTTCCAGTGGTTTTCTAGAGAGAGAACAGCCGCGGAGAAAGAGCCGCGAAGCGACGATCAGCGAGAACCAGGGTAGGCCCTGCACGATATGTTTTTAAAGCACCGTGACCTTGCACGATATTTTCTTCTTAAATTATCTAAACTTTTAAACTAATTGTTTTTTCCCCATTACATTTCGTAATGGAAATTAATGAGATGATATCAACAAACAAAGTCCCCACTCGTCCGCCACTTTCTTGTCAGAGTACGAAGGAGTCTTGGTGGCAGCTAAATGTTGCGCTAAAAATCGTGCCGTGTAACATACCTGTTGCCGCTTCAACATTGCACCAGAAGTTGCAATTGTCTCGTGTAACATGCATTTAAATCGTCGCGAAAAATCGTTGTCAAACATCCCCTTTAGGCGGACACGACTAGCGTCCCTACTTTTTCCAATTTCATGCGCATGCGCGACTTAAAATCATTTATGGCAAATCAACTGAACAACATTCTAACAGCTGATGGGTTACCAGAACAAGTCAGTTTCATATATATTTTTCTTACTTGGCCTCTTGTATGGATGCACAGGAGGTCTGCCAGTACCTCCATTAGATAGACTGCACTGATGTCTGGATACCTCGCCAACGGCTGGATAGGTTTGGATAGGTTTGGATGTTTGATAAAATATAAATTAAACACTTAATGACCGACGGGAAACAGTGAGTTTTGTTTCCCAAAGATCCTTGATGTTCCATGACATGGATTCTCAAATCCGTTACAGGGAACATCTCCATCTTGGGGAACATTGAGGATCAAGGGGAAACAAAACTGACTATTTCCCTCAGCGACATTCATTAAGTAATTTGTTATTGCGGGATACCAGACTTGATTATTTTTTAAGCTACTTCTGGTATCCCAATACTCCAACAATGAACATTATATATATAAGTTAATTAATTTGTAATATTACTTCAAGAGAGAGTATAAATAAATATTTTGTTTGTTTGTTCCTTTTCCGGAGTTTTGGTGAACAAATATTTATTTTCCCACCTTTTTCTATCCATGCAATGACACATGTGATACATCGCACCACCTTCTGTCATGATGCGATGTGATGTGATACATTTAAATTGAATGACTGCTATGTGACCTTGGTTCAACCAATGAGAGCATTTGCAAGATCTCATGAAATCCTTGCTACATACAACAATTCAAGTGGTAATTAATACACCTATCAGTAGTTACCATAGAGCTATGTGTATATGTAGCTAGGTTAATAATAGAATATACCGGTATACACAGTACCTTGTAAATCTCTGAAGAACTCCACGAAGACAACAAAGTGATTTACCTGTATGGAAAACGTACTCTGATTTATGTTCTTGAGTAATCGGTCAATTCCCTGGTGAAAATCCTTGTAGGATCTGCAAGGATCTTTAAAGATCCCCAAAGACCCTTCAAAGATCTTTAAAAGTAAGGATCTTACAAAGATCTTTCAAAGATCTATCAAGGACCTTTAAAAGATCTTATACCATCAATATGTTATCAAGGATATTTGAAGGATCCTGTAAAGAACTTGCAAAGATCCTTCAATGTTTTCTTGTAAAGATCTTTACAGGATCCTTAAAAGACCCTTGGAGGTTATTTAGAGATCCTTTAAGGATCCTTCAAAAATCTTATAAAGACGACAGTCTAGGATCCCTTAAAGTTCTTTACAGGAACCTTTAAGGATCATTAAAGGCTCTTTTGAGGATCTTGCCTCCACTCCTTTAAAGGATCCTGCTAGGATCTTCTAAAGTTCCTGTAGAATCCTAAAAGGATCTTTCAAGGATCTTGAAAAGATCTTACAAGGAAAAAGTAAAGGATCCTTGCAAGTTCTTTACAAGATCCTACAAGGATCATTGCAGGATCTTTGAAGGATGTTGCCTTCACTCCTTTAAAGGATCCTGTTAAGATCCTCTAAAGTTCCTGCAGAATACTAAAAGGATCTTTCAAGGATCTTGAAAAGATCTTACAAGGAAAAAGTAAAGGATCCTTGCAAGTTCTTTACAAGATCCTACAAGGATCATTGCAGGATCTTTGAAGGATGTTGCCTTCACTCCTTTAAAGGATCCTGTTAAGATCCTCTAAAGTTCCTGCAGAATATTAAAAGGATCTTTCAAGGATCTTGAAAAGATCTTACAAGGAAAAAGTAAAGGATCCTTGCAAGTTCTTTACAAGATCCTACAAGGATTATTGCAGGATCTTTGAAGGATGTTGCCGTCACTCCTTTAAAGGATCCTTTAAAGGATCCTGTTAAGATCCTCTAAAGTTCCTGCAGAATATTAAAAGGATCTTTCAAGGATCTTGAAAAGATCTTACAAGGAAAAAGTAAAGGATCCTTGTAAGTTCTTTACAAGATCCCACAAGGATCATTGCAGGATCTTTGAAGGATGTTGCCTTCACTCCTTTAAAGGATCCTGCTAAGATCCTTTAAAGTTCCTGCAGAATACTAAAAGGATCTTTCAAGGATCTTTAAAAGATCTTACAAGGAAAAAGCCAAGGATCCTTGCAAGTTCTGTAAAAGATCCTACAAGGATCATTGCAGGATCTTTAAAGGACATTGTCTCAATTTCTTTAAAGGATCCTGATAAGATCCTCTAAAATAGCTTTGAAATCCTCAACTGATCTTTAAAGGATTGTCTAAAGATCTTACAAGGAAAACGTTAAGGATTCTTTAAAGTTCTTTATAGGTTCCTACAATGTGCAGACAGCTCTTCAAAATAGTTATGATTCAACTACATATTAGCACTTATCATAATAATATTAAACCACACTTTAGAATCCATGGATATATAGTTCCTGCATTAAATTAATCCCCTCCTTTTGACTCCATATACACAACCTCCATGAATACTTCTCCCCTGTATATTATGTCCTCCCCTCATGTAATGTTCCCCTCCCCTAGGTCACTACCAATCATAACAAGTGTAAAGGGGCATTAGTTTACACTAAATTACTAGATAATAAAGAGGAAAAAATATAAATCTACTGTATTTTATCTTGAAATTTGTGATTTAGTTTGTGACTTGCCAAAAATAGGTCTTGAGCTTGAGCTTCTTTTATTGCTCATATTAAAGGACCCAATTCGATATTATAAATAGATGTACCTCCCTCATGTATAACATATTCCTTTGTAATCTATTAATACCATGGGGGCAATTCATCAGGATTCTATGGTTTAAATTTCGATCAGAAAGAAAGGAGGGAAAATAGTAGTTTAATATTCCATCAGAATTGCACCCTGACTCCTGATCCAGACTCCTAGATTTTCTAATAAAAAATGATTTAATAACAAAATAAAGGCAAAACCAGAAAATGACAAATTCAAGAAGCATTAAAGTTAAACTCATATTTATTTTAAATTTGTTATCTGGTAAGCAAGTACCACTACTTACAGAAGTATTCAAGACTATAAAATTTCATCGTCTTTGACGTATTAATATTTCCTTTTTCATTTCTGGAACGATAAAAAGAAGCTGTGGGAAATTTGGTAAAGTTGCTTAATTGATACATATATTTAACCCTTGTCTACACAAAAAAACTTGTTTAAACAACATTCACTATCAGTGTAAATAATGCAGAAAGTTTTAACTTATCTTTTCGTTGCAATGTCCCAAAGAATAAACCATTCTTTAATACTAATAGCCGTGACTTCCAAGTTTGCCGCCGCCATCTTTACTGCTGTGGCACCTGGCCTTTTTTAAGTGGATCAGCGGGTCACAATGCCTGTGGGCTCAATGTTCAACGGTTTTTGGCGGAGATTTTGGTGAAGGGAGTTTGGAGGTTTATTCAAAGGAAATGATTCTTAATAACGGGCATGAAAACAAGGAAACTCGCACTGGTTATGGTGATTACTTTGAAAAGTGCAAAGTTATTGTGATTGCAAAACCGAATGAATAGTGGTCAACGGACTTCAAGTTCACCAGTTAAGTCTTTGATCTTTCTGAATCAGGCAAGTAACTAATCATTCCTACGTTACAACTAACAAGTCTAACAATGTTTATGTATCTGTATCAGCGCGTTAATTACCAAAGATCATTGTATCAAGCACAGTACGTTCTAATACGTTGCATTATATTGCTACTGCTTTATGGCTTGACGTTCCTGAAACAAATATTATGCGGAGTAGTGTTTCTGAAACGTTTTGAAATATGAAGCATACTGTACTCTGTGGATGAATAAAATACTACTAGTACTACTAAATAAACATACTAAAATGAAAAGACTCAGTAACTTAATGTTTTCCCCTTCAAATATTTACTATTTCAGGCATTAAATTCATGAAGCTCAGGTGATAAAACACTCCTTACTGCCTACAATTTTCACTCAATTCTGTCAATGTATCACTCATTTCTGGTTTAAGTCCTGAGCTGAGGAACATTTAAATAAGTTTTAACAGGAACTACATGTAGTAACCCATTATACATGTAAGTCAATTAGGCTAAGTGACCATCTTGTCCCTATAATTTAAAGTATATACAATTCTAGACAAGCTCAAGAAAACTAATCACATGGTGTTTTTTTCTAGGCAGTAAACAGTGCTTATTAAGTACTGAACAAGTGCATGAATCCCTGGAGGACCTCAGTACTTCAAGGGAAAATGTGTCTGTTCCCAAAATAATGATGGACTTTGTTACATACAGTTGTTGTACTCAGAACCTAAAAGGGTAATTAACTTTTAGTTCAATTAATAACCCTGTAATATTATAATTATTGAAGAAGTAAACACTTACGTAAAACTGATTTTTTAACTAGACTATTGAGCAGCACTCCAATAACTTTGGCTTGTAGCATTTTTGTCTCACATTTTTAATCTAGCTTCAGCAGACTTTGTACATACATGTATAAGGGAGTTTACTAACTAAAGCTACCTGTAGAATTTATGTAGAATTTTCTAATTACTACAAGTACATGTAACAGGAAATTCCAAAAGAGAATACCCTATAAAGATATGGTGTGCATGTACAGGAACTGGGCTGTTTACAGAAAGACACATGCATCGCACAGCTGAGCTGCTATGTGTAATAGGAAAGGCTTTTTGGGCCATATTTTTTAGTGGTGAAATTTATACACAATATATAAATGTTCACTCCCTAATATAAGTGCAGTTTTTCTAATGAGAATTATCCAACACTGTATTTTACATGTAGGCACTGTTCTGTTTGCAATCAGTAATAAATTTGTTGTTGTGAGTGACTAGCAGTTTCATAAATGTGGTCTTTACATCTAGTCAAAGGGTTATTTTTATCCTCACATAATCTCTCTTCTAACTATATGATTGGACATTACCTTTTTCTTTGGGGTAACAGAATGGGAAGCTGTAACTTAGGGTGCATTTGGTTGACCGTATTCGGAATAAGAATACACAGAATGATCACTACAAATTGCTCACATCTTAGCCAATGGAATACTAAATTGTCCTGAATGTCATATCTCAGTAAGCATTTGTACATGTAGCTTACAGTGTACATTGTACATGTAAAATGTGCCTGAACCAGTGACCTGTTCCATAAAGGATATTTAAAGATCCTTGAGGACCCTAGGAAGATCTTAAAGGTTCCTTGAAGTTATTTGAGAAAACTTTAAAGATCATCAAAGACCCTAGCAGGATCTTTAAAGATCTTTGAGGATCCTGAACAAGATCCTGCTAGGATCTTTAAAGATCTTTGAGGACCCTGTACAAGATCCTGCTAGGATCTTTAAAGATCTTTGAGGATCCTCAAAGATCCATAAAGGATCTTTAAAGATCATTAAAGGATCTTTAAAGATCCTTAAAGATCCTACTAGGATCTTTGAGGATCTTTAAGGATCTGCAAACAGGATCCTGAACAAGATCCTGCTAGGATCTTTAAAGATCTTTGAGGATCCTGAACAAGATCCTGCTAGGATCTTTAAAGATCTTTGAGGATCCTGAACAAGATCCTGCTAGGATCTTTAAAGATCTTTGAGGATCCTGAACAAGATCCTGCTAGGATCTTTAAAGATCTTTTGAGGATCCTGTAAAAGATCCTGCTAGGATCTTTAAAGATCTTTGAGGATCTTCAAAGATCCATAAAGGATCTTTAAAGATCATTAAAGGATCTTTAAAGATCCTTAAAGATCCTACTAGGATCTTTGAGGATCTTTAAAGATCTGCAAACAGGATCCTTAAGGATCTTATATAGGATCCTATTAAAGATCCTATTTAAGATCTTTAAAGATCCTAGCAGGATCCTCCTAAGATTTTCACCAGGGATATTATCAACAGAAACATGTAGTCTCACGAATAACTTTTAAGTTTATGTGTTAAAACACATAAACGATATAAATATAAGACACAACTAAAAATGAATATGCAATCTGATTAGAATGAGGAAATAAAAAGTTTTGGAAGACACCAAGAAAGCTGAATGCCCCTTCACAGCAAGTACTACCTTATTACATGAAATTTTGGCGACACGTTAATTTAGCAATTTTGAAAATTCCATATTTAGCAACACTTTAATTTAGCAATTTTGCGTAAATTGTGGAACTTTAGTCACTTAATTTTCGCGATTTCACGAACTGAAACTTAAGAGAGCTTTTCTGTGATATGATAATAAACGTAAGGTACCCCAAGCTCCCTATATGTATATGAACTTGACTTAAAATTGTTTGTAAATTTTAAAATCGATAAATATGAAATAAAGACTCACCTTTTTATCCAAATGTGTTTTCCTTTATTATCTCTATCGACTTATTTTTAAGAGAGTGGAAAAAGTGAAATCATAAAACCCTTCAAATGGCCTTTAGACTCCCAAAATCGATAGAGAAAATAAAGGAAAACACATTTGGTTAAAAGGGTAAGTCTTTATTTCATATTTATCGATTTTAAAATTTACAAACAATTTTAAGTCAAGTGGAGCTTGGGGTACCTGTGCTTTAATGCGATAAAAACAAAATTATACAACGTTCTACAACTTTTGAATGAAACAAACGAAACTGCAACTGTAATTTCATTCTTAATTCTGTCCTCAGTCATATTTCAGATTGCGCAAAATGACCAGATGGCGGTATTTCAATTGTACAGAGTACCCATGTGGAGACACATTAATTTCGCGACGATTAAATTTAGCGACACATATTTTGGTGCATTTTGATTTAGCAAATTTTTGAAAAATCGTTAAATTCGCTAAATTAAAGTGTCACCAATTAATTTCATGTAATAAGGTAGTCTAAGGAGACAGCCATGGGGATGCCATGAAGGGCGATAATAATAAGAGGTGGCTGTCTTCTCAGGCTAAACAAGTACCAACTTTCAGGCATAATTATGATATCTAATACTATTTTGTTAATAATTATTACCAATACAATGACACACAGTGTTAAATCAGCAGTTAAGATTAATGAACTGAATGGTAGCTTACTTGAGGAACTGCTTTGTCTAAACCATAATGTTTCTTGAGGAATGATAGGAATTTGTGCGAGGGCCTGTCTATGGCAAATTGATGAGGTGCAATGCCTTCCATCTAGAGTAGAAAGCATGCAATATGTCATACATAAGTTTCCAGCACTAATTTCATAATTCCTACATGTAAGGACTTTATAGAACATAATTTTGTAGGTGTTAGTCTGTACCTTGATTACATGCTGAAATAGAATCTTTCCACAGCCAGTTCTTTGTCGGGATTCGTGGACGTAGAAATCTAGTATGCATAATGGATTTACCTCATGCTGAAAGCCTTGGTAATCCTGACAGAAAGGCATGTTAATAAGTGTCATACAAGTGATGATAGACAATCCTGTATACAGAATTACTGGCAATACTTACCAGTACAAAAAGCTTTTTATATCCAATCTTGATTATCCCAACAACTGCTCCAAGGCCACTAATATTCACACAAAAAAGATACATGAAAATAAGAAACACATCAAATGAGAGCAACTACTATTTCTCACCAAAATACATTAGAATACTGTACATACTTGTTGGTTGATGGGTCTTTCGATACGTACAGTCTGTGGTCAGAATGAGACAGTTTCATGGCACTTGTTATAGGAGATCTCAGATTCTGGGCCTGCATTTGAAAAAGTTGAAGAGTAAACAGTACAATTCTTACCTCTGGATAATATTGTCATAAATAAACTAAAAAGCAACATTAATGTACCTCAGCTGATGCTTCACCCATCATATCAATGACTTTCTTTAACTCAGCTTGTCTAGATAAAAACCCAACTCTGCAATAAATAACAACAAAGATGATGAACTTACATGTATCAGCCATTTCGTAAATTAAAAAAGGACTGGGAGTCACCAATTGTGTAAAATAATTTTATTGAATTTTTAAAATGAATTAACCCGGCCACCACAAGAATGATAACATTGAAACTAGTATGTCTACAGAGTTCAAAGCTGTTTGGGTGAATAAGAACTGAATAAAAAGCTTAATTAGAAAATCACAAAAATAAAAATTGGGGGGGGGGGGGAGGGAGGGAGGCAAACCATACTGAAGCTCTCTTATTTGTTTGATTTTTTAAAGGTCACCATCTTATTAATATTAATGCAAACATCTCCAAATGCAGTAAACTTTTGATGTGATCTTTCTTGTCATGGGGATCATTTTTTCATTTCATTTAAATTTACATACTCGGTCCCAGTCCTTTTTTCATTTAGCTATTATAATATCAGTTATGATAGCCTTAGCCTGTATAGCTGGTGGTGGTGTTGGTAGTTTATGCATGGAGTCTGGGACCATCTTGGTCAAGCTGTGTAATGCTATCAGGGTGTGAGGCAATATTTTGTCATAGCAGAGAGGGGGAGACCTCTAGTCTTCTCACAAAAACTATACCACCACTACCAGTTACACACACTATGCTAGCCCTGCCATGTAATGTATGCTCTGCATTACATACCTTATTGGTACTTATTTTCATGGGAACTTAATTTCTTGAAAATGAGAAAGCCATATTTCGCAAGACTTAAATTTTGCGATTTGAAGGAGAAAATGTAGAAAATGTACCAAAATGTACTTGAATTTTCCCTGCATCTTTCTTTCGTGGGACTTAATTTTCATGATTTTATTCAATCGCGGAAATCGCGAAAATTAAGTTCCGCAAAAATAAGTACCAATACGGTAATTATTTACTGAGATACATTTATTTTATTAAGCTTTTCCTAAAAGAAAAATACATATCAGGAATGATACCATGAACGATAGCCTTAACAATTAATTACAATGATATGTAGAAACAAAATGATAAAAGGCAGGGTGACCGCAACAGCTAAAGCCAATTACTGTGCCCATGAAACTAAATTGAATTAATAATAGTCCAAGAAAGAACTAATGATAAGGATTTCACAACCACATGTATAGAGGATATTACATGGCCATATAGAGACAATTTATGTTCAAGTGTTTATAGGTAGCTCGATAACTCAAAGTGCAGTGAAGGAGTGAGTTGCATGTATCAAGTAAACATGAGAAGATACATTTTGTATCCCCAAACTACCATGTAACTTACTACTGTAACAGTGTATTTATTACATGAACGTCCTTGAGTAAACCTAAAGCTGTTTGGTGGAGAATTTGATACCGTATGTGTGATAACACTGGGGTGGATTTAGGGGGGTGGATTGGGTGGCTAACCACCCCCCTTTGGGATGGTTTGACTGGCCAAATTGCAGCATTTTACAGAGGCAATGCATGTTCCAAAACAAAACAAATATATGACAGCCACCCCCCCTTCAAAAATCCTGGATCCGCCCCTGGATAAATTGTAGAAATTATTGCATGTAATAACCTGAATGGAACCACTGTGTATAAATAAAGTTCTTGTGTTATTTGATATAAATTGGGGAGGGGCAGTGTGATATTATTTTTACAATTTTTATATCAGCCAGTATATACCACTGCATATAATAAAAAAATATTATTAAAGGAGGCAGTTAAAATTGATGCACATACTACTCTACCTGTCAAGCTTAGCCCTGCCACGAAAAGGAGCGATTGTCTCGTCTACCACAGTGATTTGGTCCGGTAGTAACTCGTTGACATTGAAAGGAAACTCCATGATTATCGCCCCTGCTGTTAACTTATGATATCTCCCTACGAATAATTATCGGCTCCTAATTATCATACGTTTCACGTTGCCATGCTGGAGTAAAATAGTTCTCCCTAGACCTAGTTGAACCAATTTTCCCATGGCATAGCACGTTAGCTTTTCATCAGGAAAGCTCCTCGATTGAAGTACAAAGACGATAATAACAAACCAATCTCTGCTATCTTGTTTTGAAATTATGGGACAACATTAACTCGACCCTGGGCCTGACATGCAAGAATTCCGTCTGTAAATACCGCGTATTCCGTATATTTTTAGCTCCTCGAACGAGCAGGATCTTTCTCAGTTGCTAAATTTCATTTGAGTGCAATACTAGCGTATTATGTTTCTCTTTCGACGAATAAAACCAAAAGGTTGACCAACTTCGAAATCTTAGCAACCGCCACCATTTTGGTATCCGAGTAAGACTGGCGCGAGGTTAATTTATGAGCCTCGTTCTGAATTTTGCAAAATGGCGGACGAACAAGACGAAAACCCAGGGAATGTTTCATTGCGAAAATCTCTCTCGGATTTGTGTTTTGTCCAATCTCCATTTATTAATTTGGAAAATATTGCTTTCAAAAGTCTACTGCATAAGTATATGGCGTACCATCCCCGCCAAAATTCATGGTTTGAATTCGAAGTTCTTCACATGAATATTTTCACGTCTGATACGCGTATCTTGATACCGGTAACACACATCTTGGAGGGGATATTCTGCAGTTATGCCAACATTCACTAAGCGGATGGACTTCGACTCCTCAGAGAAAGACTGAGCTTCTCGTTTCTACTCTTCTCGTTAGGGTTGACGATCACAACCTTTACCTGTGGCACTCGGTATAATTGTACATCGGGATTTTTTTCAGTTTCCTTAGCCCTAAAACCTCGACGTTTACCTGGGAACTTCTTTACTGACGGTTAGGGTTGTTATTGTTGTATCAGGCGTATCAGACGTATCACGTGTATCAGACGTATCAACGTGTATCACTCGTATCAGACGAATCAGAGGCCATCACGCGTATCAGACATATCACGGCGTATCAGACGTATCGTGTATCAAGCGTATCACGTGTATCAGACGTATCAGGGTTATCAGACATATCATGTGTATCACGCATATCATACGTATCAGGTGTATTACGTGTATTAGACGTGTCAGGGGTATCGTATCTTTGGTTGTGAGGTTCGTTATTCGGAGGGGGTATTCTGCAGTTACTCCTGAATGTTTGCCGAAAGAAATGGATGACCGTTGCATAAATGTATTGAGGCGGATTTCTGATTATTTCCTCTACTGTACATCGCTACTAAGTTCAACGGCCGTGAAGTCAATAGCCGGATTGCATCTCTGCAATTTGGTCGACAATAGTACTTTTCAGTGGTGAATTAAATCACGGTTTGTTGTCGAGTTCTCTTTACCGTAAATATCATACTCTTTCCAAAGCCTGTCGAAAGCACAGCCAGAACATCTTTACCTAGAAGCCTAGGTTATGTATAGCTTCCTCCTGCTCCGTTTTCAAAGTACCTTTACCCAGCCGCGGAGAAAGAAGCGAGCAGCTGTGTTCTCTCTAGAAAACCTTTGGAACCAAGGTAAAGGCGAAGGAGGGTAAAGGCGAAGGCGAACTTTGAAAACGGAGCAGGAGGAAGCTATAGCAGAGCCTACTTCTAAGTAAAGATCTTCTGGCGCTATGGAAAGAGCATGATATTTACGGTTTACGAACTTGCAAAAGAGAACTCGACAACAAACCTCTCGCAGTTCGCCGCTTTCTCCGCTGAAAGCAGGCTATCTGCAACACGGCGAAGGGCAGCTTTCGTATTCTTAACGGGTTCCATAGTCAGTAGAACACAGAGATCAAGCACGTGTGTTGTTCCTGTCAAATCTGCGCCTGCGTAGCGCCTGCGTTTATTACCAGACCTAACAACTCCAAGGATGACTGACTACCGAGGAGTTCTGGGTACGAGGTTCCCAAGGTCAACCGGGAAGTTACTGAAGCGTGAAGTTCAATTCAAAACGTCGAGTTGAAAATAAAAGTCGTCGACTTTGTAATGTGAAACTCGAGCGACGAATGCATGACGTGGAGTTTAGAATGAACAGTGACAATCTCGAATGTAAAACTTGAACGACAAATATAAAACACGTATGTTGAAACCTTGATAAAGCTTATAAAATACAAAATAACAATATGAAATATTCTACTTGAGTGTAAAATTCATGTGAAGAACTTCGAATTCAAACCATGAATTTTGGCGGGGATGGTACGCCATATAAGTATGGTGTTCATTTGTTTTATACATCAGTCGTGGATTTTATATCAAAACATAACGAAGTTGCTTTGGAAGGCTGAAATTGAAGGAACTGAAACAGAAGTACCACAGGAAGCCCAATGCCGCGGGGGGTGGTAATTACTATCGGACTTTGTAACAGCGAACTGATTTTTATGCGTAAACTATCTCGAAAATGTGATATCTTCCTAAAAGAATGTCTTACTATTAAATATATATACTTCACTGACCTTGTGTTGTTGTTTTTGACTCTGTTTGCGATGATTTGGGACTGTTTTAAGCCTTTCAAAAACCGATTCCTCACAAAAGTTCACCATAGTACAGTAAAAATGACAAGGAGTGAAAGTCCCTCGCTCGGCGACCCCAACCGGCCGTGAGTTGACCTCAAAATATCACACTTCCCAGACGTATTTCAGCTTTTAAACGCCATTTCCCTAGGGACACATTATCAGGCAACAAGTGAACTATAAATTTAGAGTACTACTCTAAATAAAACTACTCTAAATAAAACTACTCTTTTAGGGCGAGTTAAAACGACATTTCGCGTTTCTGTTTGATGTCTGACACTACGGTGTGGCAGTACACACGAAAATAAAGCAAAAAGTTCACTTACTCTCCCCTCCCTCGATGTTAATTCGTCCTAACACCGCTCAATTAACGCACCCCCCAACATTGACAACCGGAACCAATATTGAACCAATCACAGCAGCGTCTATTCTAGCCTTTGTTTTTGTGAGAAAAATTTTTCGCGGGACTTTAGCGGGAGTTTTGAACAACAAGGATCACTGTGGTTGTATGCTCGAAGTAAGAATTTGGTGGTGCTTGCTTGTACAAGTACATTAACACTCTATAAAGTTGAATTTTAGCAGAAAAACGGAAATTAGCTTGTTTAAATTAGTATTTGCCTTCATGTGACAAGTTGTTTAGTTTCTTTCCAAATGTATGGGTTTTATCGCTATTTGTTTTACGAAGGGTTGTGAAGGAATTTGGAAAAGCATTTTATGTCGAAAACCAGAAGTCCATAACCAGAAGTGTCCATCTTTCACTATAGGGTTTGGTCCATCAGTTTACAGAGTAGTCTATTTATAGAAAGCTTTTCCCGCCATCTCGCAGCCAATCATATTCTTCGAAAATTTATCAGCAGTACCTGATTGGCTAATACAGCGATTTCCTTTGTTTGTAATATTGTACAAAATTTTGGCGGACAAGGCGAGCGAATGCTACTTGCTAGTGTAGAAACTTCTTGATAATCAGCTATTTCTCATTTATAACAGGCAAGAACTGGTGAGCACCACATGTTCAGGAAAGACCATTATAAACCAGAACATGTGGTTCCTTTGTAACCTTTTATTTTCCCGTTTCGTCCGTTTCAGACTTCGTGTTTACAGCACTTGTGTGATGTATACAGAACGAAGCTAAGTTTTGTCTTTTGGTTCATAAACACAGATTTTTGTAGTGATATTTGGCATAAATACAGCAAGTGATAAATATCACATACAAATCATGCTATTTTTGTTTATAATAGGACTTAAGAAATGCACTGAAAAAGACAATCACATGTTCTCTCAAGAGTAATTAAGTGCACCGAATTTGTTTACTTTGTCTTTGAGTTGAGCTCAAGTGAATATTTGAAAATCCTGAAAGTAATTTGCGTTTGGCAGATAAAAGAACAGCCCGGCAAATCTCCAAGCAAGGCTTAATAATCGACTGGAACTGAAAGAAGATAGCTATAAACTGTGAAAAAGTCAATTTCTGGTACACTTAACACTAGCAAGAAGCGAAGTTTGATTTCAGGCAGTTCAGTCATGAATCACAATCAAACAATGAAACAATTGTCACTTTGCTGTTTTATTAAAGACACTAACTGTTATACATCTCCAAGAATAAACTTTACAATCGAAAACTAGAAAACTGAACGCAACTATCGCAGCTGGAAATGAAATTCCAGTTCTTAAAATTAGTACAAACAGGGTTTTTTCTTCAGGCAACCAGTGAACAAGATTATTAGAAGATTTGAATCAACTGCCTCACGGCAACGGGTCATATGCGACCGAGTTTCAAAGGCCGATTTCAATGGATTAAAAACAAAACAATTAAATAAAAAAGTAAAAGTAAACTTGGCTTACTTTGATTTAATTTGTCTTTGTATAATGTCAGTTGTTCCTGGCCAGATGAATGTGAATGTTCGGTTCCGTTTTCATTCATAATTCAAACTTTTATACTCGTCACTAGTCAACACTTGAAGACTTGAAAATCGCTTTTAACTTTCTTCAATCACCCCAAGATCCATTAGCAGAGGCACAGATGATCAGTCTATACATTTCGTTTCATTACAATTCCAATATCTTCAATTTTAGTCGTCAAAAGCCCGACATTTGCCACCGTACTTAGCTTTGTAGTTTGTAGCACCGCTTGGCGACCTGTATGTACTGAGCTTCAAACCGGGGGGCACTGCTTGCATAATAAAGGGGAGGTACGGAGGTATGAGAGGTACCGTCTTCAGAGCCTGACCCAGTTTGCAAAATAAAATGTAATGAAGGTGTTTTTATTAACCAGAATTTCCAATAAAATTTATGAAAATCAACCCGAATTGATAGTTGATTTGCTCCAAAACAAGACTTAGTTTGCCAAATTGGGCTCAAACCTTTATCCGGTACCGCCGTACATCTCATTTACGTCGTGTACATGAGTGCCCCCCCGGAGCCATGACTCTCGCATCTGACCCGGCCCAATGGCAATGTCCGCCATTGATTTCCCCCGCGAAATTTGAGATTAGCATTTCTAAAAATAGACTACTCTGTAAACTGATGGGCCGCACTACCCCAATACAGATGGACACTTCTGGTTATGGACTTCTGCGAAAACCCACTTTTGACGCGCGCGCCAGGAACCCACTTCGCGGTAAACCGAAGAGCGAATAGAAATTAAGCTAAATTTAGACCGAGACCCGACGAGTTTTACTTGAAGTTGAACCTCGTGGTGCTCACAACAATTTTTTTTCAACATCAAAAATGCTTTTTATGGATGAAAACTGACCTGTACTTCACTTCAGATGCACTGAGTTTCGATGACAACATTAACAAGAACCCGAATGGCATTATCTGGAGGCAGAAATGTGCATATTTGTGGAAGATTTGAAAGTTGAAAACAGGCACGTTGAAATCACTAGAGTTGAGTGGCGATATAACGATACGATAAGGACACTGAAAAACTTGGAAAAAAACGAGCTGAAGAAGAATACGAACAAACTTGTAAGTACTAACTATAGTAAATACTCTCAGTTACCAAATGTGAATGCTTTCGTCCGATTAGTCGATTTGTCACGCTACCAAAATGAACAAAATATATATATATTTCCTCGATCATATCTTTTTCTTGGGAATAAGAATGAAAGAAAAGTGAAAGAGTAATGTTGGCACTAAATGTTTTCATACATATGATAAACATTTTTACTTAAACAGTTTATGAAATAGCCTAGTAAGTATGCTTTCGTAAAAAAGTATTAAGTCAGTAAATTTATTAACTGAATTAAGTAATGGTCCAGATAAGAACTGTAGTGGAATCCATTGTTCTGCGGCAATGAGCCTCCCCCACATACGATTTTGCTTGAATATGCCTTAAGTGATTTAGGAGGTATCTACAGTCCAAACTACATCTCGAAAATAAAGTATTTTTTATGCTATTGGCTCTTTTTTCTGTGAAAACGCAGAGAAGCCACCATCCAGCCAATCGGATATAGAGAAAACAAAGGATTTTTCAATCGCAAATTTGAGAACTTTCCCCACACACGATATTCTTCGAAATTAAACCATAGTTAGTTTGATCAAAAATAAATTCAAACCACAAAAAAAAATCGAATGAAAATGCATTATTTCGATGGGTTTCTATTGAATTTATAAGTATCAACCAATGAAATTACGAGAAAGAATAATAGAAAATTAACACCTTTTAACATTCCTTGCCGTAGACACTACAGTTCTTATTTGGACCATTACTTAAAGGGATACCCGAGTGAAAAACACATTGGGGCTCAAAAGAATCTTCAACATGTTCTTTGTTCAGAAAATGTATTAAAATTTGATCAAACGTTTTTAGTATTAAGAACGAGCACCTCAAAGTTGGCCCCGCGAAGACATGGGCGCCGCCATCTTTGTTTGCATTTACGGAAGTGACGTCACTTCGTCCCACCAGCGTATCGCGGCTACTTGTCTTTGTATGATTTTCACACGCTCGGAATTAAAGTGGATATATTTTCATCGAGATTGCAGAGGAATTCTTACAGAAACCGGAATTATGATGAAGACGACATTATGAGAAAAGTTCAGAAGACTGGGAGGAGGAAGAAAAGCATTGGGAAGGCGAGAAATTATCAGACGAACAACAAGTTCTCGTAACTGCCATTTAATAACAGCAAAACAACATGGCTTAAAAGACTCGAGTGACTTCTGAATAAGTATAAGAACTACAATGTATGTGAGGTACAGTTAAGGCGTTTATCATCCTAAAAACACCTAATAAGTGAGAGAGTGAGAACGCTGGTGGGACGAAGTGACGTCACTTCCGTAAATGCAAACAAAGATGGCGGCGCCCATGTCTTCGTGGGGCCAACTTTGAGGTGCTCGTTCTTAATACTAAAAACCTTTGATCAAATTTTAATACATTTTCTGAACAAAGAACATGTTGAAGATTCTTTTGAGCCCCAATGTGTTTTTCACTCGGGTATCCCTTTAATATATTTCCAGAAGATTACCCAAACATTTGACAATTTTCATATAAAATCATGTTCGCTTTCTAATTGAACTTAATTGTTTTAAGTCTGAACTGACTAAAGTATTTTAGGGTTTTCTTCCGACATTTTCACAATTAATGAATTATAATTTCGCTTTGTGTTTCTCTGTCGGCGATCGCTCCATATCCATCAACAATGCTCGACATGCGATTTTATTACTTTGGTGGGGTGAATATTTTAATTATTTTATTATTTTAGAGTGAACAAAACCAATCATCCAGCTATTTGAACTGTCCAAAAATTTGCAATAATCGTGGTCAATCGTCAAGCTTCCAAATCTTGAACTGGACTCGGCAAAATTAAACAATAGACAGAAAACAGCAGGAAAAGTACGTACAAAGATTTCCTTCTAGGATTACGATGACAACTAAGGTAGTAGTATATACAATGGGGGGTTTGGCGCAATTCCAACAAAATGCAACGAACACATGCTACCAAGTAGTAAAAATTGTTACGTTTTCGTTGTTTTTTTCATCTAATGGACTATCCTCACTTCGTTCAGCCCTCACTTCGTTCGGGGTCCATTAAATGAAAAAAAAAAAACTACTTGGTAGCATGTGTTCGTTGCATTTTGTTGGAATTGCGCCAAACCCCCACATTGTGTTTACTACTATAGTTCATTTATTGTATTTATACGTTTTATTAAAGTAGTGTAGTTATAAGGTATTACATCAATGATGAGCATATATTAACATTTGTTCGAACACTTGGTTTATTGTGAATTTATTACATTTCAACACCCTATTAGAGGAACGATATTATACAGTATATCTGTCCTATTACGTTTATTACATTTTTTACATTTTAACACCTATTAAAGGAATGATTAGTTTACAGTATATCCATCCATGGTACTAACATACATTCTCTACTTCACGATATTAACGTATGCTGTTATCTTAGTACGTATTAATACCACACAGATTAGACAAGTGCGTATAATTGAAGAACCTCAACGTAGACGTCACAACTAAGATACCAATTAGACATATAACATATATAGGTATATTGCACGATGATTGAGACAAGAACTTGTGATTGGTTGATGCGAGGAAAGACCACGAAATGTATAAGTAAGTGTTCAAAGACGTCAGAGTATTGCTCTCAACATAACTTCCAGATAGGAAGAGGATGTGCTATATTCGTTCCATGTTTGACGTGTGGTCGAGGCTGTCGTACTGCTCACGAACTTTGTGCAAAATGTGGTGCACCTCAACGCCGTACCATTCGCAATAAGAAGAACCTTGATAAGAAGCGAGCTAACGAGTCGGCGAATATCACGTGTTCAAACGTAGTAGAATCGGTGAAAGATCTAAACGTAGTGGAATCGGAAAAAGATCAAAATGTGGTGGACATTCACGATCTCGATAATGCATTGGATGACCTCTCCATCAGTGAGAAAGATCTAAATGTGGTAGGATCGGAGGATAAGTAGAAATCACGATACGAAAAAAAAAAAAAAGAATGAAGAGAAATTGTTATGCGACCTCTCTTCTTTTTTTTTTTTTTTAAAAAAAACAAACAAACAATTGGACAATTGACAGGCACATGGTATACAACTAGTATGGATGATCTTATTAGATTACTTGGTCCAGAAATTTGTGCAAGCCTACATATCAAACCACGGTTACATATTAACACTGGTGAAACATGTTCCGAATGTCTATGCCCGATAGAAATGCAAGGAACGGAATTCATATGTACCACCTGTGGTCTTATTTCCGAGACTGAATCATGTGAAGAAACAACTACCAATCTTACTACTAGGTTACGCATAGTAGGGCCGGATAGCTTTAGGTATCAACATGATCTAGACCGCACAATCCCAAAGCAAAGCGATAACAAAGAATTGCAACTACGAACGATAATGCGAGAACTAAAGGCATACAACACTATTTATAAACAAAATTACGACCTCTTGTTCCCCACAAATGTATTAGTAATCGTAGCCGATGCATTCATTCAAGTACAGAAAGTTTGTATCAAACGTAGCTATGCGAAACGAACTATTTTAGCTGCTATACTTTATCAAGCATGTATACAATGTGGGTTCATTAGATTTAAAGGAGAGGTCGCTCGTTTTATGCAACTAAACAATAAAAGCATATGTCGTGGAGAGGTCTTTATACGTTCTCTATACAATTACTAAATATAAATTACTGATATAAACTAATACAATGGATAAAAATATTTTAAAATCGTATATAATATAAACCAATTGTCTACAGTCTATCGGTAAAAGGCTCTGTATGATCGGCTAATAAAGATAACTATGAAATTTATCAGAAAATTTGGAAAAAGAGTCGCAGTCTCTTAAATCACTCGGCAAGGCATTCCATGTTTTTGCTCCATCGTAGCTCCAACTTTTCTTTAGAAACTCAGTTCTTGGTTGAGGCATGACCAGTTTGGTAGAAGAGCCTCGGAGGTTATAACTGCAATAACTAGTTTTATCAAGTCTCTGAAAGAGATTCGAAAGTCGTGTTGGAGCTAGACCATGGAATGTCTTGTACATAAGGTTTGACTTCATTTGCGTCCTCTGCTCATTTAGATTATGCCACTCAAGGGCGTCAAGGGCGATTTGAGTACCTAAGAATGTCCAACAAATAGTCTATGAGATTGTTCATACGGCAATAGAAAACAATATAGGTACCAGCTCTATACTTCGAACTAAAGTCGTTGGAGCAAGTTACGAGGTACTACATCGTTCGGGATCTCGTATGTCTCTTATTGACGTCGTTAAACGGTGTGGTATACATAAGGGTTCGGTCGTGCGTTTTATCAATGAGTTGATTGCTTACAATTCCCACTTTGAGCCCATCTATACGAGACACGGTCTAAATAGTGATAAAGTTTAATTTGTATTTTTTTCTCAGTATGTGCTTCGAATAACATATGTGCGATTACTTAACCAAAAGTTTAACGACTCATTTCCAATTTAACCAAAACGGCTAATTCGTGAGAACGACATCCGTTGATATGTACTCATTCAAGAATTTAGTCTAAGACAGTAAGAAGAAAAAAAATTAATAATGAAAAAAACCAAAAAACCAAAATACCAAAACTGGTGTCACCAGAACCTCTCTAGGAACCCACTTTCACCTTTTTCCTTCTTTCTCCTTTTTGTTCCTAGAGAGGTTTTTATTCTTGCCGGGCCCGGCTTTTCACTGTATTCGTTCTACTGTAGTTCAGCTTCTGACCACATTTGGTTCTCACACAGGTATCTTGTACTCTGGCCGCTGATTTCTACTGTATTACTTTAACTTACTTTAACTTCTGCCACATCGGCAGACGCGCTACGACTTGTGTTGGGCTGGGAGCTTCTTACCCAACACAAGCCGATCTACCACACATAGTCCGCCAAGGTTTGAACACCAGAACTCGTGAACGGCTCCCATCTCGATCACAAGTCCCAGCGACAAACCCGTGGGGCCATGTGTGCTAGACGAAGTATTCAGTGATAAAATATCATACTTATGTTTTAAGCAGTTGACGTATGTTAATTAGCGTCACCCACGCGTTGTCTCGAAATTAGCATATGAACCAAAACAACACGGTA
Organism: Actinernus sp. WN-2022; assembly: GCA_030867875.1. Lineage (NCBI taxonomy): Eukaryota > Metazoa > Cnidaria > Anthozoa > Actiniaria > Actinernidae > Actinernus > Actinernus sp. WN-2022. The sequence goes on along the minus strand of JAOWCC010000936.1, from coordinate 79,144,824 downwards.
ATTTATACGAATTAAGTGCAGTTGCTTTTATCGAAGTTAAGATGAAATCCATGCTGGTTTCTTTCGAAGGAGATATTTATTCTTACCCTGCCAAGTTTTGCTCTCATCTCCTTTCGGATCTCGGCTCGAAGTTGTTCTACGTTTTTTGATCCTCTTTCTTGTTGTCTCGAAATTGTCTCGAAATTAGCATATGAACCAAAACAACACGGTAATTTATACGAATTAAGTGCAGTTGCTTTTATCGAAGTTAAAATGAAATCCATGCTGGTTTCTTTCGAAGGAGATATTTATTCTTACCCCACTAGACTGCCAAGTTTTGCTCTCATCTCCTTTCGGATCTCGGATCGAAGTTGTTCTACGTTTTTTGATCCTCTTTCTTGTCTGTTTTTTTTGCCGTATTTCGAGTTTAAGCGTCTCATATTTCCTTTTCTCATCAATAACGCTTCCGAACTCGGCTTCTGAAATGTTACAATCGGCTAGAGCTTTTGAGACTTTGACTTCCAAGGAATTCGCCTTAGCTTTTGCTAACATAACAGTCTTTTCATGCTTCGAGACGCGAACGCCAAGTTTCTTACTAACAACAGTCATCGAAGCCGATATGACGGCACACGGAACCCCGCTGATCCTAAGGAAATACCCACAGGTATCCCAATTCCCGTAAATGATGAACCTAGCGCAGAAGCTGATAAAACGCCACTCAGGCTACCTGTGGCCACAGCAATCCCATGAACGATACCACGCGCTCGAGCATATTTTTTGCGAACAACTTCGTAGTGCTTTGCTTGTTGTTCTAGCTCAGCAAGCGTATCACAGACTTTTTGCAGTCTAAAACTCGATCCATTTATATCGCTAAGTTCCTTTATAGCTCCCGATGGATAGATACCTGGTGCTGTTGGAAACGGTTGAATCGAATCGCCATCCATTGTATATACGTATGATTTACTCAAGCTTCAATACGAAACGTAGAGGCTGCTTGTTGAAGTCTATGAGATTGCCTTTCTCATCGCAAACTGTGAGGCGAATGTAGTTCCGTATCGTTCCTAGGGCTCGAATGGGTATGAGGGTTAGTGGAAAATAAGTTGTTTCACCAAAAACGTGTGATGTCGTTTTTAAAGTATGTAGGATTTTAGATGGCTTCCCATCAAGAAGTGAGAAATCTGAATCCACCACATCACAGTAGATATATATGTGATTAATATCTTTTGGCATCAGGACGTATTTTCCTTTATTGATAGTCACATAATCTGTCACATCTTCATTTACTTCGATACTAAACAAATCGCAGACATTCTTAGTGAACTGGATTGGTTTCTTGACCTTCATAAGCCAATATTTCCTAAATGGGTAGTCTATGAATTCCAAGAAACCAGCCGTGACTGCGGGATCGAAGTAGGTTATCAAAGTTTCTATCTTATAATGTCCCGGCTTAATTTCGTATGGAAACACTACACTATTGTTATCCCACTTAAAGCTCCCTTTCTCTGTTAGGTTCCACCAATTGTGACTAAGAGTGACCTCAACTAGCGAAATATTATTGATAAGAATAGGGTTATCGAAGTAGACAGTATGGTCAGCCGTAGGACATGTGACATTTAAGATAACCATTATATATTAAAGGTATAAACTATGGATATGTATAGCTTCAATAGTTACGATGCCTTTTGTTGTGTCAGACGAAGATGATGGTCTATCTGCAGAGGACATAGCAGAGATTGCTAGGGGTGGACCAAGACTGTCGAAATCTGAGCAGATAGCGCTCCTTGCCGATGAAAATAAGAAGGTCGCAACGTTGAATGTCGATCTATTAGCGAAGTTTAAGAAACAATATCCACATGCAGATTTTCACCATTTCTATGTATCAACGGATATAGACGGCCCTGGCAAATATTCAACTAGTATTTGGTTTCGAGATGGGAACCATGGTTATGTGGTTTATGGCGATGATGTCTCTAAGCTACCTACCACCATTCAAAAACACATCGATAACGCATTGTGGGATGTGCATGATGGTTTTCCACATACGTTAACACTAGATAAAAGTGTGAAATATCCTATTACGGCGGTCCCACCTACTGAAAAAGCACAAGATATCGATTTAACTAATCTATGGATATATGTCACACCTACGAAAAAGTTCAAAGCAGGCGTTCCGAACATATTCAAAGAGACTGTCGTAAAGCATATGACAGCAAAGGAGTCCCACCATTGGTTATCAGGTCCAGATTTCAAATATTGGCCTCAACGATTGAATTTTGCAACGTGGTGTGCAACTTCTGGATGTGGAGTGTCATTATTTGATCCTATTTTCAAAACGTATCCACCCATCATTCAAGGGTTCCTACAATTTCACGTTTATTTCACAATACGAAGAATTTTATATGAACTTGGTGAACCTCTATACCTGGTGACTCTTCTTTCAAGCAAATTGATAACCTCTATAGCAAAGCAGCGCTTGAGACTTTGTGCATCGAATTTGGTTTATCTCGAACACCAGACTTCAGATGGCGTGGAGGTCGTAATAAAGGATTAGGTGACATATTCGTTTACTTCCCCAGGTACGGCGATAAGAATGAGTATGAGTTAAGGTCGAGTGCCCCAGACATGTACACATGGACACAAAAGGACCCATTCTATATATTCAAAGATGAGGGTGGTAAGTTAGCTAATTCCAATATGATTCACTTTATTAGGGGTGACGAGACTAATGGAAAACAATACAATTGGTTTACGCCACCAATCGGTAAGGGATTAACGGATGCTGGATTAGGTAGATTAAATCGATCTGTCGAAGCTTTCGCGTATTGCATTCTAGGTGCTCAAGTTAATATGCTTACACCAATCATTGGTAGTTATGGCACCAAACTAGAGTTCAAAGTTTTGCTTGAAGCCACGATTATTGAAAACAACTTAGTGAAAGGCGTAAAAAACTATCAGGTTGCAATAGATGGTACGAATAAGAAGTTAGATCTGGCAATAGCTATGAGTATGGCTATTACCAAGCAATCTATTGTTCGATACTCAAAAGATTAGTGGCTACAATAACGCATTCAAGATAGCTACGAAAGATATGATAATGGGATCAAACTCAATCAACGATGAGCAAACTAAACCCCCACCACCAGATATGGAAGGACAGATACGAAAGAAACAATTACCACATAGTACGTATCAACAAGTTCCATATAGCGTAAATAAACAAGTTCCACATAGCGTAAAGCAACGAGTTCCACAACATGAGATCAATCTAGCGATAGTATCTATTGCAGGAGCTGGAATTGCGTGGGCGTTATTTCGTTAACGTCGTTTGTATTGCTCTATTGTGATCACCACTATAGCTACGATGAATAACCAAACGTTCTCTGCTAATACTCCTAGAGCTTTACCGGCCATAGTAAATATGAAATTCGCAATTGATCCAATCATTCCAGGTAGTATCTGTCCAAGTTTCTTTCCCATTTCCTTTAACAAATCACCCGTCCTTTTTAATCCCTTCTTTACTGTATCTGTCACTTTGTCGATACCATCTTTTACTGGTTTCGGTACGGATTTCGATAGCTGGGAAACTATTACACTAACGATAGCACCAATAGCAGTTACCACCGCAAGAACAGTCATTCCATACTTCCTGAAAATGTATTTGACCCTTTCACGTAGCGATATACGTTCTAGTATGGCTTCTTCTTGACGTTCAAGTAATTCTCTTGCCTTATGGATGGATATTAACTCTTTCTTAGCTATTTCTTTCTGAGCGTCGGTCGATTCGGAGTCTTCAAGAATAGATTCGTTATTTGCTTCCCGATCAGCGAGTTGTCGTTCTGCAAATATTACTTCATTAGCAGCCTCTTCATTATTTGGACCTAAAGCATCTTTGAGATCTTTCCTCATCTGCACACGTAATTTCTTTTTTTTCTCATCACCTACAAATAGACGTGTAAAGGGTTTTTTGCTTCCAAGTTCGCGAACTTCGACTTGTTCGTCTACTAAGGATATTTCGATATTATATCGAACACCAGCATCCGGATATTGCCCTTTTACTTTGTCAACCAACATTTCTTTTGACAAATCTGACATGGTTTGTTCGAATGTGAATCCTCGAAGTGGGTCACCTTCTATAGCGTAGTCATGCAAATTATCCATGGTAATTGTCTCGCTACCCCCAGCTTCATCTTGATTGCCACTCAATAAGTAAGCCACGTATCTTTCATTTGCTTCTCGTTCTCGTTGATCTTCTTCATCTCGTTGTCGTCGGTTTTCTTCATCTCGTTGTTGTTCTTCGTATCTGTCGGTACTATCCTCAGGTCTCACATCAACGTCGATCCTATCTTCCATATTGAACATAACTATATATCTTGGTATATTCAACATGATATCGTCGAAGTTAATTCATACAGAAGCACTAAGAGCGCCACTCGCACTCAAAGCTCAACGAACCTTATATAGAAAAACTTTCACTCCATCATCTGCTAATCCAGGTGAGACGCTCTATGTGGAAGTTCCAACGATGGGAGAAGATATCGTATTAGTACCTGGTAGTTTAGCATTATTGGGTGATATCGTATTGTCTGGTGGACATGCTAATAATCGAGTCGTTGCAAATGTTGGACGTTGCTTAGTTATACATCGAGTTTGTAAGATAGGAGCTGAAATAGTAGAAGACATTGCTCGATCGGATCTATTACAAACATATTCCGATATCTATCTATCTACACAAGAGAGAGAATCGAGAGTACAACAAGGTATCCAATCAGATAACACAAATAAGCTACGATCTAAGGCTGGTGATGCAGGTACTTCAGATGTTGGTGAGAATGCATTGTTAGCTGCATATGGTTCAAAATATAGAATTCCGTTAGACGTTGATATTCTTACACAACATGGAGTTCTATATCCACATGCATTAGAAGACACTATTTCATTCGAATTAACTCTAGCCCGCTCTATCGATATAATCGTTGGATCAGATTCGACAAAGATAGGTACGTACAAGCTTACCAACATCCAGTTAGAATACGAAGCAATCAAGAATGAAACGCTAGCTAGGAATACATTTCGCGCATATGAAAGGGGTACTGCATTCCTATACGATCACGCAGTTCACTTCAAGTTAGTACCTATCGTTAAGGTATCAGATACTTTGATATCTCAGAATATAAATGTTCCACGACGATCATTCGCTGGATTACTCTTTCTATTCGTAGATCCTCCCACCGCCGGTTCACGAGATAGCGAAGCATTCGTAAATCCTGATATTTCAAAGATAGAGATAGACGTAAATGGAGTTCCAAATAGATTCTTTCCAGGAGGTATATTAACACCAGATTTTTGGGAGTCCGCAAAAGGATGGTTTGCCACATCCAATACTTCCATGACTCCTACCAAATTTTACAATAACAGATTTGCCATCCTAGTCGATTGTCGTACAGCAAAAGATTCCTCTGCTCATGGTGATGGAATGGCACAAACTGGTGGTGGAAAAGATATCGATATTCGTATACATAGAACTTTAAAAGGAAGTGGAAACGTAAACATGCATATCTATGTCCTTGCTGATGCTCAGCTCAAGATATTGAACAGATCTTTAGATAGTATAACATACTGATGGATTCCCTCGTAGAACACATTCCATTCAACACACTTATAGTAGGTCCAACGAATTGTGGAAAGACTGCATTTCTCATAGAACAACTTCGTGGATCATTTCGTGGTAAGTTCGATTACATAGTATTAATTTGTCCTACGTATGCCCACAACAAAACATATCATGGATTTGCTAATAGAGATCCACATTTTTATGTCATATCACCATCTCAGGATGCTATCGATACCACATTAAATATTTGTGCAACCTTTTGGTCAGGTACCAATACATTATTGATTCTTGATGATTGTGCCGCATCAAAAGATGTAAAACGAAGAACTGACAAACTAGTAGATTTAGCATTCTCTGCTCGACATATAGGACTATCTATTTGGGTACTATCCCAACAATTAACGAGTATATGTAAACCTTTTCGTGAGAAGGTAGCTATCGTAGTAGCGTTTCATACGGCATCGGTTATAGATGGAAAGAGGATATTCGATGATTACGGAGGTTCACAAGAATGTAATGAATTACGAACGATACTTCGATCTCACAAGTTTGCTCGCATATGTTTTTGTTTGCGACATCCTTTTGCAGTAGTGTTAGAGCTACCCGCACCTATAACATATTATCATGGATGAATACACCAAAGAACTGAAAGATGAGTGCGCTATTACTTGTCCTACAAGCAAATTGGAATTTTCAACCGAATTGGAGGATATCGAAGAATATCGGGAAGTACTTAAGACCTTAGCTGTATTAGGTAAAACGAAAGAATGTCTAGGACAGAATTTCTCCCTAACAGATATAACTAAACTATCTGAGAAGGACGTAAAACGTTTACATAGTAGATACCAGGTCGTAGTAGCAAATCAAATAACAGTACACTTAGTAGATGGCGTACTACGTCTAGCTACTCGCGCAGTCTCATACGTAGCTACACTAGACAACCAACAAGCACTGCTTAAGGATCTACAAGAAAACCAATTAGCCCGCAATGAGATATCTATGGCGGCTGGTCGATTAGCACTTAAACACGGTCGATTTGTAGCTCTAGCTAGCGTCTTGTTCATTGTAGCTGATCACATAGTCGTTCCTAGTACTCCTATTAAACATTCGCAAGTAACTACTATATCGAATCGAGATGGAGGAACAGACGGATCAGATAACTGCGGAGACTCAAAAGAGAGAGATTACACGTGAAAGTGAATTATCTAAAGAAATCGACGTAGATGAAAGTTGGACTACAAACATACCTACTATAGCAGTTATTGGTATGGGCGCTGTATTGTTTGGCGCATGCTATCAAATAACAGGATGCTTAGTAAATGGTGCACTACGTCTAGCTACTCGCGCAGTCGCATACGTAGTTCCACTAGATGACCAACAAGCACTGGTTAAGGATCTACAAGAAGACCAACTAGTCCGCAATGAGATATATACTGCGGCTGGTCTATTAGCACTTAAAGCAGTTCGATTCGTGGCTCTAGCTAGTGCTTCGTTCCATGTAGCTAATCACATAGTCGTTCCTAGTACTCCTATTAAACATTCGCAAGTAACTACTATATCGAATCGAGATGGAGGAACAGACGGATCAGATAACTGCGAATCCACCAAAAACAACACCAACTAAAGTAAAAGATCCAAAGAGGGTTGCTGCTGGGAAAGCACTAGCACTAAGTAATAAACTTGCTAGAGAGGCTCAAAAGAGAGAGATTTCGCGTGAAAGTGAATTATCTAAAGAAACCGACGTAGATGAAAGTTGGACTAGAAACATATCCACTAATACTACTATCGCAGTTATTGGTACGGGTGCCGCATTGTTTGGCGCGTACTATCAATACAGAAGATATAGAGACGACACTTCTAAGAACATTAGTCCTATACGACCCGCGAGTCCGATAAAGACTACGGTACCAGATATGGAGTAACAATTAAAGACTAGAGATATACGATATATATTAGGATGGATAAAGAATTGACGAAAATAGCGACCGATGCTGCTATGATAACGGGAATCGCTACTGGTATTGGTTGGATCGTAAAAAAGGTTACCAAGGAATCTATGCTTAGTGATCCTTCTACTTCTATTATAAATTACGTGAAGTGCACTGCAGTAATAGCTGGTAGCATATATGCAAAACAATATCTCGAGAAACAAAAGGCCAAACCATAATGGCTGCAGCTGGCGCAATGATGCTATTCACGGCGATTGTAAACGCAGCGGCATTCACTGGTGGTGGAGTGCTTGCTAGGATGTTTGGTGGAAAAGATGAAACTGCTAATATAGAACGAGAGAGACATGATAGGGCAATGGAAAAATTCGATGCTGCTAGGGAGGCATATATCGAAGAACGTCAAAAATTGTCCGATTGGACGCGCAAACATGAAGTCGCCGAACGCGATGCTCATAATAACCAACTCGATATCAACCGAGCTTTCGTGCGCTCCCATAAGTTACGTCAGGCACTGAAACGACTCGAAGCAATGAAAGAACCTCGTTTATCCGACTACTATCAACCCTCCAACGCACAGAAGACTGGTGAGTTGATTTTCGTTGGTAGTGGAATGCTAGTTGGTGGATACGCTATTAGTCGATATGCTTTTTAAAAAACGAGAATTTTTACGATCGACGAGATACTAAAAAAGAATAAGAACTAGTTGGTTAGATAAGTTCTTATTCTTTTTTTCTGCTTGTTAAAGGTTAGAATACATAGATATATAATGGATGCTAAACTTGCGAATATCTTCTATGGTCCTATGGGCTATTGGAAAGGTTATGCCGCAATTGGTAAGTTATCGGTGGCTGCAAAGGTATCGGAAGATGTAGCTAAGGGTTGGTTAGAGAAACAAGCCATGTGGCAAATATATCTATCACCACCACACTATATTCCACGACCACATTGGACTGTATCGAAACCTAATGAAGTTCATCAAGCTGATTTGATCTTTCTACCTCACGATCGACCTGGACGTGGAAGGAAACTATATAAGTATGCTTTGGTGGTAATCGATGTAGCTTCTAGATATAAAGAGGCTGAACCTTTAGCATCGAAAGATAGTGGTGAAGTGTCTGCAGCATTTGATCGGATCTACAAACGTAGTCCACTAGAATGGCCAAAAACATTGCAAGTCGATCCTGGTAGAGAATTCATGGGACGTATGTCTGAAACATTAGAACTACGTGGTACAAAAGTTCAACGAGGTGAAGCCGGTCATCATAGGGCACAAAGTTTTGTCGAACGAGCAAATAGAACGATAGCTGAAAGATTATTTGGATATCAATATGCAAAAGAGATGGTACTTACATCTGAAGGATCGGATGCGCGTAGTAGAGAATGGGTATTGAGGCTTCCTGATGTTATCAAGGCTATGAACAATGAAGTTACTCGACTAACAGGTAAGGAACCTTCAAATTCTATAGAGGCACAACAAGTAAACATAAAGACTCCTACATATTCTCGAATTATTGGATTGAAAGAAAAGCGACTACCATTCGATGTTTTAGTTCGATATCTATACTCACCGGGAGAATTGGAAGGTGGAGTAAAACGAGCAACTGATCCTGTATGGAGTTTACAGACATATTATATTTCTCGAAATGTGGTATCTTCAAATCAACCAGTTCTATACTATTTAGGAAAAGATGCACCAAAGCGAGGGTTCGTTCGTGAAGAGATACAAGTGATACCACCAGATACAGAACTACCACCAAAAGGTATTCTAAGATAGAAGCAACTCACAAATAAAGTCGTCTATATCTTCATCCTCTGTAATGACGTTTTTACTGTTGTATGATAGTGTATCAACTACGTTTGATAGTATATTGCTAATAAAACCATCTAATTCTTCATCCTCTGGAAAAACGTCTCCATGACCGTAGGCTATTGTATCTATTCCGTTTGCTGAAATCCATCTCTTACTATCGAATGGTGATAGAGATACTTTGTTCATATGCATACCATACATCTTATGACCTTCACTTCGAAGCATATTCATTCCATGTTTGAATACTTTCTTATCCATCAAGCACTCCTTATATTGATCATGACGAATACGATGTTTCACTACTGACTTCTTGGTACCTTTAGCTCTACGAATCTCGCCACCATCTACTTTCAATATAGAATAGAGCTTCGATCGTAGTCCGACATATTCTACAATTGGAATACCTCCACATTCGTCTTTCATTTTACCAAGTACTTTCTTGTTGTCGATACTATACAGCGGATGGTCTTTGTTGTAGTTACTAGTATCATATAGATGTTTATGAGTTGCCATGTCTGCATAGATATCTTCAGTTTTAATGTGTAGTAGTAGGCTATCGGTATCGGTATAAAGTAGATTACAGAGTTGTCCATATTGCTTCTTGATCTCATTGTAGTAGAAGTCATACATCAGATGCTTTGATAGATCTAGAATTGACATTCCAACATATATGGGGCGGTTTAGCAATAGCCTACTTTTGTAGTTACGTACCGCGGCAAGATCATCATCGAAAATTGTGGATCGAGCATAACTAGGTTTATTCAATAGACGTTGTAGCTTGTTTCCTTCTGATGCGCGCACTAATTGGATATCTACACGCTTACGTAGATTCTCCATTGTTTTTCCAAATACGCTATTGTTCATCAGTTTGTATAGATCCTGCTTGAAGATGCTCTTCGCTTGTTTTCGTAACTCTGTATTCATTTGTATATATGGTTCCATCCATGGTGATTGGTCGAATCGTAATGCCCTGTGGATTTTTTTCAAGCGCATACCAAGAGATAGATACAGTCGTAGGTTGCGGTAGTGTAGCACATATCGTTCTTTGTTATATAGATTAGGTACAAGTTTTTCTACTTTCAAAGATCCATTACCTTTATATAGTTCCTCAAATAGATTGATCTGATACTCTGAGAACAAATCTTTATTCACCTGAATTCTCTCGGGAGCTAGTGGATAGTCGTTGTGCGTATCGTGAAGTTCTCGAGGATATTCGAGATCGACTTCAAGGATATAACCCTTATCTAAATCCATTGCGTGATTGGTTATTTGTTCTTCTGTTGGTGTATACCACTCAAATCCTCCTGTTGGTAGATATTGACTCATGGCCCAACCATATAGATTATTGGCGTCAAGATAGAGTATGTGGCTATTTGGCTTATTGGGATCAAAATCCGGTATACTTCGGTTATTTGCTTTGGCATAACGCTGTGATACCATGGATATACCACCGCGTAGACCTTTCTCAATGAATAAATACATGTCGTAGTCAGTTAATAGTTCAAGTTCCACTCCTGTTTTCTTTAATAAAGCGTCCCATGAAAGTCCTGGACTCGTATAATAATGTGCGGGATCTAATCCATAGTTTTGCATACATGTTGTACGAAAGTCCTCGAACACATCTGCTAGAAGAAGTACATCAGTTTGTAGATAAAGATCATGATAATCACCTAATGTCTTACAATCAAATACGTTCCAAAATTTTATTGCATGTTCGTAATCTTCATCGGATATGTCCTCTAGAGTTAGTTTACTATAGAACGCATCTTTCGGTGGTAGAGAAGTCTCTGCAAATCTATCCCACGAATCCATGTACTCATATGGATATACTCCTTTACGAGTTAATAGATTGGCTTTCTCTTGATTAGATGTATATTTTACAATTTGTTGGAATGTGTCTGATTCTGAACTTGATACCAATGTACTAAGAGATGATGGTAGAAATTGAAAGCTATCAATGAATCTTAGGTTACCAAGTGAGAATGAAATGTATTTCTCCATATTGTTTGGAATACAAGATATCTTACCTAATGTTATGGATATGGATTGCATTATTAGGTGAGCATCATATCCACGAAGATTATGGAATACGACTGGGATGGTAGGAAAAACACGTAATTTTAGATTGCAGGTATTGTGTGCGGCACCTCGAAACTCGCCTGTGATGTGACAATGATCACGTACTCTATCTTTACCAACCAAGGGCTTCTGACAGATATGACAAATCGTTGCGTTATTGTAAGCCTCATAGTCTTTCCATGACATACATAGTGGTTTAGCCTTTTGGGCTTTGATCTTCGCCTCTTCCTCTTGTATACATCGTAGAAAACGTTCAATAGTATCCCTGCCTCTATATAGTACTGGTGGTTCGCTATGACCATCGGAACGTACGACTATATAGCAAAATCCACAAGGAATGTGTTCCTCTGTTTTAAGCGTGTTACTCTTCTTTAGGCCTTGAGCAGGTCCTTCGATCTTAGTGGTCAATGCCTCGAGATCTGCATAGATAATGTACGGTACTTTAAGCTGTTTGTGTATATTCTGAAACGAAACTTTGTCGTTCTTATTGGTAGGCATTTCAATGCGTATGGCCCTGTCATTGATACCATTACACTCAGGAATATGATTCTCAAGTAGAGTTTCTGTGGTATATCCATGTAAGCATCGTTCGCAGAAGTGTTTCCTACATTTATGTTTCGTTTGATCAAATAGGAGTTTGTTGAAGTCCTTTATCAAACAGTAGTGTTGCTTACCACTCTTTGGGCACTCTACAAGTAGTAGATGAACGTACTTCGAAAAGTCTTCTTTGAGATGCGATATATGATTAAGCACTTTTCCTTTGGGTCCCAACCATATACATTAATAGAAATGTTGTTTTGCTTCTCCAAAAGTGGTATTTGCGATATTGGTGTTGGTGAGTCCACCCCATTGGATTTCACCATATCTTTGATGTCCTCTGAGGATCTTTCTTAACTGGAAACATTGCTGCGCATATCGACCAAAGTGCACAGTGGTCGTCTTTGTTGTTCACATTGATCACGGCTTTCTTATTCGCTATTTCTGGAGGTAGTGGTAAATATGAACCTCCACGTAGTGGTTGGTATCTAGCGATGTTTAACCGTAGAATGTTGACTCTATCTATGACCCAATTTGATCCACGACTGATCCACTTCTCAATTTGGTTGTATATCTGAGCATGTGCTTCTACTATTACACTATGGATCCCCGCATCGTTGGTCAAAACAGATTGCACGCTATAGAAGGTGGCTGTCTCATATATGTAACCATCAGGTTTATCAAGTACGAAAGTTATGTTTAAAGCTAATTGGGCCTTAAAGGTATTGTGGTTTTGTAGCTCTTCCTTAAACTTTTCGGTAGTTTGTTTACGTACACCGGCAAGGAAAACACCTGGATCCGCTCCCATAGGATTATCATCGGGAACATCCATCTTCCATCCGCGTAAATAATTCTTTAAAGGACGTACTCGGACAAATGTTAGTATATGCTCAGCCATGATATAATACCTTATTAACAACACTCCTCTAATAGGTCGTTGAAATGTAATAAATTCACTATAAACCAAATGTTCACTTGTCTAATCTGTGTGGTATTAATACGTACTAAGATAACAGCATACGTTAATATCGTGAAGTAGAGAATGTATGTTAGTACCATGGATGGATATACTGTAAACTAATCATTCCTTTAATAGGTGTTAAAATGTAATAAATGTAATAGGACAGATATACTGTATAATATCGTTCCTCTAATAGGGTGTCGAAATGTAATAAATTCACAATAAACCAAGTGTTCGAACAAATGTTAATATATGCTCATCATTGATGTAATACCTTATAACTACACTACTTTAATAAAACGTATAAATACAATAAATGAACTATAGTAGTAAACACAATGTGGGGGTTTGGCGCAATTCCAACAAAATGCAACGAACACATGCTACCAAGTAGTAAAAATTGTTACATTTTTTTTTTTTTTTTCATCTAATGGACCCCGAACGAAGTGAGGGCTGAACGAAGTGAGGATAGTGTGGGTTGCCTGTGGTTACTTTGCCGCGCGAGAGTAGTTGTGAATTTATCGTAGTCTGTTTGTTTTTATCCCAAAATTGTTCATTCGCAGCCTAAAATTCGGACAATAAAGTTATTTGGCTCTGAAATGAACCAGCTAAATGTGTAGCTTATTTATTATTCTGTAGTTTGCATTAGTTTTAAGACACCGGATAATGTTTTGAGCGAGATTTAAGCGTTTCAGTTCCCGATACCTGTTCGCTGATTTTCGCTATTTGTTCCAAAAATTGTACTTTCTCATCCGAAAAATGGACAATAAAGTTATCTAGCTGTAAAACAAACCCGCTGAGTGTGTAGCTTATTTATTATTCTGTAGCCTGTATTAGTTTGAAGACATCGGAGAACGTTTTGAGTGAGATTTAAGCGTTTGAGTTCACGGACACCTGTTTTCTCATTTTCACTACTGTATAAGTATTAGAAAGGGAAGACACGGTGAGCCGAGGTTTTTACTTTTTGACTGCAACGTATAACCCCACGGGGAACGACAAGACATGCCTTACCATATCCTAGAAGAGAGATACGTCACGCGACATTTTTCGTGACTCATAACGACTCAACCCCTTAGTAACCCCGAAGGGATTTTTTTGTCAAACTAAATGTTCCTGGTACCTCCCGTACAACGTTGGTACCTCCCGTACAACAACGTTGCAGCGAAAAAGTAAACACCTCGGCTCACAAAAACGAAAATTAAATGTGTTCAAATATTGTCCTAAACTATAAGGCTTGCCAAAGAAATCACATCAGGAGTGAGAAAATGCTTAAGCAACTCACACATGTGAATTGAATTAGAGATTATGAAATTTGCAAAGGACTTCTGGTCGGTTTTCTGAACGCTGTGTCTCCCTTTCAATACTTTATAGCAAGGCGATCGGCAGCGAAAATCAGCGAACAGGTATCGGTGAACTGAAATGCTTAAATCTCGCTCAAAACATTATCCGGTGTCTTAAAACTAATGCTAACTACAGAATAATAAATAAGCTACATATTTAGCTGGTTCATTTTACAGCCAGATAACTTTATTGTCCGAATTTTAGGCTGCGAATGAACAATTTTGGGATAAAAACAAACAGACTACGATAAATTCACAACTACTCTCGCGCGGCAAAGAAACCACAGGCAACCCACACGCATCAAAACTAACGTTTCGATCCAACCCTCCAATATTCTAGTATCGGTTAGGGGTGGACCATTAGGAATCCTGGGAGGGGGGGTGGGTAGTCCAAAAAAAAAATTCGTGCAAGGCTAAATGTCCCAAAAGAAAATTCCTGCAAAGCACTAAGGCACAAAAAAAAATTCGTGCAAAGGAACCGATGCATTGTTCAATTTTTGTTTTGAAAAAATACTAGCAATTCAGTTTTACCAATTCAAAATATAGTTCTAAAGATTACCCACACAGTCTGTGTAAGGCCAGATAAAAACAAATACTTGGTTAGCGTCCCCGCCCGACCTGAGAAATGTCCCCGATCTCAATTTTTTATTTTTTTTTATTTTTCATAAAAAAACTTTAGAAAGTATAAATGCGCCCGCGAACACCAATTCTTGTACCCAGACCCTACATGTACCACTTGAAATATGCGCCGGCGCATTAAATATTTTAACATCGACGCCATTTTGTTTCTACAACACGAGCCGTGAGTGAATAATATCTAGTCAAGACAAAATAAACTTCACATAGAAAAATAAATAAATAAAAAACCTCCCTCCCTACCTGGAAAAATTGAAATGGATGGACGCTAAACAAGTATTTTTTTATCTGGCCTAACTGATTTTCAGGTATTTCCAGATGAAAACAACCTCCCCAACATAGTTTAGTCACTGTTGTCATGGAAATATCAACTGGCCTTAATTCCCCCGATACCGGTAGCAAACCACAAGAATAAACACGCTCAAATGTTTGGCCAAGAGAGAAGTTTATTTGCGGTCTAAAACACTAGACAAGCTTAAAAACAGCTATATTATTGGCAAATAAACCTTCTCTGCAATTACTGAAGCCTCAAATTATTCTCTGATGCCAGCAGTTTTTGCAACCGAGTTTAACGTCAGGTTTCATTGAGTAAACTTCAATGTCCACATTTTCAAAGATTACAGAGTCTGTGCCAGCAATTCAGTAGAGCATATAGAAATATTTTCATGTATTGTCTTGTGCAAAACATCATGGACAATGAAATCTTGGGGTATGCATTTTTGATTTGGCCTGAATCGGAGCCAAGCAAGGGACTATATGCATTCTAAGGCGATCAAATTAAATTCCTCACATCACTGGGCTCGTTACAAAAATACTGCGGCTCAAAGTAAATAAACAAGTCAAGGAATGTAAAGCAAATTACTATAAAGATCTGATTAGACAAAACAAAGAAATTCAGGTGCTCTATGGAAAACTATAAATGATTGACTTGCCGTAATAATATCTAATAATGGCTCTCAGCCGACCTTTATCCAATCTGAATCTGATGGAGTACAGTTCGGCGCCATTGACATCATTACTCCAGCTAGGACAAATAACTGTGAAATTGTCTTTCGCTTTTCGAACATTTCCGAGAGCTTTGTTTTTAAACAATTAAGAGGTTTTGAAAACAAACAAAGCTATTGGTTTAGACCGAATCAGCTCGAGGCTACTAAATGACTCGGCTGTGTGTATGACTCCTGACCCGCAGTTTTAACCAAACTGTTTAATCGTTCTCTGGACTCAAGTATTTTCCCAGCCATCTGGAAACAAGGAAAAGTTACCGCCCTGTTTAAATCCGGTGATCACTCTGATTTTAACAATTACAGGCCTATCACAATTATATTCTACCTGATGTAAGTAAGATTCTTGAAAGGGCTGTACATAAACAACTCTACGGCTATCTCTCGTAAGAGAAAATCCTCACACCTAATCAGTTTGGTTTCCGCCCGAGGTTATCTACTGAAATTGGCTTAGCACACTTCACTGACAACATTCTACGACACATGGACAATGGCAAGGTGACTGGTGCAGTATTCTTAGACCTGTCCAAGGCTTTTGTGACTGTGGACCACAACCTTTTGCTGACAAAGCTCAAGGCCATTGGTGCTTGCAGTGAAGTTGTAAATTGGTTTACCTCCTACCTTGATAACCGACACCAGATAACTGCAATAGGCGACTCTCAGTCCTGTTCGTGCTCAGTGGGAGTTGGCGTGCCACAGGAGTATTCTCGGTCCTCTCTTGTTCTTGGTTTACGTCAATGCCGACCTTCCTCTTACTGTAGATCATTCACTCTTCTTAATATTTATGCGCATACAATTAGCTACTCGAAAACGAGGCTAACCCCGCATCGTTTCTTAGCTGAAAAGCAAAATGGCATCGCGGACGGAACATTGCTGTGTTCGTCTATGCATTGGAGAGAAAAAGAAAAATCCTGAATTGTCCTTTTGAACTTAGATGGACGTTGCGGCATCCCCGATGCGGTGATAGCCTCGTTTTCGAGTAGTGAATTAGATATTTGCATAAATATTAAGAAGAGTCAATTGCCAAGTGACCATGTACGCTGATGACACCGTGATATACTGTAGCCGTCCTTCTATCAATGACATCGAACATTGCTTAAATCATGACTTGGCAAAATTGGCCTCTAGCTTGGTTTCGTATACATCGCCTGACTTTGAATACTTCTAAATCTAAGTTTATGTTAATAGGTAGTCCACATAAACTGAAATCTTGCTCTAGCATCGATGTCATTATAGACGTGCCCCTCGAACGCTCTGACGATATCAAGTACCTCGGTATTATAATTAATAAGTATATGACTTCGCATGACCTGGTAGAGGCCTTCTCTATTAAAGTAAAACAAAGGATTGGTCTGGCCAAGCGTATCAGGCACTTATTGCCCCTCGAGACACGCCTTACTTTGTATAGTAGTTTAGTATGTCCACTTTTTGACTACCGCTGATGCGATATGGGGTGACAAATATAACTCAACCCTCATAGACGATCTTCAGCCGGATTTTGCAAAATAAGCGGCCAAGATAATTCTTGAATTTACCTGGTTAAAGTTCTTCAGCACAAGCCTTGTCAAATCTCAATTGGCCTACTCGTTCCAAACGTCGTCTTGTACATCGTCATATTTTAATATATAAGTATGTTAATGGACTCATTGATTATGATTTTAATATCTTAAAGAACATTCAAATGTATAATACAAGAAGAAAGAACGATTTTAGACTTCCAATAATCAAGCTTAATTATGGCAAACAACGTTTATTGTACCAGGTTTTAGTTAATGGAATACTTTAGATAATTCGTTGCGGGAAATCGAATCCCTAACTCTTTTAAACAAAATGTCAACAAAAGACATGTTTTTGAATTGCCTCATAAATGTTAGCTCTAGTCACTCTATAAATGTATTTTTAGCCTAGTTTTTAACTCTAGATTATTAATGTATTTTTATTTTTGTTTCTTATTTATGTTATGCAGGGCTCTATTGAAAAAACTCTTCGGAGACATATTCTCTGCTATAAATAACATTATTATTATATTATATTATATTATATTATGGTTGTATTCACAGGCTATAAATCTATATAGGATGTACACTGAAAAATCTCTATAGAATGTGCACTGAAAATAAAAAATCGTGCAGAGGTATCGCCTTAAAAAAAAAATTCTTGCAGAACTCACACTGCTAAAAAAAATATCGTGCACAAAAAGTTTTCCACCCCCCCCCCCCCTCCCAGGATTTCTAATGGTCCACCCCATAGGGACTCCCTGTGGTACTATGGTGAACTTTTGTGAGGAATCGGTTTTTGAAAGGCTTAAAACAGCCCCAAATCATCGCAAACAGAGTCAAAAACAACAACACAAGGTCAGTGAAGTATATATATTTAATAGTAAGACATTCTTTTAGGAAGATATCACATTTTCGAGATAGTTTACGCATAAAAATCAGTTCGCTGTTACAAAGTCCGATAATAATTACCACCCCCCGCGGCATTGGCTTCCTGTGGAAGTACCACACATTCGCCAGGTGAAACCAATCATAAGTAAAGAAATATTGTCTTAAAACCTAATATTAAGGATACTGTATATTAATACGTTGTTCTTGTGTAATCTAATGTAGATAACAGCAGAGGATGAGAACTCCCTTGTCGTTGAAGCCATAGAGAATTCGAAGCTGGGGTGCTGCCTTGCTATTGACATTGGAATTGCAGGGCGCCGTTCAGCGGGTAAATATCTTTCACGTAGAGACCGATCATTAATTAGACATGGGAAGAAAGGGGTGGGGGGCGGGGAGGCCTGTTCCCTAATTTATCCATATTGCCTTATAAAAATATACTTTGGCCCCTATATGAAAATTGGTGACCCGAAAGGTCATTAAAGAGATTAAAAGAAGAAGAGACTACTGGACCTGGTTGTTCAAAGAAAAGGTAAGTACTACTCTGGGGAAAATCGATAACCTGAGGTTAAAATTACAGATTGTGTTACAGATTATATTAACACTATCCTAAGGATAAAGTTACCTGTTCTTCAAACAACCAGGTCCTGAAGGATGCAGCTTGACAAGTCTTGTGATAAATCACAGTTGTTTGACCGAATGTTTGACAGTTCCACGTGATAAATTTTGGCGAGTTCCAAATTTTAAATTAGTCAGTAACCGCCAGTTTCGTTAAAAGCCTAGTAAGGGGCCGACCATTTAACGTTTGAGGGGGGTGGGTGTTTTTGAAAAAAAAAATCCTGCAAGCGGAAAAGCTTTGTTCTGGCTCCGCTTTTTTCGCAAAAAAAATTCGTGCAACAACACTGCTAAAGAAAAAAAAATCGAGCACAGACAAGAACACCCATCCCCCCCCCCCCTCAAAAGTCAAATGGTCGGCCCCTAATGGTCCTCTGATTGGCGATATATTTGTTTCCGTTCCTCAAACGGAAGTATAATTTCACGCTTTGGGGTCCCCCCATGAAAAAAGGCGATTTGCATCGTTTTGGGTAGGGGCGGAAAAATTTTGGCCCGCTTTGGTCGGTCTGGTTTTTACAGATCATTGGAAGGTCGCGCTTTTTGGGTCTTGAGGAGGCCGTTTGGCGGTGATAAATTTGATGGATTTTCCTAAAACTCTGGTCAGATGTTGCTTGATAACTATTCCCTCCTGTACCGAAAGCTGAATAGTGAGCGACGAAGAAAAGTGCCGATTTTTAGGTTTTAGGTGATCTTTGAGGTAAGTCTGTGCTTTGGCGAGGTCGAGTTGCCTACCTTGTAATTTTTTTTAGAGCCGCGGCCAACGGTCAAAATTTCGAATCCCAATAAACTGCTTTAGAAGGCCCCAAATCGCCAAAAAACCACTCACACAACTTCATTAAGTATCAATCTTTTATTATTGAAGATTTGTTTCGTAGGAATCGGAAAAGAGAATTCACACGGAGCAATTATATAAACTCTTCTGAGATCGTTATGAAACTAATCGATAAACCACAGGTAACCCAATAGACTAATAAGCGGGAAATATACGTCGAGTCTGGGAAGCCTGTGATCTGACTTTAACATACAAGGGAAACTGAGACTCACCTTGATCCTTCGACAATCAGGAGTTCGTGTATGATCATTACCTCTACGACATGTGATGATCCACTTTTTAATCATCCATGCGGCCGTGGTCCATCGCGATCTTCATCCTCCTGGATGTTGTCGAAAATATTTCCTTCGCTTCAGCGAGGTCCTGGCAGGGTCGCCAAATTGTTACACCAGTCCCCCAACAATCACAGTAGACACCGTTGTACTCAATGGTAGTCCACGTCTTTTATTATGCGTTCACTCTTTTCTGGTTTTGTTCAAAAACTCTCTCGGTGTAATCCGTCTTCTCTCTCATCTCGTGACATTCTCCTGTTGAACCTCTACTCCGATCATTAGTGACGTGCCAATTCAGAGTATAGGGTGTCTGACCCTAACAGATGCAGAGAGCGAGGCATCAAGTTAAACAAGGCAAAGCTGCAGCTTAGATGTTTTGAAATCTCCTATCTGGGTCACCTGGTTACTAATGAAGGACTCAAAGCCGATCCCGAGAAAGTAGAGGCTATTGTGAACATGCCTCCCCCTGAAGACGTCAAGGGAGTTCGAAGACTTTGCGGGTTCGTGAGCTATCTGGCACAATTTCTCCCGAACTTGTCAAATGTGCTGGAGCTAATAAGGCAGCTGACCCGCCAGGGAGTAGGGTGGCAATGGAGCAGCGCACACGAGAAAGCGTTTATCACAATCAAGAAGATGGTGTCAAGTACGCCCCTGCTTAAGTCCAACGAGGAACTGACCATCCAATGCGATTCCAACGATAACAGGAACTGTCTAGTTCTTTGTGACTACTTCTCCAACTTCCTGGAGATTAATCACCTGGACGACACACGTACGTCAGCAGTAGTCAAGAAGCTTAAGGGACATTTTGCCAGGTACGGCATACCAGACAGCCTGGTCGCTGACAATGGACCTCAGTTCGCGTCGGAAAGCTTCAAACAGTTTGCGGATGAGTGGGGATTCGATGTCTATCCCAATAGTCCAGAGCATCAACAGACGAACGGGGCTGCTGAGTCAGCTCTTGGCTCATCGAAACACTCCGATATGGGGACTAGCCCGGCGCAAAGGATGCTGGGTCGACGCACCAAAACTCTCATACCAACAACAGCAGAACTCCTGAGGCCTCAGAGTGTCAATGTGGAGAGTTCTAAGGAAAGGAATGAGATTACGAAAGCAAAACAGGCACACTATTATAACAAAACATGCAACAGACCTGGAAGTCCTGGAGGAAGGAGATGTTGTGCGCATACGTCCTTTCTCACTTAACAAGAAGACCTGAGACAAGGCAGTCGTACGCAAACGCATCGATGAACGCTCGTACGAGGTCGAGGCGAATGATGCCTTATACAGAAGAAACAGGCTAGACATCAAGACCCAGGAAAGCGCACAGGCTGAACCTGACGAGGCTCCCTCTCCGGCACCAATGACACCACCGGCTGAGGAGCCAATTCTGACGACTACACCAGAAACAGCACTAAAGAATCAACAAGCATCTAGTAGTCAGTCTGCCATAACCACAAGACCAAAGCGAGCTACCAGGGAGCCCACTTATCTAAGGGGCTATGTCAGATACCATTAGTTATCTGTTCCATACAGATAGATAGATAGATAGATAGATACCTTTATTTAAACAAGGTTATATACTCTTTCAGTATTTACAGGTATAAAAAACTGATATCACTAGAGGCCCTAATTTACTAATAATGATATATAATAAAAATATATGGCTCACTATAAAAGGTATAAAAGTATAAGAATAAATATAAAACTAAATCAAATTACTCTAAGTTATACTACGATAAAACTTATAAGTTATATATTTCGATTAAAAACTAGACAACCATGGTAATAAAACGCCCTTTTAGTACATTCCAATCTTATTGAATTAGGCATAAACTGACTTTGAACTCTTTAGTTACTGTTGATACATCCTCTCTTAAAGGAAGGGGGATGTAACGTGATCATGAATGTTAAAGATTGACATTATAGAGATTGTATTACTGTCCATGCATTGGCGAGACGCGCTTGTACCAGATACGCACACGGCTCATACTGTAGTCATTGATTTGAATAATAAAGCTACAAGAAACCATACAGCTATTTCATAGTGTCTTTTTCCCGGACATGTATTGTATAACCGGAGTGTATCTTTACAGGAACACCACAGAATAAAAAAGCTTAAAAGGAAAGGACAAGAGCATCAACCACTGGACAATGAATCAGGTACACGTCTTCCTTAATTTTATTTCACCACAGCCCTAAGAGGTCTGGGATATCGTAATGTATCTGTAGAAGGAGAGGGGATCCGTTTTCTGTTTTAAAAAGTGGTTTGGGAACAGCCTTATCAGTCTCATTATTCTATTCAAAATATGTATACTAGCTTCCTGGGGGGACTTCCATATAAAAGTGACAGGAATGCTTGTCAAACATTTTGGCACTAAAAGGTACCAGAATCTCGTTTTTTTGGCCGTGGCTCAAATTTATTTTATTCCTAAGAGGTACCAATCCCAAAACACAAAATTAAATGATTTTATAGATGAGTGCTGCTGGGCTGCCAAGAGTCACGGCCAAAAGTTCATTAGAATGACAGTTTTATTTTTCTGATAAGTAACTGGTTCCTGTCTTACTTTCCTGGCTTACCTTGAAGGGTACCACTATAATTACAAAGTTCTGTGGACATTTCAATTTGAACACCATAAGTGGTACCAAAATATGGTATGCATTTTTAACCCCTAAAAGATAGGACAAGCATCCCCATCAGAGCCACATACATGTAGGGAGTCCCCCAGGACTAGCTTGTATTAATACTTTTTCCTTAGCATGGGAGCAATCATCAAACAATCGGCCATCAAAGAGACAAATCAAGCAACTGCAGAAGGAACGGATGACTACAGCTCTAATGTTGGGACAGAGAGTGGCATTGGATCTCAGTCTTGAGGTTAATATGGCTGACAAGGTAAGAGTGGCATTGGATCTGATCAGTCGAGGTTAATATGGCTGACAAGGTAAGAGTGGCATTGGATCTGATCAGTCGAGGTTAATATGGCTGACAAGGTAAGAGTGGCATTGGATCTGATCAGTCGAGGTTAATATGGCTGACAAGGTAAGAGTGGCATTGGATCTGAGAACAATATACAAGCAATCAAGAAAACAAAAGATTGTCATGCAACATTGAGTTTTGGCGGACCACATTCTAGTTTTTGGCGGGCCACATGCTTTTGTTTTCAATGCGTGCGCAACATCGTCAAAATGGCCTATTATTGGAAAGCAATGTTATTGTAACAAAGGAAACTTTACACGACTTACAGTAAGGTTTAACCGTATATATGACACTATTTCCTTCCATGTTTAAACTTTGCTGGACTGTTCAATCATAACTTGTTTGGTTTAGAGCATGCTCCAATGTTATTCTGAATACTATGCACTTCTTCCTCACTCATACGAAATATGCTATATTTATAATAAAATAGCAGCATTGAAACAAAGGTTTGAAAGGTAATTATTTCGTATGGGAAACTGCAATAGAATTATGAATTTTGTTATGATCACCGCAGGTTAAAACACACTTGTACCAAACGAAAAAGTTCAATCATTAAGTATAGCCGTTATGCCGTGAATACACATCTTTGGTATCGTCCGGCGGTTCTCCCTTCATGTAGCCATGAATTACTACCAAATTGTATTGTGTATTTCGTTCTATTGTTTTGTATTGTGTTAATTCTATTGTATTTTGATAGCAATTCATCCCGCATACTAGGCCTATGTCACAGCGTCCATCCCGCATACTAGGCCTATGTCACAGCGTCCATCCTGCATACTAGGCCTATGTCACAGCGTCCATCCCGCATACTAGGCCTATGTCACAGCGTCCATCCCGCATACTAGGCCTATGTCACAGCGTCCATCCCGCATACTAGGCCTATGTCACAGCGTCCATCCCGCATACTAGGCCTATGTCACAGCGTTTTCACAAGTTAGGTTATTTTTTAGAACGGTTTCCGGCTATTATTGGGTTGCAATCATTCCAAAGGGAATAAAATCACAAAAGCGTAGCAGCCATGTTGGTGCAACCCACTAATTGGCGGGGAAAATGGGGCAAACTTCACCGTTTGCAACCTGAAATGTTATCGGTTACCCAAACAATAGCCTACCCCTAAAACAATACAAACCCTAACCCTAAAACAATGGGATTCTTTATCAGTGAAGTCCAATAGGATATGACCTTCAAAACAGTGAAGTCCAACTAGAAAAATGATCTAAAAATAGCCCATAGTGTGAAATGGTATCGTAGTTATGTTATATTTTTATCAATACTGTTCATTTAATTCAATGGCGTAGGAACATATAAATTAGAAGCGAGGTGTTCCTTGAGATAATCCACACCCTTCTCGTCATAATCTTGCCTTGTTATACTGGCTGACTTCAGGTTGGTCAGTGAGCTCGCCCATTTCCTCGCACCGCACCAAGCGTCGAGAACAGGGTTGGCTAAAACATAAATAACTAGGAGTTATATTTTTAATTCTGATTGGCTGATTGGATGTTAATTAACAAATAGAAGATGGTTGTCCAATGTCCTATTTAACAAATAGATGTCAAATAGATGTCCTTTTACCATGCGTCTGTCGATAGAAGACGTCACAAGGTGACGAGAACAATGATGTGCGCCACGAGACGCAGTCGAGTAGCATAACTGATGTTGATACACAATGAGATAACGATTATTTGTTCTATACAATCGATAATTAGTGAACTTTCTCAACAAAATAGAGTGTGCGCGTGACCTTGTGACATCACTGTGCGTCGACTCAACTGACCGATCACCTGACTCTTCCCTTGAGTAATGTTTTATTTATTCTGTATCCCAAGAGGAAATGTATAAATTTGTAGATCTTATAAACAAAGCACTGAATCCTCTTGAGAGCTGTCACGTGATCTGAATTGGGACAATACACGTACAGGCGAAAATCGGTCAATTAGAGTTCGTATTTCGCCCTGTTTGTAGTATTAAAAAAATGCACTTTTCGAGATCTTGAAAAGCTGCTGATACCACTGCTCACATTGCACAAAAAAATTACGAACATCTTACAACAATTTTACGAACATTTTACAACAATTTATCGAACACTTGACAATAATTTTACGAACATTTTACAAACATTTTACGAACATTTTACAAACATTTTACAACAATTTTACAACAATTTTACGAACATTTTACGAACATTTTACAAACATTTTACAAACATTTTACGAACATTTTACGAACATTTTACAAACATTTTACGAACGTTTTACGAACATTTTACAAACATTTTACGAACATTTTACAACAATTTTACGAACATTTTACGAACATTTTTACAAACATTTTACGAACATTTTACGAACATTTTCCAAACATTTTACGAACATTTTACAAACATTTTACGACAATTTTACGAACATTTTACGAACATTTTACGAACATTTTACAAACATTTTACGAACATTTTACAAACATTTTACGAACAATTTACGAACATTTTACAAACATTTTACGAACATTTTACGAACATTTTACAAACATTTTACAAACATTTTACGAACATTTTACAAACATTTTACGAACATTTTACAAACATTTTACGAACAGTTTACGAACATTTTACGAACATTTTACAACAATTTTACGAACATTTTACAAACATTTTACGAACATTTTACAAACATTTTACAACAATTTTACGAACAATTTACGAACATTTTACGAACATTTAACAACAATTTTACGAACATTTTACAAACATTTTACGAACATTTTACGAACATTTTACAAACATTTTACGAACATTTTACGAACATTTTACGAACATTTTACAAACATTTTACAAACATTTTACGAACATTTTACGAACATTTTACAACAATTTTACAGACTATTTACAAACATTTTACGAACATTTTAGAAACATTTTAGAAACATTTTACAACAATTTTACGAACATTTTACGAGGATATGACGAGGATATGAAACAGCTTCTACAACTCATTAATTATTACATGCAGGTATGTTTTATGTAATCATTGTTTCTATTGTTTGTAATTAAGAGTATTGTTGGACTATTGTGTTAGTTATCCCGCTCATTTGGGGGGGGGGGGGGAGAGGGTGAGTGATTACCTGCTGAATGAACTTTGAATGTGGACTGGAATGGTCGGATGGCTAACAACTCTCTCTCAAGCCGTGCTCTGAAGTTGGCAAACATCGTGTTACCTCCCGTCAGGAAAATGTTCTAACAAGACGTCGGAAAATAGAGCTTTAGTTGATTATTGTGCGTTATCTGAACAGCTTTCTACAGACTACTCTTCACTGTACTCCATACGGAGTTAAATACGCTAGTTATCACGTTACCTGTACTAACGTACTCTGCATTGCGGCGGGGTAATGGCTTAATATAAATTCCATCGTCTCACTGATGCCAGCTTGTTCTATTCCAAGCATAGATGGCTGGAATACTATCTCTGGTACTCTGGTAGAATCAAAAAGAACAAAAACATGAGTTGTACCACAAAGTGCGTGACTGTGGCTGCACTTTAGATATTTAACACACCCCCCCCCCCCCAAAAAAAAAAAAAAAAAACGCCGAGTTAGATGATTCAGAATAATCAAACGGAGAGAAAATCCAGGTTCGTTTTCACAATAACTTGGGAATCCGGTGTACCAGCGATTTCGCCCCCCCGTGAATTCGCCCCCCGGGGGGCGAAATAGCTAGTGAATTCGCCCCCCCCCCCCCCCTTCCTCGCCCCCCTCTAGCGATTTCGCCCCCCCTCCCTCTAACCTTTTAAAAGGTTATGAATACATGTTTTCCTTCTTTTTATTACTGTAATGTTTGGACGTGGAGAATAGTAATACAAAAAACTATCAGTAATGTGTATAAAGGCATGCAATTCAATTTTATTTTAAAATCCACGCTTCACTTTTCTTAGACAAAATTCGTGTTGGTAGCTACGCTAAACACTGCAATTTTCATTCGCGCGAGCAGTGCAACATACGATCTTCGTCAAGCTTCGAATGATTAGTTGTTAGTATTTCTTGCCTGAAGCCAACATGTAGATAATGTAATTATTGTGGATACTTAAAGGTTTTGATAACCCGTTTATCCGCCTACTTTGAAAAGACTTTGCCGAATGTTCAAGTGTTACCGTCTCGCGTGAAAACTTCCTGAATAAACAAGCTAATGAACTAATTAAGATCTAAAACGGCGGGAAGTTTTAAAACTTACCTTTGCTTGCAGCGAGTGGACTCGTATTTGGAAACAACTGCCAAATAGCCTGATGATTTTTACATGCATGAAAACCATAATGAAGTTGACGTAATTATCGTGGTATGTAAGTTTTTATAACCCGTAATGCTCGCGTCGATCCATCTATTTTGAAAGAACTTTGCCGAATAAAGGAGTGTTACCGACTCGCGTGCTTTGTTCTATTTCAATTGAGCTAACGGCGCTTGTCAATTCGGTAATTAGATCAGTTCTAACTAGGAAAACCTTTCTGGATAAACAGCTTATTAACTAATGAGAAGATAAAACGGCTGTAAGTTTTGCAATTTTCTAGCAGTGTAATTAACTCAAATTCGGAAAGAATTTGAAATGACTTTCCGAAGAAAAGGAGTGTTACCGACTCGCGTATTTTTGTAGTCAGTAGTAGTAATAGTAGCTAAAGAGGTCTTACACTTAATTTTTTTTTTAAACTTTAGCTTTATAAAAAAAAAACTTTTTATTCAGTGCGTTGACATGTACTGCCTCTATTTCTGAGGCGGGGCGATTTCAATAAGAATTACGACTACAATTCACTAGCGATTTCGCCCCCCCTAGGGGGGGCGAATTCACTGAAGGGGGGCGAATTCACTAGTGATCTCGCCCCGGGGAGGGCGAATTCACTAGCGATCTCGCCCCGGGGGGACGAATTCACTAGCGATTTCGCCCCGGGGGGACGAATTCACTGGGGGGGGCGAAATCGCTGTGATACCGGGTTTGGGAGGTATTATTTCTCGTAAAACCAGGTCCGGTCTGGTCCGCACATACCAACCTATTTCAGTTTCATACACATGCCCCCCCCCCCCCCCCCCCCCCCAGCTCCAGAAGCCACTAACGCCAGACGCAATAAGTCTCTTGTGCGAAAACGGCCAATCTTACCTTATCCTCTCAACTCCAAGATGTAGTTGGTAATATTCAGCCCAGTTTACTGTCGCCCCTTTGCCATCCTCAGACCTAAAAACATCCATAGTTACAGATCATCATTACAAATCTAAATTAACAGTAGTAGGGGAAGTACGTAGACTCGTTTCCAGATAGTTTTCTTTCCGCATTATAGCGGCGTGACGACTTGTTGCGTTACTTTCCGCATTATAGCGGCGTGACGACCTGTTGCGTTACTTTTCGCATTAGAGCGGCGTGACGACCTGTGACATTACTTCCTTTGCATACTTCACAGTGCGCTGTAAGTTTTACTTCAAGGAATACCACGTGACATACATACACATGTGGCTTATACCCGTGACTAGCAATGGTTGGCACGAATGGGAGTTTGTAAGGCTAGTTTAAAACACTCAACGAAAAACAACTACGAATATGGCACTTTAAGAGAAGGTAGAGTTTTCCTTAGAAATTACAGACTTGGAAAGTTGAAATTTACGAAGAAAAATGGTAGTAGATAAATGTGTATCTACAATATCTACTCAGTCAAATATTTGCACAGTTGATCAAATACTGTAAACCTGTTGGATTCAGCCGAGCCCAGTATGGGTAAATATTAAAGTCGAGACTTCAATATTTTCCATATTGGGCGAGGATGAATCATGTTTTATTATGCCGAACAAATAAATATCCAATCAATTAACACAATAACGTGAACAGCTCGTGTGAACTATCCAATAGGAGGCTGCAGTCCAATAGGTAGCTGTCCTACATGGCAATACATTGAGCTGGCACGTGACCCCAATGCACACATCTGATTGGTGGATTATTTGTATAATGAAATACAATATAAGGTTGCACACCTCGCAAACTCTGGATCATGTTTCTTGAGCAGGTTTTCCAGTTCATTTAATTCCTCCTGCTCCTTTTCACTGTCAGATTCCCCTGCGTCTTTGTTCTGGTGGAATGGAAACAAACATTTTTAAAACGACTGAGTTCTTTCAGATCAGTTAAGTTAACAACTCAGCGTTCTAGCTTTGACTCAGTAATGTGAAATCACTCGAGAAATCTCTCGAGAAATCTCAATTTAAACTAAACTGAAATCAAAGAGAGACTTCTGAACATTTTGCAAAATGATGATACCTGGAGGAGAATTGTATTACATTTCACCAGCCGATCTTGAAGTCCCAGAATATTAAAGCAACTTAAAAAATAGATTATGATATATTTCTTTCCTTATTTTTTATTATGATATGTAAAATTCCTGTTACTACTTTTACTCTCCGACACTAGTCCTATATTCATGTAACCGTACTTACTGATATCTTCTCTTACTATAAAGCAGAGAGCATCTACCTATGTAACATTACTGATTTGTACCGTCTCGAATAGTTTTTTAACTGCGGGTTTGACAAGTTACTTGTTAAAAAATATTGATATATTAATAATAAAGTATGGACTGATTTAAAAAAAATTGCGGCACACTAGCGACATAAGCCCAAGCAACACTCACAGACTCAGTCTATTGATCATTAGCGGCGCTTGTTCTTATCTCACACTAGCGACATAAGCCCAATCACTAGCCTGCTTCTGAAACAGTTATGAGTGAAAAAATACGTCTGCATAGTAGGCTATATAATCACAAGTAACTTAGTAATGTATTGATCATTAGCGGTATTTGTTCTTATCTCACACCTGTGAGTAATGATAAATACCACACTGCGTCTGCGTATGTTGCTTGTGCATATGTCGCTCGTGTGAACCAGGCTTTAAGGTGTGTTCCTCGTTAAAGTCCCAGCCTACTTACAATTGCCCTGTACACCATCCAGTCCTCGTCGTTTTGTCCGAATGTATCCTCTTTAGACTTCTTGTGTGTTTGTCGTGTTGTACCGTCATCACGAACTGAACCGACCAAAAAGTATCAAAATCAGAATCACAAAATACTACAAGTCTTCCTGTACTAAACTACACAATAACCACATACAACATACACATACAACTAGAGCGGAGCATCATGTGTATAGGAAGCCAGCAACGATTGGCTCACTTCCGGTTTCCTGAAAAAGTGCTACACCTGCGCGCGCACTGTTGAAAACAGGCGGCCCAATCTCGTTCCCAGAGCCCGCGATCTTCTGGCCAGCGTTTGGTCACCGCTGGCCGAAAAACGCGCGGGCTCTGGGAACGAGATTGCAGGCGGCCTGGATCGAAACCTTGGCCAGTAGCTAGCGATATTTTCTTTTCTTGTTTTCATTTTCCGTTATCTTTTTTCTTTTAAACCTTTTGCACTGACTCTACCAGTTATTTTTGTGTTTTTATCTGTTTTCTTTATATAATTTATCGTTTTCTTTCGAGTCGTTACCTCAGATAATTTAGCCTGCGAAGCGGCCCTCTTCTTTTTCCGGCGGTCTCAGTTTATCCCGGTCCCAGTTGAGCGCGGGGGATTGGGACAAACATGAAAGCGAGAACATGCTCAACTCAAAAGCTCAAAAAGAAAAAAGGGTCGTTATGCAGGTTGCACTGATTGGTCTTGTCTAATACTATCCTAGTATTATAGGATCTTTGAATTCTGAATCAAACTTAGTTTCGGCCATTCATGATGGTTCCGATTCTGAGTATGATTCCGGTCAGAATGTGGTTCCGGTCTATACGTACCATTTGGGTCGTACGCAAGTCGGGATAATATTCTCATTCGTTGCATGGATGCGTGGCTTCGTCTTGTTGCCAGCTCCTCTCTTCGCTGCCGCCGCTGCTGACGAGCTTCAAAAATTTCCTAGAAGATAAACCCTTCAATCAGTCAGTAAATAGCAACTAGTAAATGGAAACTCAAAACAGAGCGGAACTTACTGACTACACATTGAGCGAAACTATCTAAGAACACCGTACTCTGGTCCCAGAGGTTTTCCAACTTGTTACGGCAAGACTGGGATTAGAGCAGACTTCGTATGAGAGGCACGGTTACTGTACGACATGCCGTGACGTTGAAATGGTTTCCCATTGTTTTTGTCTTTCTGATCCAATCACATTACAGAGTTACGGTACAGTAAGTTACAGTACGGTTACGGTAAGGCTACATACATGCCGTGTTTTACTTCCACTCATACGAAATCCGATCTACGTAAGTCATTCCGTAACTATTTAGAAAACCTCTGGATCAGGGAAAAGATAGCTTATTCTGTCAACGATATAATTATTTCTTCTCGTAAGTGGTAATTTATCTTGAGAGAAAGCCTTCCGATAGGTCATAATCCTTTCTTTTTTTGTGCGGCTTATTTTGGATCTTCATTATGAGGTGACGTAAGATCAAGAATCGACCCAGGCTTTTTCTTGCGCGGTCATGGGTCAGGAAAGGTCAAATTGTCACCATTTCAAACAAGCCTAGAACATAGAGTATTCTCTGTAAGCCAAAAATTTCTTCGCAGAAGTACTCAAAACCTTTCAAAGATTCATATGTATAAAAATTGTAAAAGGGGTTAGTTGCACTTTAACCGCACCTCTTAAATGCTGCTTTTAGGTTGAATTAAGTATTGTAATTAGGACAACTTTTTTCATAGGAAGCCAATGAAATTAGCAAACGCTGTGTTGGTTTCCCTGGACGGCACTTATTTGTGTAACTTACCCCTCTTCTCTTGTGCAGACCTGACATCCATTGGTAGAAGGCTTCTTCCTGCTGTCCCCCACTCTGTGCTTTTTGTATTTCCTGTTTCTTCTCCTCCTTTGTCCGCTTTGCATCATCTACAGAGCCTCGCGGGCTTCGCTGCCTTTTCTTGCTGTCTGTTTGCACAGGCGATGACTTCTCGGTTGATGTGCTGTCTATTCCTATGTACAAGCCATCTCCTGGATTTTGAGCCTAGAGAAAATTTAATAAGTATTTTGATTTGATTAGATCCAGTGAAGAAAAGGCTACTTACTGACCATATAGCGACGACTTCCCAACAATGATTTACCGACCACTTACAAACTACAGATCGACCAACAATTATTGACCAGATTGTACACCTTAGCAGTACCACAACATCGCTTGATTCTCGCTTCTGTTGAGCATCTAATTCAACACAGATTGCACCTGCTAATTGTTTTTCATAGTTCTTCTCTCTGCGCTCCATTTTCGAGTACTGTATGTTCCAAAAAAGATATTTAACACTTACTGCAGCATCCAGCTCTGCTGCCGTTTGCATCGCAGCCAGTTTTTCCTTTCTCCTGTTCATTGACGTGGTGAGATTCTTGATTGCAGCTTGAAGTGCCTTAGGGCAAAAAGGAACAAAATCCTTTAGACTTTCGGTCGGATACACATGCACAGTGAACAAACATTACAGTACAAAAATAACGAGCCTGGTGCAAGGATACAAGTAACTTTTCAGAATTGCGGATGCAGTCCATCCTGGTGTGAAATGCAAGGAAACGATCCAGCTTGCCTTTTTGGTGATTTAGGTAGTTTCAGATGCCACTCCACAAAGATAAAGAAAATGTACTAGAGAACAGAAATTATCTAGCATACTGAGGCGTGGTTACTACCACAGGAATCCCACGGATTTCATGTATCCTTACCTCAGAAGACTGGAAACCACCATCTGCCAGTGCGGTCTGAAAACAAAACATAATAGTTGTAAGATCAAAAGATGTGTCAAGAGTCTTCTGTTCATCTATTCCAGTTTATTAATTAACTCTGTTTATAACTTACTTTAAAGCTGGCAGCCCCATCTTCTGACTCTAAATTCTGTATCTTTTTTAATTGTTCTAATTCCTCTTCTTCTTTTGCAATCTACAATGGGAAAGGAACATTTGAAAATTATGTACTGGTAAAAACAGACTATATAGAATAATAATATATTGAAATAAATCTTACATCTCACCGCAGTAGGTCTCAGAAGGTGGACATATTTTTGTATGGTTCAATTTATTTAACGACTACAGTCGAAGCTCCCGTAAACTGACACCCTCGGGAATCAGAAAAAGTGTCCGTAACTGGAACTGTCCGCTTACGGGAATGTGGTAATACAGAGTTTGACAGCCGGAGAGTTCAGACGGGGTTTTGGAAAGGTGTCCGTAACTGGAACTGTCCGCTTACGGGAATGTGGCAATACAGAGTTTGACAGCCGGAGAGTTCAAACGGGGTTTGGGAAAGGTGTCCGTAACTGGAACTGTCCGCTTACGGGAATGTGTAAATACAGAGTTTGACAGCAGGAGAGTTCAAACGGGGTGTTGGAAAGGTGTCCGTAACTGGAACTGTCCGCTTACGGGAATGTGGTAATACAGAGTTTGACTGCCGGAGAGTTCAACGGGGTTTTGGAAAGGTGTCCGTAACTGGAACTGTCCGCTTACGGGAATGTGGTAATACAGAGTTTGACAGCCGGAGAGTTCAGACGGGGTTTTGGAAAGGTGTCCGTAACTGGAACTGTCCGCTTACGGGAATGTGGTAATACAGAGTTTGACAGCCGGAGAGTTCAAACGGGGTTTTGGAAAGGTGTCCGTAACTGGAACTGTCCGCTTACGGGAATGTGGTAATACAGAGTTTGACTGCCGGAGAGTTCAACGGGGTTTTGGAAAGGTGTCCGTAACTGGAACTGTCCGCTTACGGGAATGTGTAAATACAGAGTTTGACAGCCGGAGAGTTCAACGGGGTTTTGGAAAGGTGTCCGTAACTGGAACTGTCCGCTTACGGGAATGTGTAAATACAGAGTTTGACTGCCGGAGAGTTCAACGGGGTTTTGGAAAGGTGTCCGTAACTGGAACTGTCCGCTTACGGGAATGTGGTAATACAGAGTTTGACAGCCGGAGAGTTCAGACGGGGTTTTGGAAAGGTGTCCGTAACTGGAACTGTCCGCTTACGAGAGTGTCCGCACAGAGAGCTTCGACTGTACTCAAAATATTGACATCTTTCATCATGTCCAATGTTTTATTAAAGAATATTAAAAATCGTGTGGCATCTTGGGATTACCTCAAACTGAAACGTTTCATCAGGTTGTCAAAATGGATCATTTATCGCAGAAGCAGACCTTCACGTCTTCTCGGATAGGACGTAAAATCGTACATGTACCTTGAGTCCTATAGTTTGAACTCCTGTGATCAGGCTCTGATCAGGCTCTGATCAGGCTCTGATCAGGCTCTGATCCGAATGTCTCAAATCAAATCATGGGAGCTGCGCAAACCTCAAGATGAGAGAGTTATCTCAAAATGGCCCTAGTCAAAATGAGCTATTTATTTCAAAATGTGAACTGCTGATAGTCAAAATGAGAGTTCCACGGTATCAAAATACCAAACGTGGTACTCAAAACGAGAGAGTTATCTTCGAAGTTATATAAGTGTATTTTGACACACATCAAGCGCCATAGAATATGACCCAACCATGATGCTTAATGGCTTTTAGTTTAGTTTTGTTTTGTTTATTTCCGTTTCGTGAAACTATCAAACTAACAGGAAAACTACAAAAGAAACCTTCCAAAAACGGATTCAAATTGAAAATATAACACAAAACAACAGGACTGTAATGATTTTAAAAAGATTGGAAGAAAACTCATGCAAAACTGACTTTTCAACTGTGAGAAAATGGCGGCCATAGCTCGCAAAGCATGATGGTTGGTCTATATTCTTTAAAGATTCAAAAGTGAAAAATACAGACAATGCAGCCTTCTGTCAGCCTCCATTTTCTATTTTATTTTATTTTATTAGCCTCGCCAACAGCAATACATACAATGAAATATAAGCGAAAAGCATAGACATGAACAAAAAAATACACTGGGTTTGGCAGGAGAACCGCAACAGCGAATGGCCAATTAATGCGGGACCATAAAACCTGAATACAAATATGATGATAAGATGAAGTATGATGCATCAATTACATACAGAAAGAAACTGGACGAGTTAGACTGCGGGAAGAATTACACTTCGGACAAATGGTTCTAAACGTGCGTGGGTTTTCACAATCATAACAGGATGCGAGAGATGAAAAATAATACTTAAAGTGCCTATCACCCTTTTGCAATTTTGATAGATTATGAACCTCCGAACAGTTTTGAGTACTTCTGTGAAGAAAGTTTTGGTTTAAAGTGAATACTTTATGTTCTACGCTTGTTTGAAATCGTGTAAATGTGACCTTTCCTGACCCATGACCGCGTAAGTAAAAGCCTGGGTTGAAACCTGGGTAGACGTCATCTCATTAATGCATTATTCTCCATGGCGCCTTTTTATCACAACAACATCGATGCATAGAAAATATACACAGTTTTTGAGTTGTTAGTCAAGAAAAAAGTCATTTTAGTCAACATGTTAAGTATTTCTTCAAATGATTGCAAAGCCGAATTAATTATATGACGTCAACATGACGTCTACCCAGGTTTCGACCCAGGCTTTTACTTACGCGGTCATGGGTCAGGAAAGGTCACATTTACACGATTTCAAACAAGCGTAGAACATAAAGTATTCACTTTAAACCAAAACTTTCTTCACAGAAGTACTCAAAACTTTTCGGAGGTTCATAAGCTATCGAAATTGCAAAAGGGTGATAGGCACTTTAAGCATAATAGACTTAAATGAAGGAAGGCTGTCCATGTTTAGGTTGAGTTCGTCAGCAAGAATGTTCCAAATTCTACTCGTTCTAATAAAGAAGGATTTCTGGTAAGTTGAGGTTTTACATTTTCAAGTTACAAACTTAACTACATTACTGGATAATGATCTAGTAGTTCTAGTATTGCGAATAACAGGAACGACCGAGGAGTTCATACTGACTAGGCCATGAGTGATTTTAAAGAAGAAAACCATATCTAGATATTCATGCCAATAGCAGATTGGTAAGAGATCTAAAGACTTTAACCTCGTCATGTAATCAGTGTCAGTAGAAAATGGTGCAATTGTCTGCGGCGCCCAGATCTGAGTGGCGTAACTCACCAGGACGAGATACAAAGTGCGTCTGACGGTGGTACTTTGTATTGATCTTGTATTCCTTCTTATGTAACCAAGAAGCTTGTTCGCCCGCGCAGGCTGTTCGTTTGCTTGTCTTGTCCAGGTTAAATTGCTCGCCACCCAACCGCCCAGGTCTCGTTCAGCATCCATAGTTTGAAGGGACGAGTTATTTAACTTGTACTGGCTTGATCGTTCTGGTCATGCTCTGTGATTTACATTTTGTATCATTGAAGACGAGGCCAGACGCTGCAGTCCATGATTCTAAGTTGTTTAAGTCAGCCTGAAGGCGAGCGAGCAGCGTCATCCAGCGATGTGATAGCTCTGAAGACTTTCGTGTCATCGGCGTACATTGCCATATGACTGGATTTGATAACATCGGGGATATCATTCACATATAAGAGGAAACATGCAGGGCCTAGTATTGAGCCGTAAGGCACGCCTGAGTCCACAGGTAGTGCTCTAGAGTTGGCACCAAGTACAGTCACGTCGTTCACGATTAGTTAGGTATGACCGGAGCCACTGAAGTGGGCTACATGTACCTCCAAAACTTTCTACTTAACTATTATTGTTATTATTATTGTTGTTATTATTACTGTTATTATTACTGTTATTACTATTATACTAGCAGGGACCCAAGAGTTCTTACTGTCATGCTAATCCGGGAATTGGCAAGCAGTACATGCGAGTGCTTTGTTCGAAATATTACTTGTACTAAAAGAATCGTAATCCACGTGCTGGAATTAATTAAGTCTCCCATCGCTATTTAGAAGGCCCCCTCTCTATTAAGCCCTCCCCTTAAACGTGTTTGAAATAATTAAGCCCCCGGGGGCGTAATAGAGCCACAGTATTTTCGAACAATTTATTTGCATAACAATAACTTCAAAGCAAATATCATTTAAAATCCAAGTCACTTTACTAAATCTTGTCGAAACTGGTTGTAAACCATCTTTTTAATGCCGTATTTTCTAGAAGTATTTTTTTTGCGCTATATTTTTTTAGGACTCCTATTGCTGCAATTTTTTTTAAGGCATTCAGTATTTTGGTTTTACATCAAGAACATTTTACACAATTTTAATGTTTCTAGATGTATGGTATTTCCATTATGCATTACTTTTGTTTAGTAGAAAACATATATATACATGTATTCTTCTGGAAATCTCTACCTCACACTACTTCCCAGATGGATACTTGAAATTGTATTGTTAATTCATGCATCATATTGCATTGTTCCGTAGGTCAAATAAAAAAAATGAAAAAGTGCCTAGCATTGGCATATATAACTAATCTCCTGGACACAAACGTATTATCTGTCCTATGGAGATGTGACTTTGATCATGAGCTTCGATAATACCGCACTTTGTTTACAGGGAAAAACAGACTGTCTTAAAAAAATTCTAGGGCCAAAGGCCCAAGCCAAAATATTTGAGATTTTATTGCTCTCTAAAACACTGGTTTCCTGTGTTCTGGAGACTAAACGTTTCAGCTAATGAACAAAGTTTCACCCTTGCTCGATTCTTTTTCGGGGTGATTTTGGCTCGCTCGATCTTTTTTCTGTGCAAATTCGGCTTGCTCGATTTTTTTTGGGGGATTTGCGGTATCCCTCCATCAATTTTCAAATGGTCCGTCCCTAAGATGTTTACTTGAAATGAGTTTCGTGAAATTTATTAATTAGTAGCTATATGAAAGGAATTTCTATTTTCTGTGCAGTCTTTTTCCCAGACAGGCTGACTCCTGACACAATGCAATGGCGCCAAATTGTCTACTGGAGTTTTTTAACGTGTTGATGTTTTCAATGTTGTTTAACAGAAACATTTTAAAGTTTGAATTAAGAAGTAACTTAATAAACCTAAATGTCTGCCTCCTCGTTCCCAGGTGGCTAAAGAACAGGGAAAGAATGGAAAAGTGCCTGGAAAGAGCATGTTCTCTGATGCAATGATGCATGGGACTGAGGCAGCTTAAATGTCATGTTCTTCTACCATGAAGTTTTTTTTTTTTTTTTTTTTACCTTTTCTTCACGTCGCCTGGCATTAATTTCTTGAAGTCTCTTTCCCTGCTTTTGTCTTCTCATCTTTTCCTTTTCCCCATCTTTTGCTCCAACAGTTTGTGGTATTTGTGGCTGCAAGGCAATGGAATACAATTTGTTACTTTTTACTAACTATGCTTTAACTTTTATATTTCTTAAAAAACACTAAGAAATAAGATAATGTACAAATGTACATGTACATGTGTAAGTATCACCTGGGGTGAGTTTTACAAACCTGGTGATAAGGAAGTTGTATCTTGTGTACATTACGATCATAATAGTCATCTAAGGACCAGTCCTCTAGTTCAGCAGTATAGTCCTTGGATATGTAAGTATGGTTTTCAACTAACTCCTACAGATGTGCACAAAGTACAAAATGACATACATTTTGTATCATAACCATTAGGATGATGACACTGACTAAAATGACAACAATAAATTCTACAAAGATGCAAATTTAAATTTGATGTTCTCATTTTTTAACCACAAGACCAGAAGGTTATTTACTCCCATGGTTCCTTTTTTGATCATGAATGGTTTACCTGTGCCCGTGCCATAGTCATCTGTGCCACATGCATTGGATATTTAAGCTGCAGCAATCTCTGTATGTACCAAGCAGCATGCCAACCACCTAAGTTAATTCTAATAAAAATCATAATCATAATCCTATAAATCAACATCACATCATCAAAATTATAAAATCTAAACTATACTATCCATATTTAAGCTGTTCTTTTAATGTGATTTAGATATTGGTATACTCAGTGTTCTTCGAAAATTTTATGTTGATACAGTGATTCGTTTTCAAGCATTTTGAATCTTGTGACAGCCCAGCTCAGCATGTTTCCTAAATGTCATTAAAATCCATGTATAATAATTATTGTCTAAATATATATATATTACAAAATTTCAGCCAGTTTAAAATGTTAGACGTGATAAACCTTTAAAAGTGATATCTAAAGTGTTTTGAAGTGAATACTAATCATACTGATGGGAAAAAACAGCTTTATTTGTAGAGTATGTTTTCGACCGCCATCTTGGTGTCCAACATGGCTGCTGCACACTAATTACACTAAACTGTTCGAGTATTATTTGTCCAACAGCTCAGTTATGAAGTACTCCATTGCTCCAAAATTTCGGTCATTTATATATTTTTGCCTGCTTTATACAAAACATTTCAAATATCTTACTAATACCAGTTTTTTCTTTGTCACCTTTTACAGTTTGCTGCATCAAGTCTTCCATTGATAACAGGGAGAACATGGCTTACTTGGTACCCAGAGGACACCACAAGAGCATTGGTCTTAGCTGACAACAGGGAGAAAGTGATATTAAAACAGTGTTTTAAAGGCAAAAGGCACTAATTGATCTCATACAGTAGATCTTGGGTAGCAGATGATGAAACTGGAATTATTACAGTCTTTAACAAGTGATTTGATACAAAGCTAATACTTTAACACAAGAAATGTACATGTCATATGGGTAGAATACAGCTGATATGTGTATGTAAATTAAAAATATATAGAGTCAATAACTATTTTACATGAGCATGCAGAGATTGATATAGAGTTTATCTTCAAGTGTTCAACTTGATATTTCACAAGTTTGTGAGAGCACAGCGAGTATGTAGATGCATGAGAAGATTGAAGGGGAGCCGGGCTGGTGCAATGATCAAGTGCTTCACCTCTCACCTCTGTGGCCCAGATTCAATTCCCTGACGCAGTGCCATATGTGAGTTGAGTTTGTTGGTTGGCTGAGAGGCATGCAATATCCACACACATGAAATTATCATATTTTTACATGTATTCAGACACAATGTTTCTCAGTGGTGGAAGTCCTTGCAACACACTGTAGTTTATACAATAAATATAAATATATATAGATGTACCCCCATGTTATGCAGTGCTATGTGATAATGCATACTCACCTGGATTGGAAGAGCTGTTGTAATATAAACTGAACAGACTATCAATACCATATGCAACAGATGGGACATGGTAGCACTCAAATAACAGCTCTGACATCACTATAACAGATGGATAAAAATGTACTGTATCATTAATAATTATCAATTACTCATTAATAATTCATGAAGGAAAAACAAAGGATATCAATGTGTGATAATTAAGTGATCTGTAAATCTGAAACAGATTTGTCCTAATTTGCATAAACTTTTCCACCTTCTATTTTCTCAGCCGAAATAGGTTGTATCACCAAAACAACTGAAAAACATGACTATGTACAGAGACATTTGATTTAGCTATTATACAGAATGTGTGTTTGTGCTTTATCGGATTTACAAACTGTCACCTCCAGCTCAAGTTTGTAAACACGGCCATTCATTCTGTATCTATTACTTACAATGTACAATCAGTTCTACAAATTATATATGTGCCTCACCCATCTGGGCAGCTTTGCAGCATGTGTGGCAAATGGTTTGAACATCAATTCAACATTCTGAGTACAAACGGTTTCAACATTCTAATTTTTGCATTAGACACTTTAAGAATTTCAACAGAGAAAACTTTCGTAATGACATCCAAGTTCATCCATGAAGTGATCTCAGGGGAATAGAAAATCCAAACGAAATGTGGCTTAAATGGAAAGCTATGTTTCTAGAAATTTGCGATAAACATGCACCAGTGCGAACACGACGCACACGTTCATCTAAGAGTCCTTGGATTAATTCGGAATTAAAGAGTATGATGCACCAAAGAGACCGTTTAAAAATCAAAGCCATAAAATCCAATGACCCTCGAGACTGGTCCAACTTTAAGAAAACAAGAAATCGTGTAAACACTGAGATTAAGAATGCCAAGAAATGTTATTATAATAATGCATTTGAACAATATTCTAAAATTCCACGTAAAACGTGGCAAACAATTAATGAAGTAATGTCACGTAAAAACAACAAGTCGGTGATCAACGAAATAAATAACAGTGGCACAACTATAAATAACCCAACTGAAGTTGCTGAGAATTTTAACCAATACTTTGTAGAGATCGGACCAGGCCTTGCAAAAGATATTGATGATGTTGACGCTTCCTATATAGTCTGGCAGCATATGTAATGAAAAAAAGTCCCGTGGGATTTTAATGAAGAAAGCAAGCTACTAGTCTAGTTGCATACAGGGGACCCTAAGGAACAAGAAAAATGTTGTCGGCATTTTTCTAAACTGTTAGAAGGGTCTATACAGAGGGTTTAAAAAGTGATGTATATAACTCAGCATGGAAACGAGGCTGGAATATGAAATTGCCTATAACTTTTCTAAAAACCAACAAATCATCACAAAATTTGCCAGATATGTGTAGAAGAGTGTCTTTAATACTACGAAAAGCTTTGATACATTTAGCAAAGGTCACGTGACTTATAGCATGAAAGCGAGGCTGGAATATGAAATTGCCTATAACTGTTATGTTAACCAACAAATCATCACAAAACTTGTCAAATATGCATAGAAAAGTGTTTTAAATGCAACGAAAAGGGTTAATTCAGTTAATGGTCACATGATTTATAGCATGAAAGCGAGGCTGTATCCATATACGCATCTTTCCAAACATCGCTATTATTGTGCGTACTATATTTTTAAACTACTTTAAGTAGGGCATTTGAGACATGTGGGTAAGATATGCGACACACTATCATTTACAATAAACATAAAAATATGAGGGCATATAAATGATACATCCCCTATCTGAACTGAAAATTACCTTACTTTATGAACTTGCTATGAAACTTTTCATTCTACTTCATTTTACTGTAATTATACCTAACATAACAACAGTCCAGTGTATCGCGCGATTGGGCTATTTTCAGAAGACGAGTTACCCATTACAGTGAGATTACAAGATTATGCATGGCTCCTAGCACGCAGTTTCATGAAATCTCCCGTCGGCCGTTGACAGGATACAGTGGAGCTTGCAGAAGCAGCAGAAGAAGAGCCTGTCAGACCCGCGCATGTGCCTGTATGGTCAGGATACAACTCACTCATTAAGTAAGTTGAGTACTATTTATCTTATTTTATGTTTGGCACTACTGTAAACGACCATTGGATGAGAAGTGTCTACTGATACTAAAATATGTTTCGTTTATTATTATCAGTAATATGATGCCTGTTACACGGGTCGCAGCACCACCTTTGATAGCCACACCAGCACATGAGTGGCAGATGTTGCTGACCATCCTTATGCAGGCGCAAG
The DNA here is from genome assembly GCA_030867875.1 of Actinernus sp. WN-2022. Lineage (NCBI taxonomy): Eukaryota > Metazoa > Cnidaria > Anthozoa > Actiniaria > Actinernidae > Actinernus > Actinernus sp. WN-2022. The sequence goes on along the minus strand of JAOWCC010000936.1, from coordinate 79,102,591 downwards.
GAAACAACACAAAGGTGGTAGGACCGGACATGAAGACAATCATTTCCCTTGACATGGGGCTTTATCAGCCAGCCAAGAAGCTCCAGATGGCTCGATGTGATCTAGACCACCTGATTCTCCGTCCGGGTGAACTCCACATAGTTATGGCTCAATTACGCACCATTACTCAATTACGGAGCATTCGTCGAGAGCAGCGGGCTTGACATGTGACGTATCCGATCTCTATGGTCCAGTCACAGTCAAGCAGATTCTAGATGGGAACCACATCAAGAGAGGAGAGACAGCACATGTAATAACATTGCAAGCGCTATATTTATGCTATACCAAGACTCCGGAAGTTCTCAGGAAGACACTAAGACTATTGAAGATTTGTCGAAGCAGGTTGCAGAGGCGTGCACCAAGGGAACAAAGGAAGAAGTGAATGAAGCGAATGCTGAAGTGAAGAGAGTGATCGAGTCACAGCGTATCATAGATAAGCTGACCGAATTTGATGCTGTTCACGAGAAACACCCGATGTTCAAGGTGACGAGGCAGTATATGCGCATCGTTATGGAGATGTTGGAGTTTATACGAGCAGTGACAACCGGAGACTGGGAGCTGCACCTTAAGGCACTAGAAATGTTTACTAAATATTTCTTCTCCCACGATCGTTTGAACTATGCTCGGATGATCTCACTCTATCTCGCAGAGATGCAGTCACTTGCGACATCTGACCCTGAGATCTATGCTGAAGTTGTGCAGGGGAACTGGGTGGTAAATAAGAACGCTAATGTTCCGTTTTGCGCAGTAGGTGCAGATAATGGCCTTGAGAATATCAACCGCTCGATGAAAGTCACTGGAGGATTAGTAGGGATCACTCTCAATCGAAATGCCCAGTCGAACCAATTTCTTCTTAATCGCCCCAGAACTCTCCAAACTTGCTGAACAAGCCAAGGATATGGCGGGTGTCTCCTCAAAGGCTCAGACACGGCATCACAATCTGGTAATAGCAGTTCTCACTCGTGAAGAAAGGAGTGTAGAGTCACTACTGGCGACGATTCAACGCTTTACCAATCCATTCTTGGAGGAATTGGAGAGCTATTCAACCTTGTCACGAAATTCGTCATGCCCGAAAAGGTAAAAGAGGACCTGTGTAATCAGAGAACCATTGGACAGACACTATATACAACGTTTGTCAAAGAGCGCACCCAGTCAGGAAAGACAAATCTCTGGTCACCGATGAAAAAAAGGAAGCTTTTGACATGGAAGAGCAATGCAAAAGTAGTGAAAGTGATGACGAAGGACAAGAAAGTTGAACTCAGAGAGGACAGGTCGCTGTTTGCGCGAATGATGATGGTGTATAAAAGCCGTCCACAGATTAACATCAAGTAGACGGTTGGACAGTACGAGTTCTCCTTAGTCCCGCGATCGCTTTTTGCCGCAGACGGATCGATGCTTAACTGTTCTTGCAAAAGTGCACTACTAGCTACATGTATTCTTGAGAAGGTCCAAGGCGGAATACCTCGTAAAAGTGTAAACGAAGATAATAGCCCTCGACTGGGCAATGCACAGATGACAGTAGACGGCATGGCTGAGCTACAGTCCCTGGATAAGCCTGACTGGATCAAGAACTGCTGCCAACTGGCTGAGCACTTCAACAACCGAATTGACGAGAAGTACAGACAAAGTAGCGAACTGCAGTTGATTTTCGACCGATATGACGTGCCGATGTCTTTGAAATCAGCGACTAGGGTAAAATGGCAAGGTGGTCATGATCCTGTGTTCTGCCATATCACTAACTCTACACACATCGCCAAAGTGCCAATGAAGAGGCTGTTATCAGACACTAGAACCAAGATGGATCTGACCGTGTATCTAGCAGAGAAGGCCATCAATAATGCAATGAGACAACAGGGCAGGAGATTAGTGGTAGCATGGGGAAGTGAATGTCAGGCAACCCACAAAGATGTGACACATCTTCAGAGCAGCCAGGAAGAAGCAGACACCAAGATCTTGCTCCACGCCCTTGATGCTACAGCAGCTGGCGCAACGGAAATACGCATTCATTCTCCTGACACAGATGTCTTAATTCATTCTAGCATTGAGAAGGTATCCGGACCTTTGCGACAATGTTTCATTCGTCACAGGGACGGGCTAACATCACTGAGTAATCAAGTTGGGGCCGATTGTCCAAGCCCTCGGTGAAGCTAAAACAGCCGCACTTCCTGTGTTCCATGCCATCTGTGGATCTGATAACACCGGGAGCTTCTCGGGCAAAGGGAAGCTTGCATGCTGGAAGATTTTCCGCGACTCCGATGAAGCCATCATCACCGAACTGGGAAATCTCGGCAACTGTTATACCAACCACGGAGACCATTGATGCGATTGAGAGGTTCGTGTGTCAGCTTTCCCTACCAAAGACAACTTTTACAAGAAACAAGTCCAGTCTGAAAGACTTTCTCCAACACTCGCCGCACTGCATGAGGGGCTGCGTGCTCACTATCAAGTTATGGTCTAGAACAACGACCGAGTACCGAATCCTGACCTGCCGCAGCCAGATACCTACGGATGGGAACGTAAAGAAGATGAATGGCAACCTGTCATGACACAGTTATCGCCAGCACCCGAGGCCATCATCCAACTCGTGAAATGCAATTGTGTTAAGGAACGTTGTTCCAACAACCGATGTCAGTGTCGCAAAGCAGGGCTCAACTGCAGACCATTGTACTTGTTCTGAAGAAGAAGAACTCTGCGACAATATTGATGATGATCTTGTGGAGCAATTTGACGACAGTAGTGATGAAGATGATGAGTAAGAGTGAAGATATTGAGCGATGGACAGCTCAGTTGTATCGTGTACACAACTGATATCTTTATATAGATTATCCACCTGAATTTGTATTGCCGTATCAACGAAGCGATAGCCTCGTTTCCATGTCAGGTTGACACCTGATCTCCTCTAGTATCTAAAACAAAAGTTTCACAATAACAGAAATTACGAGAGATTGTCTATGTATTTTGGTCACAATAATAGCGATGTTTGATGCTTGGAAAGACGCGTATATGGGTACAGCCTCGCTTTCATGCTATAAGTCATGTGACCTTTGCTAAATGTATTAAAGCTTTTCGTAGTATTAAAGACACTCTTATATACATATGTGACAAGTTTTGTGATGATTTGTTGGTTTTTAGAAAAGTTATAGGCAATTTCATATTCCAGCCTCGTTTCCATGCTGAGTTATATACGTCACTTTTTAAACCCTCTGTATAGACCCTTCTAGCAGTTTAGAAAAATGCCGACAACATTTTTCTTGTTCCTTAGGGTCCCCTGCATGCAACTAGACTAGTGGCTTGCTTTCTTCATTAAAATCCCACGGGATTACACTTGCTGCCAGACTAATAGTGATTATTTGAATAACACCGACAATCGTTTTTCTTTTAAGGCAACAGACCGATCGTCTGTTTTCGTATTGTTATCCAAACTTTGCAAGTCTAAGGCAACTGGCCTGATAATATCTCTGCTAAACTTCTTAGGGAGTGCCCCGACTTGATCTCCGACTCACTGACTTACTTATTTAATCAATCCATAAAAACAGGAATCTTTCCCGATGAGTGGAAGAGCGCAAGAGTTACTCCGCTTTATAAGAAAGCCAGGAAACGTAGTGACATGACCAACTATCGGCCGATATCGATCATTCCAGTAGTTGCAAAAGTGTTTGAGCGCATAATTTATGATCAGCTTTATAAATATTTGACCGACAACAAATTACTCTCAAATCATCAATCTGGTTTTCGCTCAGTTCACTCCACCGTGACTGCGCTACTGGAGGCGACTGACAGTTGGTCATTAAACATTGACCGTGGCAATATTAATGCAGTTATGTTTCTTGATTTGAGACAATAGACCATACCATCTTGCTATCGAAACTGGAATACTATGGAATAACCGGTCATACCCAAGATTGGTTTAACTCATATTTAAATGACTGTACACAAACCTGCATTGTAAATAATTGTAAGTCGTCCAAGACATTGGTTAAAAGTGGAGTGCCTCAGGGGACCATCCTAGGCCCCTTGTTATTCTTGTTATATATTAACGATCTACCCAATTGTCTAACCTATTCTCAGCCAAGAATGTATGCTGACGACACTAGCATAACATACGCCAGCAATGATATAAACGATATAAATAAACGAATTAATTTCGATTTGAACAAAATTCATGTTTGGCTTGCAGCAAATAAGCTCACTTTAAATATGACAAAAACTGAGTTTTTACTTATTGGCTCCAGACAGAGGCTATCTAATCTACCAGAAATTCCAAACATCGCAATAAAAGGAAACCCGGTGAAACAGGTCCAGGTATCGAAATCACTTGGTGTAAAAATAGATCAAAACCTGACCTGGAATAGCCACATTCACATGATATCTAAAAAAATTGCCTCTGCGATAAGTGCAATCAAACGCATTAGGTATTTCGTTCCTCGCGAGACACTCCTCACGGTGTACAATGCCTTGGTACAACCTCACTTTAATTATTGCAGTGTGGTTTGGGGTGGCTGTAACAAAGGCCTTTCTCTAAAACTCCAAAACCGCACTGCACGCATAATTACTTTCTCAAGTTATGATGCTAATGCAGACGAACTGTTCCATTCGCTGAAATGGAAAAAACTAGATTATCAGCGTATAGTTGATAAATCCATTTTAATGTATAAAGCTCTTAATAACGAAACACCCGAATATTTGAGCTCTAAATTCATCAGTCAAATGGACATAACGTCTTATAACTTGAGAAATGCTGAAAATAAGCTAGCAGTACCGCTTCCGCGTACAGATTACTATAAAAACAGTTTCAGTTACAGCGGAGCGGTGCTGTGGAATAGCTTACCATTAAATTTAAGACAGGCGTCGTCACTGACAACCTTTAAGTCACAGATACATTGCCACACTTTTCAGAGTGTTTAACCCAGTTTCAGCACGGCGTCCTTGGAAAGCAGGATTTTTTTTCTTCTTATTTTAGATACATATCTACTACATTAGAATATTACTATAAATTAATATAGATAATTATCGTAGCTTAGACTTGATTTTAGCATTTATTATAGTATATATTTATAATATATTAATATATATTATACATTTTAATATTGTTATACATTTATATCCTGATGGACCTACCATGGGTAAATAAAGTTGTCCAGTCCAGTCCAATTAACTCAGAGATGGTGTAGCCAAGGAGAAAGGGGGCTGGGGGGGGAGGGGGGGGGGGGGGGGGGGAGGGGGGGGGGGGGGTATTTTTGCCAAACAAATATTTGCCTAGTTACATGTACAGTACTTCCATGTATTTAAAATTATAGTTTGGTCATACCAGCTCAATGACAATTTTTAGCTCCCCCACTTCAAATAGCCCCAGCCCCAGCCCCAAGCCCCCCCACCAAAAAAAAAAAAAAAAAAACTCACTCCACTGTCCCTGTAACCCCTATTGATCTTGGAAATGTTTTCGGCCATGCCAAACATAGCCTGATTTTCAGATCGTATGAGGTCCTCCATTCTCACTTCCTCCCCTCCCTGTCTGATGGACACTTTGACAGAAACCATGTTCCACCATTTTTTCATTTCGACTGAACAGAGCAAAACTTTCATTTTTAGAGAACTGAGTTATGCATGGAATGTGTAGTGGAGCCTGAGGGTAAAACCAATATGGCAGACGATACGGATGGACTTGATATGGCTTTGGAGAAAGCGTGCAAAACTTTCGGCATTTCTGAATTATTTCTCAAACAGAGAAAGCAATTTATAATTATCTTTCATTTCCCAAAAGGATCTATTCATAAATTTGCCTACAGGGTTTGGAAAGTTTTTAGTTTTCCCGATGGCACCCCTTCGTGCATGCTGAGCTTGCGAAGTTGGACCTCAGTGCAAGATTGTGGGTTTTCTTTACACTCAATAGTGATTGTAATTTCCCCATTAATCAACCTCATGGAAGATCAGAAAGCATTCTTAAGGGCCCATTGACATATTCCGTTGCTACGCAACACCGTTGCTATGCTCACAGGAGCAGATGTGATTTTAACTTCCGGTTTATGCTAGCCTGAGAAAACAACCGAATCGGGCGATATGAGTCGGCTGTTTTCTCAGGCTAGTTTTATGCGTGTCCACCGGCCACCCAATAGTTTTAACACTTACAGATGTTTGTAAGTTTTATTCGTGGTTTACCTGAAATGTTTTCATGAATGAATGAAGTAAAGTGTTCAAAAGTCTAGCGCTAGCGCTTTTGTCTCTGGAAAATGAAAAGCTTGGTTTATCGTGTGAAAGAAAATAATACTTGAGAAGAAACTCAATCCGACAATTTTGAAGGAATCGTTCAGGACTCGAAAGGTGCCTAACTGTACTTGAACCTAGAGAAAGGAAATAATTAATAATTTGTACCAAGCAAAAAAGTAACGGCAAGCGTATGGCGCCACCAACACAGTGATGAGTGAAAGCCGATGAATGGGAATTCAAAACAAACTTGTATTGGACTCTCAGATGTAGCCAAGCTCTTTCCCGCTGTTGATAGATTGAAAGAACATCTAGTAAATAGTATCTATAGTTGTCAATGATATAGAAGCTGAAATGGCTGCTTCCAGCGAGAACATGGCTAAGTTCTAAAACCATGAAGAAAAGTACGGCCACTCAAGAAGTCAAGTGATTTTCGACCGGCAGGTTTTCAACTCAAATCTTCCCCAAACATGCACACTTTTGTCTTCAGCTAATGCTTTTGGGTTCCTCAGTGGTAAAGTTGTGATCGAACCTCGGTGCAACTAATTAAAATACAGGTCAGTTTTCATCCTTAAAAAAGTATTTTTGATGTCGGAAAACAAACAGTTGTGAGCGCCACGAGATTCAACTTCAAGTGAAAGTTGTCAAATCTCGATCTGATTTTAGCCTGATTTCTATTGGCTCTTCGGTTTGTCGCAAAATGGGTTCCTGATGTGCTCCACACAGTCCGAAGCTCATTGCAGACAATCAAGCTAGCTCATTGCAGACTGGAGTATTCAGCCAAGCCCCAAAACTGGCCATTGTCGGAGGAAATAGGAGAAAATGCACATCCTGTTCGACCAATTATTGTATACTTTATTGCAACAACAGTTCTGGGACCATTTCACGACCACAAAACAGGCACTTTTGTGCATGCATTAATTTCTTCACTTCCGGTTTCTAAAAATCCTAAACATTTTGCGCGCTTTCACTAAACACCAAACTTTTCCCCATTAAAATGTTGTTGACCACGTTCTCCACAAATTCGAGCATGGGTTTTGGAAACCAACAATAAATGCCAAAGTTATGGCTTTTCATTCGCCAAAAAAGCTTAAAATTTGACTGAAAAGTGTTGTAAAATCTTTGTTTTGTCGTAATAGCAAACGCATGCTCGATTTTATGCGCCTTAATTCGTAGGTTCGGAAAATATTCATAATTTACTAGTAGATCAAAAATCCTTGGAGAGTTTTCTGATTTTGATGACGTTATCATGACGTCACTTGATGATGTCATCAGACTACAAGACTTTACCCTAGGAGTCACCTTGACAATAATTATTGCCCACTCTTTAATTTTCTGGGTTTTACGAGGCTTCAAACTTTCCCTAGCAATGGCCGATTTAAATATGTCAATGGGCTCTTAAATACCTTGGGCATCACAGCTATGTCTATAGGCAATGACCAGCTTGAGAACTCGAGAATCAAGAGAGGACAAATGTAGCCTTGTCTGCAACTTGCCAGAATCGCTCCTTGGAAACAAGGTAGAGAAACATGTTGTCCTTGGATGTGTACCGATAAAATGCCATATCAAGTCTGTCCGTATCGTCCACCATGTCGGTTTTACCCTCAGGCTCCGCTACACATTCCACACATACCTCAGTTCTCTTTGGTTGAAATGAAAACAGTGGTGGAACATGGTTTCTGTCAAAGCCCATACTTCATACTTCATATACTTCATACTTTATTCATCTTTCCTTAAAAAGGCTTTTCAAAGACAAAATACAAATACAATACAACTACAGTGTACATGATAATTTGAATTACATCTATTAATTTAACCTATTTTGAGTTTGATATAATTTGCTCTTCAGCTTTCGCTTGAAACTTAAAATGTCTTTTATACTTACTTTCAGTTCATTATCTAGTGAGTTCCATATTTTTACTGTTCTGTAATAAAAACTTATCTGACCACTCGCAGATTTGAATAAGGGGATTTGTAATAATTGCGAGTTTTGAGTTTCATGACCACTAATATCGAAGCGCTTCGTGAATTTAGATATTAAATAACCTGGTGCGGAATCAGTCATGCATTTGAATGCCAGAGTGGCACTTCTAAAATACACTAGTAGCTTATCTACTGGGAGCCAATTTACATTGTAGCTCTTTTAGTATAGGTGTAATATGGTTATACTTTTTGGCCCCGCTAACAATACGACAGGCATAGTTTTGACATGATTGTAGCTTACGTATGTTTCTATTAGATGCATTTGCCCATACATTGGAGCAGTAAAGCAACTTACTAAATACTAATGTATTAATAACAGTAATTAAAGTGTTCTTATTAAATGCCTGTTTAACACAGTTTATTTGTGCTAGTCGAGAAAAGCATGAAGAAACGGTCTTAGTAATGTGTTCATCGTAGGTTAAGTTTGTGTCTATAAGATCACGCCCAAGTCTTTGGCACTGGATACTGGTAACAGCTCCTTTCCTAGCAATGAAATCTTAAAATATTCTAGTTCAGCTATCTTCTGTTTACTACCAAATACTAAGAGTTTAGTTTTATCTGGGTTTAATAATAAGCGGTTCTGACAGCACCACTTGCTGACGTTAAACAAATCTTCTTCTATATCAGTTATTGTAGATGTCCTCTCTCTCAGATTGAATGATATAAGTAGTTTGGTGTCGTCCACATAACTCTTTGCAATACATTTCTGTGGTACAGAGGTGAGATCATTTGTATATATACTGAATAGGAGTGGTGCCAGTATGCTCCCTTGAGGCATGCCACTGACCATAGTAAGAGGCTCAGATAGGGCTGAGTTAATTCGGACAACTTGTCGTCTGTCACTCAAGTAGCTACGAAACCAGTCTGTGCATGAAGGTGAAGCCCCTACGTCTTGTAGTTTAGAGATCATCAGTTTGTGGTCGACGCTGTCGAAAGCCTTACTCATGTCTAAAAGAACCAGAGCAGTTAGTTTTTTGTTGTCAATGGCCTGGAGAATCTTGTCTGTTGTTTCAATGACAGAAGTTTCTGTAGAGTGAAATTTCTTGTTTCCACTTTGGTTATTTGACAGCCTTCCCTTTGATATGAGATATGATGTAAATTGATTGTGGACGATCCTTTCACAGACTTTCGATAATATTGGTAGGAGCAAAATCGGTCTATTTTTATTCGCTTGTTCATAGTCTACATCTTTAGGTATTGGAGTAATTTCAGCTAGTTTCCATTGTGCAGGGAAGGTGTTGGTGGCTATTGAAGTGTTTGCAATGGAAGTAAAAACTGGGAGAATAGGGCCTAGGCAGCCCTTAATTACACGGATTGGAATCTTATCAATCCCTGGAGCTTTGTTAGAGGGCATAGATAATATTATATCCTCGACGTGTTTACAAACAATGGGGCTCAGTGAGAATTGTTCGCATGTTTGGTATTCTCTTGGGATGAAGTTATCGCTGCTTCCTGTCACAATATTGTATTCATTGGCCAGCGATTTGATATTCTCGATGGTAGTTTGACCGACAGAAACGAAAAACCTATTGAATTCGTCAGCAACAGTTTTATCATCTTTGCTAAAGATACGCTGTGATTTAGACTTGTTTGGTATGCAGTGACGGATTGTTTTCCAAATACTGTTGGTGTTGTTTGGATTTTTCTGTATCTGCTCAGCGACAAAATCCCTTTCTGCAATTCGAATTTCACGTTTTACCTCCTGTCTGAAGAACCTATATGTCGTCCATGCCAAGGGATTATTTGTTTTCTTAGCTGCTTTATGCCATTTATCCCTAGTCTTCATTAATCCATGGATATTGTCAGTAACACATGGGTTAGGTTTCCCGCGAACTTTAAAAGTTTTGACAGGTGCATGTTGTTCAAGAATATCGTTGAATAATGTATCAAATACATAGAGTTTGTCATCAACATCGTCGAAAATATCCACAATGGACCATGGTACTAAGGAAATATCCCTGTCGAATGCCTCAGGCTTATAGTGTTTAAAGCTTCTAGTAGTAATGTACACTCTGACAGGGAGGGGAGGAAGTGAGAGTGGGAGACCTTGTACCATCTCAAAAAATATCAAACAGTTTCAACATTGGTTTCAACAAAATTTAATGTTGTACCAATGTTGAAACAGTTTGACCACATATTTACTAACCTAATAGAATCTGTGTAAAGGAAAGCCCTTTGCATTATCCTTCCTGATTTATCATATCAAGAAGCATTAAAGTGCCTATCACCCTTTTGTAATTTTGATAGCTTATGAACCTCGAAAAAGGTTTGAATACTTCTGTGAAGAAAGTTTTGGTTTAAAGTGAATACTTTATGAAATCGCGTAAATGTGACCTTTCCTGACCCATGACCGCGTAAGTAAAAGCCTGGGTCGAAACCTGGGTAGACGTCATCTTGACGTTATATAATTAATTCGGCTTTGCAATCATTTGAAGAAATACTTAACACGTTGACTAAAATGACTTTTTTCTTTACTAACAACTCAAAAACTGTGTATAGTTTCTATGCATTGATGTTATTGTTGTTGTGATAAAAAGGCGCCATGGAGAATAATGCATTAATGAGATGACGTCTACCCAGGTTTCGACCCAGGCTTTTACTTACGCGGTTTCGGGTCAGGAAAGGTCGCATTTACACGATTTCAAACAAGCGTAGAACATAAAGTATTCACTTTAAACCAAAACTTTCTTCACAGAAGTACTCAAAATTTTTCGGAGGTTCATAAGCTATCAAAATTGCAAAAGGGTGATAGGCACTTTAAGTTACTTGCAACTGCCTCCTGTGAAGAGGCCTAATAGAAACTTACAAAAAGAATGAGATCATTTCACCCTTTAGAGCACCTTAATTAATTGTGTACCATCTCATATCAGGGCTCAAAATTGTGACTGATACACCGTCGCCAAATGAATTTGCCTGAAGCATTATACAATGCAGATATTTTTTTAACAATACAAAATTCACTGTCATTTTCTTTTCTCTTTTTTTGCTGTCACAATTTGAGACAAGAGTCTTGTCGTTTGTTGTAATTTCATTTGGAATTCCTTCATGTCGCAGTTTCAGCGCGGTGTTGCTTGTAGGAATTTACCCTTCGTGGGCGAACTGGAATTTCAAAATAACAGGGTTTTGCTGTAGGCTCTTCTTTTCCTCTCTCTCCCCTCCCCCTCCTCTCTCCCACCACAGGAACCCCACAACCCACTGGCAAAAACACACCAGAAGAGCCTGCAAGCAACTAACCATTCCCGCCAAAAATACAACGTTGTGGAATACTTACTTTCCCGGCAATAATTAGGGTTACAAACAGGTTCTGTCATTACTACTGGATGGCAGACTCCTCCAGGAGTATTGATGCCAAGGTGACTAAATGCATGGTCTAACACTTGCTCCTAAAAAAGCAAAGAAAATCAAGATTATATTTTGAGTAGAAGATCAGTACCTTTAAACCACATTTATTCCCTTCCAACGACAAACTCGTTGTGCAGTATTGAGTTATACGAAGTTGTGTATGTTCATTACCTGACATCCATAGTGTGTCACCACATCTCTGTCAAACTGTGTCTTCAGGGACCACCGGATCATCTCAATGTTACCAATGTCATTGCCAACAGCTAGCCCTCCTGAGTCAGGCTCTCCCTTACAAGCAATGGCATAATTATGTATAGTTTGATTAATACCTGATTGGTTCTGACTATTTATTAATTCTTACTTATTTACCCCAGCATTCCTGAGCTTACACAAAGTATGACAAAGTGCATAGAAGTATTAGAGACAACAATCAGACTTTGTGGAATGGCTATTGTTGACATTGTGCTACGTTTGATGCTACACGTTGTTGTGGAGAAATAAAGTGGATGTACATGTACTACAATGTACATGCAGTTTGCATTTTATTGAGCTCCCTTTTCTTTCTTTGTTTTTGTTCCTTTCTTTTGGGGGGATAGAAGTAGTTGCACAAATAGTCATATAATCAAATATGATTAAGTTAAATACCATGCAAATATTGATGGCAGTCTATACCCCATTTGGTGTCAACATTCCACCTGACTTCAGCTCATTAATTATATAAAAAAAACATCTGTTGAACAAGTTCAATAACAAGAGTCATCCCAACCTTTCTCCCTCTTGATTTTGCTACAAGGTTCTTAAATGCCAGTTTTGGTTTGTTGTCAGTTGCCCATCCAACTCTGCAATGAGAACCACCTAGACAAACACAAATCAATGTCTAGTATGTAAATGGCTATTCCATTTTATATGTGTACTCTCCCCTATTCAGGAGCTTGGATATCCTTGGGGGAGGGGAGGGGAGGGGGAGGGATTGAAAAACAGTAATTCCAAGGTGGGAGGAGGGGGTGAAGAGAGTGGTGGTTGCAGGTGCTATTGTATTATAATACTTATGTGCTATAGAGAAACCCTCGGAAGGGGACTAAATTGAAATATTCAAGGATTCCCAGGTGGGGGCCGATATGTTGGGGGGTGGGGGTGTTTTACCAAAATTCTATAAGGGATACATGCATGTAGGTTCCTGGAATTTTTTCCCAAAGGGATATCAAGGATAACCCCTCAATAGGGGGTGTGAAGACAAAATAAGATAGCCCAATGATAACATAAACTTGCTAATTAAAGCTGCATCCCCATAACACGGTGAAAATTGTATGCATATAGCGACACAACAGCTGAAAAATCCTGAAAGAAGATTGCGAGAACTTCAAACAGTTGAAGTTTATTTTTTTATTTTATTTTTTTATTTTGGGGGGGGGGGGGGGGGGGGAGGCAAACAGTATGGACTTGTCACATATGCAGCACCCTAAATCGGTTTGTTCCTACGACTCACTTCACTCAGCAATGCAACAATACTGTATCTATTATAAGGAGCAAGTATGAAATCGAGGCAATGGCCATGTAACTAGTCTTCCATGTGTTGAGTGGCCTTCTTGGCAACAAATGTTTGTTTCTCTCAGTTTCTGTTTAATATGCTGTAAAGCTCGAGGCTTGAGGCATTTGCATAGCTGCATTGCATTGCATTGCAATACTCTGATTCACTCTGATTAAAAAAAATAATTGTAAAATGCCGGGGCAGGGGGGGAGCAGGGGGTAGGGTGGGCAGGTTTGGAATTGATACAGATAGACAGACGTTTTTTTTAATTGGTACTTTGTACAATACTGTACATCATTAGTTATCCAATAATAATAATATTGTTAGGGTGCGCGAAATAAAAATAATGACTGCTATATCGTATTTGTATTGATAGATCGAGCCATATGTTCAAAGTCGAAAATTTGCTGAAACCAAATGCAAAAAAAGTTTAATTCTGATGACAGGAGAGTACAGGAAGAACGAACTAAGGACAAGACTGTGTGATTCTTACCATTATCAATGACAACAGGAACACGACTATCGCGTAGACCAGCGGTATATTCAAAGAAATTGTCCCCCGTAGCTTCTTGATCCTTGAATTTGAAGACGTTTTTCACCTTGTCTAAGTCTTCTGTATAGATATATATACAAAATAATGATTTTAAACCTTAGAAAACATAAACATTTAGTGAAGAAATATGGTTGAAACTAACCTTTCTTGGCCGCCATTTTGATTTACCTGAGCCCGATGGCTGGTCAGCGGAATATTGTAGTTTCCAGTCTCATAAACATCACGGTTGTGAATTACGGAGCTTCTTCCCAGGCTTTCTTTTTTAATAATAATTGAACAAAGATGGCAGACTGTCGACCAAGAAGTCGACCAGGGAGATTCAATGAAAGCTTTATCCGTCTACAAAGTCTAGTAAAAGCAACACGAAGAGGCAACATAACAGAAGTGCGTGAGCTGCTCAAAGCTGGTGTAAGTGTAAATTGTACGGCAGGAGGAGTGACAGCACTGCACGTTGCAGCAGCTCATAACCATGTCGATTGCGCTGAAATCCTCCTCGAGAACAACGCCAAAGTGAATCAAACGATTTCTGATGGTGTTACTCCGTTACACGTTGCTGTTCGTTTCGAGAGTTTGGCTTGTGTAGTGTTATTTGTAAACTATGCTGCCGATGTGAATGGCGTAAACAAAGAAGGTTGGACGCCGCTCCATTTGGCTGCTCGTAACGGCAATGTTCAATCAGCGAAGATTCTCATTTCGAAGAACGCTGATGTGGATGTTCCTATCCAACCTCGCTCGAGCTCACGGTCACAAGATGATAATCTGTTCCCTTTACACTTTGCAGCTCGACACGGACATTCTAAATGTGTTGACCTCCTCGCAAGAAACGGTGCGGACGTAAATAGACAGACGGGGAAAAGCGCAATGACCCCGTTACACTTAGCTGTCCAACATGGGCACCTTGATTGCTCGTGTGTTCTGCTGGCTTATGGGTCTCTTACTGATGTTGCGGACTTTTCCGGTAATACACCTCTTCACATTAGCTCACGCACTGGAAGTGAAGAAGCAACAGAGCTTCTCCTTCAGGCTGGGGCGAACACAGAATATTTCAATCATGCTGGAAAGAGAGCTCTTGATATTGCAAAGGGTTCTGTAAGATCTGTTTTGGAATCTTTGATTGGCCAGCCGAAGTCTCTCACGTACCTCTGTGTACAAACTATCAGAAGATCACTTCCTTTGAATGGAAGTAAAATTCCCTTGGACGATTTTGTATCTTGTTTGCCGCTACCCTTTGGCATCAGACAAAAACTAGCACTTAAAGATGTTGTTGACATTATTAAATGTTAAAAAGAGATTGAAGACCATTTGGAAGACAGTAGGGACTTGGGAACAGACTTGTTTCCATAACCTAAACTGCTCTTGGTCTAGCCTGCACAGCAGGTGTTTTGGTAGATTTTTTTGCGGATTTTTTCGACAACACGGCCATCGAAGAGGAAGAGAAGGCCAAGATGGCGGTGGTTTTCGATGGCCGCAATAGTTGGCGAAAAAATACCCCAAAATGCCTGCTATGCAGGCTACTCTTGGTCTTAAAAGTCACATCCCTATCCTAACCTGAACCATAAAACCTACCCTTAAATCATGTCCATGGTCCAGTGGTGCTTTTCCCACTGCTTGACCCTTGAGCATGAACCATTCCCAGGTAAATGACAAGTTCTCACTCACCAAGCAAGAACAGAAAAAAGTAGAGAGAACAAAGCAAAGTTCTTCTGGGAGTCGAACCCATAGTTAGCTAGCTACAGTAACTTTATTTATCCTCGGTGGATGAGGCTGGTTAGGCCTCTAGCAAGTACATATCAGTGCTAATTAGCCGAGTAACCTTCACCTTCTACTTGTAAAACAGACTTGATAACCATTGTGCTAAGCAACTGTTAATGCTTGAGGTGTGACAAATTTTCACGGTTATGCTTAATTTGTGTCAAAGGGTAGTTTGGATTATGAAAAAGTATCTACAAAGGTGGATGATGTGGTAGTATCAAAATGTATAGAATTGATAAATTAAAGTGCCAGTGAAATGAACAAATCACTCCCGTTTTTATTTATTTTTATTAAATTCTAGGTTTCTCAGTCATTTTGTGCAATTAAAAATCAATATGGAGAGTGCAAATATTTTTTTTGTATCGAAGTCAGGTGGAATTGCCAAAATCAGGTGACAATTTTTATGCCATTAAAGATATGGTAACATCACTAGGTCTGATTTAGGCTAAGGGAAGCCTATAATTTAATAAAATAAAAACGGGATCGATTTTTTTCATTTCATTGGCACTTTAAATATGGTTTAACGTTTTTTTTGTTGGGCTTTAAAGTTAATAATAATAATAATTTAATTACTTATAGAGCGCTATTTACATATGCTGATCAACAGCGCTTCACAATAAATATTCTTAACCTAATAATATATTTGAACCTATCAAATAATAATCTAGAAATAAGCTAAACATATAAATCTAACATTCTAATATAAAACCATATCTAAAAATTGCTAAAAACTGCCTGAAAAAGGTGAGTCTTCAATTTCTGTGAGAAGAGAGAAACTGACTGGATTACGCATAATTGGGCAGGCAGGCTATTCCATAATGCAGGTGCCGCTGCATGAAAAGATCTGACATGCTTCCCTTTAGGTAGCTCTAATAAAAGACAACAATTAGCCCTAAGATTGTATAATGATTTTGGCTTTACACTGATTTAGTTGCTAAGATAGGATTGAGATAGCCCATGTATCGCTTTAAAAGTTAAAAGTAAAATCTTAAAATGAATGCGTGAGCATATTGGCAACCAATAAAGTTCATAAAAGGCTGGCGTTATGTGAGAGTACTTTCCAATGTCCATAGCAAGTCTAGATAGATACTTAAAGGAGCTGTGTCACGGTAATAGACTACATTCTCGTTCCGGGCCGGAAACAGTTATTTTCACTGATTTTGATATGAACTAACGAACCTCTTGGCCATGTGGGATGCTTAAAATCAAAGCAAAAATGACTAACAAATAGTGTACAGTCTCCAGGGAAAATATTGAAAATCCTTTCAATCAAGCATTGATGGAGGGAAGTTTAACCACAGGAAACCCAAGCTCTGTTTGTGTTTTAAATTATAAGGGTTTGTATGAGATTTTTAACGAGTATTTGGTTGTATCCGTTAGGCCAGAAATACTGAAATAAAATCAATGAAAACTTACCTGGAGTCTTTATCTGTTCTTCATTGGGTTCTGTATGCAATTTCAGCGAATTCTGTTGAATTTTTACCTCTCGCTCTCTCCAACTAAGAAAGATGGCCATTTCAGTATTTCTGGCCTAACGGATACAACCAAATACTCGTTAAAAATCTCATACAAACCCTTATAATTTAAAACACAAACAGAGCTTGGGTTTCCTGTGGTATTTCATCAATAATTATATATTAAACGGAACATTACATGGCCGCTTGGAGATACTGTTTTTATCTTCTCGTGTTGATGAAATCCGTATCTCCGCGCGGCCATGTAATATCCTCTATTTATTGCATTATATGGGCCATGTCAAGCAAAAAGGGACCTTATGACATATGTCATTTTAATATACCAGTCGCGATTAGGAATACCACTTCTACGTTGGGTTTGTTGTTGGGCCCAACAGACCCAACAGTAAAAGAGCGATTCAATGTACTGTCTACCACGATGGCTGAATCACGTGACCTTTTTCCTTCAGTTATCTTTTCTATGAAACAATGTTACTTGTCCCACTCAGGTGAATTTGGCTGTTGAGATTCGCTCATCTCATTTCACGCACTTCGCATTAGGTCGATAAGGAGCAGGGGAAGAACACGAATAGCTAGGCTGATGTACCCAGCCTGGGTACCAGAGGTTTGTTCTCTCCCTTGGGTCCGGTTTCATCATGACCATTGGTGAAACCTTTCATTGCTTCGCTCCTTGACCTCGCTGGCTTTTTGGCTTATAGAAGGCATTAGAACCTCTGGCATCCATGCAGGCCAACAAACAAACAAACCAACAAACACCACCAATCAAACAACAGGCAAACCGTGACTACATGTATATAGCCAACAGCCAAACAAACCAACAGCCCAACAATCCAACAGGCCCAACAGTCCAAACTGAGGCCAACAGGCCGATGTAAGCGTTCTCTGATTTCAGCGTTCTCTACCTTCGCTGTATTTCTGGTACAGTGCAACAAACCAAGAGGCCAACAAACAAACAAACCAACAACCAAACAAACACCAAGCCCATGCAACAGGCCTAAATAATAAACCAACAGGCCCAACAGTCCAAACTGAGGCGGCCAACAGGCTGATGTAAGCGTTCTCTGATTTAAGCGTTCTCTGTCATTTCATGCCTTCGCTGTATTTCTGGAACAGTGCAATAAACCAAAAGGCCAAAAAAAAAAAAAAAAAAAAAAAAAAAAACCACCAACCAAACAACACAACAGGCAAACAAGTCAACAGCCAAACAAACCAACAGCCAAACAGGGCAACAAACCAACAACCAAACAGTCCAACAGGCCCCAGTCCAAACTTAGGCCAACAGGCTGATATAAGCGTTCTCTGATTTAAGCGTTCTCTACCATTGCCTTCACTGTATTTCTGGCAGTGTAACTGACAAACCAAAAGGCCAACAACAAAACAAACCAACAACCAACCAAACCACCAACCAAACAACACAACAGGCAAACAACAACCAAACAGCCCAACAGGCCCAACAGTCCCCGGGTGGGGTACTTACATGAAAAATGGGTATGTATGTGAGGCCAAGAGGCTCAAACCCTGACCCTGTTTGACCCAATCCGAGCTCCAAAACCCTGATTGCCCCCTTTTTTGGAAAACAAAAACCCTGATTGCCCCTTCTTTAATTTGTTTTCAAAACACGGTCGGATATATACCCCGGCTGGTATACCGCGTACCGGGATTGCATGCAAAATACGGAACATTTCAAGTCGGGACGTGTCATTAGGTAAACAAATCAGCAGATGAAGTACATAGATAAGTACTGAAGTACGAATTAGCGGCGTCACGATGTATGGGAACCTCAGTGCTTGCATGTGGGCAGGTGATCAAAATGCGGCAACAGAATGTCTTTTTTTGACATAGTAGCTAAAAAAAACTAAACCCTAACTGCCTAGAAAAACCTGAACCCCGACCCTGGCTGAACCCAAATTATACTCAAATCCTGACCCTGATCTGCCCAAATCAGGCCAAAACCCTGACCCTACCTGCCCAAACCAAGCTCAAAACCCTGACCTACCCGGGCGGCACATACATAATACGTCACAAACAGGAGTACCCCCCCCCCCCCCGGGCAACAGTCCAATGGCCCAACAGTCCAACAGGTCCAACAGGTCCAACAGTCCAACAGTCCAACGGCCCAACAGTCCAACGGCCCAACAGTCCAACAGGCCCAACAGGCTGATGTAAGCGTTCTCTGATTTAAGCGTTCTCTACCATTGCCTTCGCTGTATTTCTCGGCGTACAATGGAACCCCGGTACAACGAAGTGCCAAGAGACCAGAAAATTAGGAGTTCGTTCACTGAGTATAAATGAAACAACGTTATAACGATTTTCTAGAAAACACGTCATAAAGTTTGTTATATCGGGGTTTGGGTGATAATCGTTCTTCATTGTGACTGACGTCGCTTCTGTTTTTTGAATATCGGCAGCATTAGGTACAACAATCCTTAAAGCATCAAACATAACGAAAACGTTTTCAATGTCAATCGTGACTGTTTTGCATTTGAGTTCCGTCTCGTGAAGATGGCAACATTCGTTATATCCGAGTAGATTAACTGATTAGGCTTCTAAATTGTGTTCGTTATAACGGGGTTTGTTTTACAGAGGTTCCTTATAACCTGGATCTAATCCATACAATTTACTATAGTTTTGCCGGGAACTTCGGGTTCGTTCTACTGTAGCTGGAACAAGAGCCCATCTGGCTTTCACTCGGGCCACATGAGATTGAAGATGAAATACACTTTCATTTGAAATCCTCTTAGTAATATTAACCAAAGAGAATAATTATTAGCTGAATTTAGCAGTCTTTAGGAGTGGCCGGTAGCGCGGTGACTTTCATTTTCTGCTCCCCAAGCATATATGTAATTTAATTTAAAAAAATTCTCGTATGTTGACCTTTTAATTTAAACACTACTTATTCATGTAACACACGTTTACAATTTAGTCTGCTGTTCTGTTATACTGCAGGTTCCGAGTACTAATAGATGATTGTCTCAAATGTATGTTTATATTTGTACCATATTATAAGTTGTATCCTGTCCATCCTGTGATGCATGGAGCTAGCTATGTCAATTTGTGTGCCTCTATGTAACTTTATCTGCTGTTCTTGCCATTACGAGTCCATCTTGGTAGTTGTTGGATTAAAGATTATTAACTGAAATGCCTGATGATTATCTCTAATTAAAAGATTTACCCACATTCCCAAAACTTCAGTCTGCTCATTATATTAAAGAACTATAAAGGGAATTGTTGGAAGCCTTCAATTCTCGGCCGTGAGAGGTTTCTTGTTTGTTTACCTTGAGAGTTGAATATTGCTTGGGTCATACATACATACACTTTATTTATACACGAGTAAACATCAGTAATAGCATAAAACAATTACAAAATACAGAGATTGTAAAAAATAAAATATGCCTACTGTTTTACATGAATGTCGTGTGTTGAAGTATGGTAGTTAAAAATAGGGAAGTTAGGTTACAATATAGATAATCTTTTCTTAAAATTACTTATTTTATCGGAGGCTCTGACATCCTCGGGCAGTGCATTCCATATCTTTGCCCCGTCAAAACGAAAGCATTTTTTACTGAAGTTTGTGCGCGGACGAGGAAAGGAGATTTTAGTCGACGAGCCTCTGAGATTATATTGGATAGCTTCGGTTCTTCTTTCAAACATTTTAGTCATATACTCGGGTGCAAGGCCGTGCAGTGGTTTATAAACCATGACTGCTTTTTGAATGGCCCTTTGAGATTCTAGTCTTTTCCACCCTAGGTTACTCAGTAGCTCGTCAACATGGGTATGGAATGGTAGACCAGTTAGTATGCGGGCTGCTCTGTTTTGTAGTTTTTGTAACTTGTCAGAGAGTCCTTGGTTTAAGTTTCCCCATATGCAGCTACAATAGTCAAAGTGGGGCTGAATTAATGCCCTATAAACACTTAAGAGAGTCGCAAAAGGAATAATTAAATGGCTTCATGCGTTTAAGCGCACCAAGACCAGATGATATTTTCTTTGTGAGTTTTTCGATATGAGTATTCCATGTTAAACATTCGTCAAGGTGTACTCCGAGGTACTTCACTGACGAAACTCTCTTTACAACTTCACCACCAATTGGAAACGACATATCTTTGGGAAATTCCTGGAGTCTTTGGTTTGAGCCAATGAGTAGTATCTCTGTTTTTGATGCATTTAGTGAAAGTTTATTGGCTGCAAGCCATTTACTCACTTCATTCAGGTTATTCGTGACAGATTCGTTAATTTCCTCTGGATCGTTTCCAGTGGCGGTGAGGGTTGTATCGTCAGCATACATACGTGTAGCTGCATCTGGCAAACAATTCGGTAAGTCATTTATATATATGAGAAATAATAGAGGCCCTAATATAGAGCTTAAGGTACACCACATATTACATGTTTGAGGGTAGAAGTTTTACCGTTGACACAGCAGCTTTGTTGTCTATTGTTTAGATAAAACCCAAACCATTGCAACGAAACGCCTTCATCATAAATTATTCTGTGCTGGCGAGCGACAGTGTTGCTCTCACAGTTCAAGAATTTAGATGTCTTCAGACTTCGATAGAGGATAGTAACCCATAACTGCTCAACCACAGTATATATATTTGCTAGTAAATCGCTATATTTCCCTATAAATCAGCTATTCAGTATACCTGTATAACGCGGTACACAGAGAGATCGTACTAGATCGGTAAACCGGCCAAAAACGCCGTCAAAATTATTTTAGTGTTGGCCTACCGATCACGGTGTTTGCGCTGGTATGTATTATGACCGATAGTAAAATGAAATGTGGCATAAAACCTACGAAACGTACCCCAAACAAGCTGATAGCGTCCGCAGAATCTTAAGATGGCGACTGGACTTGAGATAAATCTATTAGCGCCAATAATTAATGCATAATTTAACGCATGCGCAGAAATTTTGCTGCACAGATCAAAACCTGCAGATTAAGACTCGTGCCTGCCACAGGCAGCCCGAGTAAAAATGGGAAATATTGCAGAAAATTGCCTGTAATTTGAGTTTAAAGTTTAGAGATATCTTACAGCGATTGCCTTTCCCACGATAGAGTTGATTGCTTTGGCTTTCCTAGGCAAAGCCTCGATTTAACTACCAAGTTATATTTCATTTCCCATAGGATTTATCTCATTCGACGATTAGACATTACAGTACGGTACGACTCCTAATTACACAATAGAGTGAACTAAATCACTATTTGCACTCAAAGAGTATGACATCTTGCAGAATGAAGTTAAATGACAAACTGATTGACGTTTCTTTTTTCTCTGAATTTGCTAATTTAGTTCTGCCATGGGTCGAATTCGCGTCTCCGTTCGCTTAGTTGTGATTACTTAATATGCGTTACATCACATAGCTGAGTAATTTATATGCGTGCACGCTGTTGACTCAAACTGATCACGCCATTTTCGAACGAGTGCTTTTTTGGGGGGACATATTCCGGTTACTCCGAAAAAATTTTTGACGTACACCTAAACAAATATTCCCAAAGGACATTACCAAATTAGCGACTACTTTCTATATTTCAGAGGAGGGATATAATAATTACAATAATAATAATAGGCCATATTTATATAGCGCCATATCACCAGTCACCACAGTCTCATGGCACTTTACATTTTACTGACATATCCCGTCAGTGAATTTTTCGGGCTGCTATAATATCTGCAAGATTAGTTGCAATAAGTCCCCCAAAACGCGGCCTTAGCTTTATGTGCAAAAAAATATTGTCGGTATCACCCCTGAAACAGAGACGAACCGGTAGAACAGAATTTGCACGAGCATTCCGGCAGTAGCGTAGCAAGCCCAGCAAGCGTGCATGGCCGGTAAACTTGTTAGTTCAAAATCACAAAAGTATGTAGAATATAGACAAAAGAGAAATTTCGGAAAGACACAACAAAATGATACAGCAACGAAGCTTGCGTGGATGAATGTAAAAGTTCCCTATGTTTTTGTTTTTATTCCGCGCCCTTAAAATGATTCAATGCTCTTGAAATTTACAGGGACGGGGTAGTACATGTTGAATTTCAGGTGAAAATATAAAAAAAATATCTCTATCGACTAGTTTTCGAATTACAGCTTCCTTAGCAAATATGTTACTATTTTGAGTAAAATGAGCAATTTTATGACATTACTTATGATTCCATAAACCGAAATCGAATAAAGCAAATGGAATGAAATTTTCATGGGAAGTAGTCCTATGCCACAGGTATGAAATATGCTAAAAATATCGCTTGAATCAGTCCGGAAAACACAAAAGTTCTCGGCGACTAAACAGAAAGTAAGGCGAATTGTTTATTTTTTAAACGCAAATATTTAACCCAATTTGTTTTCGAAAACGCTCTCATACAATTTTTTTAAACTTTGCAGTCTTGAAGGCCTACGTTTAGACTACAAGGGACATTAGGTCGTTTTAAAAGTTTAAGTCTAGATTTCAAGAAAATTGACGATATGTAAAATACATGACGTCAATATGTCAAACAAACCTACATTTTTGGAAAGTTTATTCTATTTCTAGTAAATGGGTGAAGTGTTTAGCCCAACCGAGCTCTGACAGAGGAGTATCAGCCCTTCAAAGTGGGTATGGAGCATCCCTGGAAAATCCAGGCGAGCCACCTTAAAGTGCCTATGAAGCTTATTTTTTTATTTTAGATATCAATTCTAAATCAAGTGAATAGTAGAATGGTAAAATATATTTTGCTTTGAATGCTGTGCCACTGAGTTATGGAGGTTTTAATATACAAAATGCTAATTACGTGACGTCAGGGGAGGCATCTGCAATCACTTCTTAGTGGTTGTGAATGGGCGTTTCTACTGATATAAGAAAATAAATTTCTAATATCATTTTATTTCAACCATGGGTATAACACTGATAATTTAAAAAAATTGTTTAATTGTAACAAAAAAAATTGTATAATAATTGATGCCTCCCCTGACGTCATGTAATTAGCATTTTGGATATTAAAACCTCCTTAACTCAGCGGCACAGCATTCAAAGCAAGATATATTGTACCATTCTACTATTCACTTGATGTAGAATTGATATCTAAAATAAAAAATCAGCTTCATAGGCACTTTAAGGGTAGCCTGCTATGCAGAGGTATTTTTCCACTCTCATAAATTCGAAGAAAAAAGTAACGTCAGCTTACCCGAGCGCTTAATTAGTTTCCAATATGCAAGCATGACGTCAGCACGTTTGTTTTATTTTTCTGCCCAATCAAAGCCATTGTTAGCATTTTAGTGAATTGGCGCGCCAGTGAACACTCTCCTATGATTGGTCAATGGCAAATGTATTGTCTGAATTCCTTTTCAATGCAACATTATGTCACTTTCCAGTTTATGGAAGGTAAAATCTGATTAGTCCATAACACAATGAGGTGTGCATATTGGAAACTAATTAAGCGCTCGGGTAAGCAGACGTTTCTGCTTAAAAGTATTCATTTGTGAACTGTTTTGTCAAAAAATAAGAAAACTACTTAAAAGCTAAGCCTAAGACTTTAACAGGTTGAAGTTTTCTTAATTTGTAAGTCACTGTGAGTTTACTAAGTTATAAAATTATTTACTAAAAAAGTTGAAACCCTCGGTAATTTGTATTTGATAGTGGAGACTTCGTTCTTTTGGCCAGCGGAGCATACCGTTTTGCCGCGGTGTGGTGCGCTCATAAGTACACGTGAGATTGCATCACTTGTTGCCAAGGAAACTTCACGCATGCGCGACAGAGAAAGCGTCGGATGTCGGCAGAGGTCTCTCCCTCGCCTTCCATTTTACCAAGACGGAGAGAGACCTCTGCTAGCAGGGAAGCAGTTCACAAGCTACCAAAGAATCAGTAGAATCAAAATTACTTGTACAGATCTGTCCAAATTTAACAGGTTGAAGTTTTCTTAATTTGTAATTCATTGTGTGTTTACTAAGTTATAAAATTATTTACTAAAAAAGTTGAAACCCTCGGTAATTTGTATTTGATAGCAGAGCCTTCGTTCTTTTGGCCAGCGGAGCATACCGTTTTGCCGCGGTGTGAGACTACCCTGGGTTCCAGAGGCTCGAAAGAGAGTTAAGAGGGGCCTGGGGAAGAAAGTAATTTGAACGAGCCTCTGGCCTCGCGAGGCACGAATCTCACTTTCAATAGTACAGAATCTGTACTCTTAATTTGATTGGTCAATGACGCTAACAGGGTCGCGATTGGTTGGATTTAGCAAACGAGTAGTATAGTAATTGGCGGTTCTGGCGCACGTTGTATTTTTTTGTTGTTTTTTCATCTAATGGACATCCTCACTTCGTTCAGCCCTCACTTCGTTCGGGGTCCATTAGATGAAAAAACAACGAAAAAATACAACGTGCGCCAGAACACGCCAGTTACGATACTACTATAGTTCATTTATTGTATTTATACATTATATTAAATAATCGGTTTCTACCGCTTTTTTCCGGATTAAAGCAGTTTTGTTGTACTATTTTCTAATCGTATTTTTAAATTCAACGTCCTATTAGATAAGTGTTGTTATAAGGTATTATATCATGGCTGAGCATACACTAACATTCGTTCGAGTACGTCCTTTAAAGAACTACTTACGTGGATGGAAGATGGATATTCCTGACGATAATCCTATGGGAGCGGATCCAGCCGTTTTCCTTGCTGATGTACGTAAACAAACTACCGAAAAGTTTAAGGAAGAACTACAAAACCACAATACCTTTAAGGCCCAATTAGCTTTAAACATAACTTTCGTACTCGATAAACCTGATGGTTACGTATATGAGACAGCTACCTTTTATAGCGAACAATCTGTTTTGATCAATGATGCTGGGATCCGTGGTGTAATAGTAGACGCACATGCTCAGATATACAACCAAATTGAGAAGTGGATCAGTCGTGGATCGAATTGGGTCATAGATAGAGTCAATATTCTATGGTTAAACATTGCTAAATATCAACCACTACGTGGAGGTTCGTATTTACCACTACCTGAAGAAATAGCGAATAAGAAAGCTGTGATCAATGTGAACAACAAAGACAACCACTGTGCACTTTGGTCGATATGCGCAGCAATGTTTCCAGTTAAGAAAGATCCTCAATGGACATCAAAGTATCGAATATATATGGTGAAATCCAATGGGGTGGACTCACCAACACCAATCTCACAAATACCACTTCTAGAGAAGCAAAACAACATTTCTATTAACGTATATGGATGGGATCCAAAGGAAAAGTGCTTAATCATATATCATATCTCAAAGAAGACTTTTTCGAAGTACATCAATCTACTACTTATAGAAGACCTAAAGAGTGGTAAACAACACTATTGCTGGATAAAGGACTTCAACAAACTCCTATTCGATCAGACAAAGCACGAACATAGGAAACACTTCTGCGAACGATGTCTGCATGGATATTCCAATGAAGCTCTTCTTGAAAAGCATATTACAGAGTGTAATGGTATCAATGACAAAGCCATACGCATTGAAATGCCTACCAATAAGAACAACGAAGTCTCATTCCAGAATATACACAAGCAGCTCAAAGTAACCTATATTATCTATACAGATTTCGAGGCATTAACCACTAAGATCGAAGGACCTGCTCAAGGCCCAAAGAAGAGCAACACGCTTAAAACGGAAGAACATATTCCATGTGGATTTTGCTATATAGTTGTACGTTCTGATGGTTATAGTGAACCACCAGTACTATATAGAGGTAGGGATACTATCGAACGTTTTCTACAACGTATGCAAGAGGAAGAGGCGAAGATCGAAGCCCAAAAAGCTAAACCACTATGCATGTCATGGGAAAACTATAAGGCTTATAATAGCGCAACGATTTGTCATATCTGTCAGAAGCCATTGGTTGGTGATAAAGTACGTG
The DNA here is from genome assembly GCA_030867875.1 of Actinernus sp. WN-2022. Taxonomy (NCBI): domain Eukaryota; kingdom Metazoa; phylum Cnidaria; class Anthozoa; order Actiniaria; family Actinernidae; genus Actinernus; species Actinernus sp. WN-2022. The sequence goes on along the minus strand of JAOWCC010000936.1, from coordinate 79,075,859 downwards.
ATCATTGCCACACCACAGGCGAGTTTAGAGGTGCCGCACACAATACCTGTAATCTAAAATTACGTGCTTTTCCTACCATCCCAGTCGTATTCCATAATCTTCGTGGATATGATGCTCACCTAATAATTCAATCCATATCCATAACATTAGGTAAGATATCTTGTATTCCAAACAATATGGAGAAATATATTTCATTCTCACTTGGTAACCTACGATTCATTGATAGCTTTCAATTTCTACCATCATCTCTTAGTACATTGGTATCGAGTTCAGAATCAGACACATTTCAACAAATTGTAAAATATACATCTAATCAAGAGAAAGCCAATCTATTAACTCGTAAAGGAGTATATCCATATGAGTACATGGATGCGTGGGATAGATTTGCAGAGACTTCTCTACCACCTAAAGATGCGTTCTATAGTAAACTAACTCTAGAGGACATATCCGATGAAGATTACGAACATGCAATAAGAGTTTGGAATGTATTTGATTGTAAGACATTAGGTGATTATCATGATCTTTATCTACAAACTGATGTACTTCTTCTAGCGGATGTGTTCGAGGACTTTCGTACAACATGTATGCAAAACTACGGATTAGATCCTGCACATTATTATACGAGTCCAGGACTTTCATGGGACGCTTTATTAAAGATAACTGGAGTGAAACTCGAACTATTAACTGACTATGACACGTATCCATTCATCGAGAGAGGTCTACGTGGTGGTATATCCATGGTATCACAACGTTATGCCAAAGCGAATAATAACAACGTACAGGATTTCGATCCAGAAAAACCAAATAGCCACATATTATATCTAGACGCGAATAACTTATATGGATGGGCCATGAGCCAATATTTACCAACAGGAGGATTTGAGTGGTATACACCAACAGAAGAACGAATAACCAATCACGCAATAGATTCAGATAAGGGTTATATCCTTGAAGTTGATCTCGAATATCCTCGAGAACTTCACGATACGCACAACGACTATCCACTAGCTCCCGAGAGAATTCAGGTGAATAAAGATTTGTTCTCAGAGTATCAGACCGATCTATTTGAGGAACTATATAAAGGTAATGGATCTTTGAAAGTAGAAAAACTTGTACCTAATCTATATAACAAAGAACGATATGTGCTCCACTACCGTAACCTACAATTGTATCTATCTCTTGGTATGCGTTTGATAAAGATCCATAAGGCACTACGGTTTGACCAATCACCATGGATGGAACCATATATACAAATGAATACTGAGTTACGAAAACAAGCGAAGAGCGCCTTCAAGCAGGATCTATACAAATTGATGAACAATAGCGTATTTGGAAAAACGATGGAGAATCTACGTAAGCGTGTAGATATCCAATTAGTGCGCGCATCAGAAGGAAACAAACTACAACGTCTATTGAATAAACCTAGTTATGCTCGATCCACGATTTTTGATGATGATCTTGCCGCGGTACATAACTACAAAAGTAAGCTATTGCTGAACCGCCCCATATACGTTGGAATGTCAATTCTAGATCTATCAAAGCATCTGATGTATGACTTCTACTACAACGAGATCAAGAAGCAATATGGGCAACGATGTAATCTACTTTATACCGATACCGACAGTCTATTACTACACTTTAAAACTGAAGATATCTATGCAGATATGGCAATTCATAAACATCTATATGATACTAGTAACTACAGCAAAGACCATCCGCTGTATAGTATCAACAACAAGAAAGTACTTGGTAAAATGAAAGATGAATGTGGAGGTATTCCTATAGTCGAATATGTTGGACTACGATCTAAGCTCTATTCTATATTGAGAGTAGATGGCGATGAGATTCGTAAAGCTAAAGGTACCAAGAAGGCAGTAGTGAAACATCGTATTCGTCATGATCAATATAAAGAGTGCTTGATGGATAAGAAAGTATTCAAACATGGAATGAATATGCTTCGAAGTGAAGGTCATAAGATGTATGGTATACATATGAACAAAGTATCTCTATCACCATTCGATAGTAAGAGATGTATTTTAGCAAACGGAATAGATACGATAGCCTACGGCCATGGAGACTTTTTTTCAGATAATGAAGAAGTAGCCGATTTTATTAGCAATATAATATCGAACGCAATCGATACACTATCCTACAATCGTAAAAACGTCATTACAGAGGATGGAGATATGGACGACTTTATTAGTGACTTGCTTCTATCTTAGAATACCTTTTGGTGGTAGTTCTGTATCTGGTGGTATCACTTGTATCTCTTCACGAACGAACCCTCGCTTTGGTGCATCTTTTCCTAAATAGTATAGAACGGGTTGATTCGATGATACCACACTTCGAGAAATATAATATGTCTGTAAACTCCATACAGGATCAGTTGCTCGTTTTACTCCACCTTCCAATTCTCCCGGTGAGTATAGATATCGAACTAAAACATCGAATGGTAGTCGCTTTTCTTTCAATCCAATAATTCGAGAATATGTAGGAGTCTTTATGTTTACTTGTTGTGCCTCTATAGAATTTGAAGGTTCCTTACCTGTTAGTCGAGTAACTTCATTGTTCATAGCCTTGATAACATCAGGAAGCCTCAATACCCATTCTCTACTACGCGCATCCGATCCTTCAGATGTAAGTACCATCTCTTTTGCATATTGATATCCAAATAATCTTTCAGCTATCGTTCTATTTGCTCGTTCGACAAAACTTTGTGCCCTATGATGACCGGCTTCACCTCGTTGAACTTTTGTACCACGTAGTTCTAATGTTTCAGACATACGTCCCATGAATTCTCTACCAGGATCGACTTGCAATGTTTTTGGCCATTCTAGTGGACTACGTTTGTAGATCCGATCAAATGCTGCAGACACTTCACCACTATCTTTCGATGCTAAAGGTTCAGCCTCTTTATATCTAGAAGCTACATCGATTACCACTAAAGCATACTTATATAGTTTCCTTCCACGACTAGGTCTATCATGAGGTAGAAATATCAAATCAGCTTGATGAACTTCATTAGGTTTCGATACAGTCCAATGTGGTCGTGGAATATAGCGTGGTGGTGATAGATATATTTGCCACATGGCTTGTTTCTCTAACCAACCCTTAGCTACATCTTCCGATACTTTTGCAGCCATTGATAACTTACTAATTGCAGCATAACCTTTCCAATAGCCCATAGGACCATAGAAGGTATTCGCAAGTTTAGCATCCATTATATATCTATGTATTCTAACCTCCAACGAGAAGAGAAAAAAGAAGAAAAAAAGGAATAAGAACTTATCTAACCAACTAGTTCTTATTCTTTTTTTTTTTTTCTCGTTGATCGTAAAAATTCTCGTTTTTAAAAAAAGGCATATCGACTAATAGCGTATCCAGCGACTAGAGATAAAGACTTATCTAGCTGACAAGTTCTTATCCTTCTTTTTTTATTTTTCTTATTTTATGTAGATTCGTTTAGTAATCTTATAGTAATACTCTAGTAATACTCTAGTAATACTCTAGTAATACTCTAGTAATCTAGTAAGTGATCTAGTAATTACGTTAAACGTAAAAAAGCTCGTTTTTTTAAAGCATAGCTATAACCAATTCTTATAAGAATCGAGTGGCAACGTATCCAGTCGCGAATACACTACCACCTAAGGCCACCAATTCGGCAGTTTTCCTCGAATTAGATGGTCGATAATCTGAGAGTTTAGGCTTTTCCAGTTTCATTTGCAATATGTGATATACACGGAGTTTTCGCATTGCATCGATTCTATCTTTAAGTCCAACGTGTGCGTTATTTTCTTTCCAGTGGTTCCAGGTGGCTTGTGCTTCTAGTCGTTTTTCTCGATCTCTCTCATAGGTTGCTATAGCGGCATTTGCCTTCTCCTGGGCCTTATCATGTCTTAACATCTCTGCGGCAGTAGCATTAGGCCCGCTAATTGCTTTTTCTATTTCGTATGTGGCAATACTAGCAGCACCACTTGCTACGGCAAAAGAAACCGCCATAACTACTATCGTTCCCATAGCTTCGAACCCGAGGTAGAGTCGCCCCCGTTACTCAACAGGCTTCCAATACCCTTTGTCCTTTAGGTATTTCTTAGCTGCAAGGCCACCAGATAGAACCGCTATCCACTTCACGAAGTTCAAAATACTAGATGAAGGATCGTTAGTCAAAGGCTCTTTGATTGCTTTTTTTTCCGACCCAACCGATACCTGCCGCAAGTCCAGTCAATATAGTAGCTTCCTGTATTGTGTTCATAAGTTCTTTAACCATCTTATTGGAACAACGTTTACATCGCCGATAATATATGTCTACGGCGTGGCTTCAAATGCTATATCATGCCTTGAGTTTTTAGGTTACGACCTTTTGGGGTTTCTTTGGTAGCGGCAGCTGAGCTGTCTGTGGCTTCAGTGGAGCTGTGGTTAACTCGTTGCGTTTGTTTGTATTGCTTATACTGATAGTACAAACCCACAAATGCTATGCTTACCCCAATTACAGCAAGTGTGGTATTAGTTGATATCAAACTTGGCTTATTGGTATGACTGTCTACCTGCGCCTGCGTTGCCGCCACATTGGCGATATTTTCTTTCCTTCTTTGCGCTATGAGTTTGCCTGCAGCGACTCGTTTTGGATTTGGTGGGGGTTTTACTGGTTCTTTCGTGATGGGATCATTTCGATCTTCGGAATGGGTATCAATTTCCATCTCGTTAAGAGTAATTACTTAGTAGTTGAGGTAACTTCAATACGTTAATTACATTTAAGATTCTTTTAAATTTGAATATACCTCAAGCACTTCATCAACTTCATCTTCGCTCGGCAATACTTGCGCCTCGGAGTCCTGTTTAGTGGGCATAGAATGGTTAACAACGTGACAAAGGGCACTAGTTAGTGCTACAAGTGGACCTGCTTTGTAGGCCAATCGGCCAGCCAGTGCAGATATCTCGTTTCGGACTAAGCGGTCTTTCTTTAGAGCTCTCAACAGCCTTCGTCGTTGTCGAGAATCTAGAGGCCTCACATATGCGACTACACAAGTTGCTAGACTTAGTGCTCTATCCACTAAGCAGTCATTCATTTGCTTCGCTAAGACGGCTTGGTATCTACGATATAGGCGTTCTATGTCTTTATCAGGTAACTTAGAAATGTCCCCAAGAGAAAAATTCTTCCCTAGATATTCTTTTGTCGTACCAGTCACGGCTAGAATAGAAAGAGATTCCCTATGTTCGCTGATTTCTACGCTACTATCTTCATTGGTGGTAGCGCAGTGTAGGTTCGTTTCGAAGCCATGACAATTTTTGCAGGTAGCTCCGATGGCAGCTTTGCTGCCGCTACTGCGGTAGCCGCATTCGGCCCTTGGTGGAGGACCTGTCACATCTATTTCGCCGGATTCAACTAGTATGTTCATTAATTCGTCATTCAAATCTTTATCCATCTTACTTCAACGTATTGTGACATACCATAGGTGAAGGTATCTCTAATACGGTTGAAAAAGGATGTCGCAAACAGAAACATACGTGTGCGAACTTAGTCTCAAGTTCTGAAATGAATAGCTTCTTATCATCTAAGGATATGCTAGCGCCGTAGTCATCGAATAGATCCTTTAATCCCGGTGCGCTTGCGATGCGAAATGCCACAATGATTGCGCAATTCTCGCGAAAGTTCTTGCATATACTTTTTTGTGTTTGTGATGAGGCCCAAATCGAAATACCAATGTGGCGTGCAGAAAAGGCTAAATCGGATATCTTATTGGTCCTTCCCTTAACGTCCTTGCTTGCCGCACAATCATCAAGGATAATAAGTGTATTCGTTCCTTCGAAAAAACATGCACAGTCGCCTAGGGTTGCATCAATGTCATTCTGAGAAGGCGCTAGGACAATGAAGCGAGGATCTCCCTTACCAACGCCTTTATAGGTTTTATTGTTAGCATAGGTGGGACAAATTAATACGATATATTCAAATTTAAAACGAAATGGACCTCTCAATTGATCAACTATGAACTGAGTCTTTCCGCAGTTTGTGGGGCCAATTATGAGTGCGTTAAAGGGAATTTGTTCTGTTAATGTGTCCATGTTAATTAGTACGTCAACGAATACGTTAGTGATAAACATTTTGTAGCATTCCTTGTTCAATAGTTGCTTGTGCATCAGAAAGCACGAATATGTGCATGTTCACCGTACCTGAGCCTCCACTGCGATGAATCCTAAGGCGAATGGATGCTCCAGCATCTTGTTGGGCTAAACCATCTCCATGAACTATACTGGTTTGCGAGGTGCGACAATCGATGAGTGCGGCAAACTTGTTCTCAAAGAACTTCTTATGCATCATGGATGTAGCGGCGGCAGCCTCTCCGAAACGCGGGACAAACCAATTCTTCGCTGACTTCCATAAATCCTTTGGTAGCATCCCAAAAGAATATAGAGCGTTAGGAATGCCATTGACGTGTACCTCGACCTTGGTGATTCCTGGATTTACGAATTTCTCACTATCTCTAGTGCCTGCCACATGAGGATCCACAAATAGAAGAAGAATGCCATTGAGAGAGAGACGAAGTACGTTTATGCTTTCAGATACTAGTGTATCGGTGGCTAGATTGATTGAGACGGTTTTGAATTACTCATAAAGGTTAAAATCAGTTAAAATCAGTTTTGAATTACTCATAATGGTTAAAATCAGTCCTTCTGAATGGAAGTGGAAAACCCCTGCCTAATGCGGCCACCGCATGTTTTTGTGTTGTCACGCGTAACGCTTCGTGTAGATGATTTCTGACATCTACTGGTATGAGACCACTCATATTCCAATGCTGCCCACCATCGTAAAACATGATTCTAGTCTCGTATGTAGACTCATCATGTATGTCGGATGCCGTTGTCCTAGCTGAGAACTTATCGAAGTCCGCGTGAGGATAATTTTTCTTAAAGGCCGCTAAAGCCTTTGCATTGCGAGGTGCGATATAGTCACCCCAATCACCGTCGAAATGAACTCTCGCTTGGAGACTAGGCATGGTTTCTTATCCTTGGCGCCGGGCCAATCAATCCGTTCGATTCGTACACTTGACTAATCTGTTTGATATTGATACGTATTAAAGTTACGACATACGTTAATATCGTGAAGTAAAGAACGTATGTTAATATCATATCGAAGTAAACTTCAGACTTTAATATGGTAATCTTAAATGTCACCACTACCTCGTCTGATCATACGGTCTACTTTCAAGAACCTATTTACATCCATAATATTTCTCTAATCGAGATCACTTTCGAGAACAATTGGTGGAACCTAGCAGAGGATGCGAATTTCTGGTGGTTTACGGCTGGAAAAAATAACAAGCCTGATGTGAGAATCTTGCACACTATAACTGCAGGGCACTACGACATGGCAAGCATCCAACCATACTTCAAACCCGCAATTGAGGCTGGTGTCATGAAATTCATGAAAACCTTACCAACATGGGGTTGGATCCTAGAAGTCAAGAAACAGATTCGATTCAGCAAAATCTCTGTACACTGCTGTGTCTCAAAGGCAATGAAGAGGGGCATGGTGTGACGCTCGACGAGGATAGCCACGAACTGACGCTACAAGATATCTACACAGCGTATGTCAACTGCGATGTGGTAGATCCCAGCTTCTCACTTATCAATGGAAAGCTATCAAACGTACTGGATAGCTTAGAAGTCCGAGGCGGGAAGTTTGTAAAAAACACATACTCTATAACGAATCCCCAAGCCATACGAGCTCTAGATACGACACGAAACAGCCTTCGTCTGACACTTAGAGACGAAGAAGGAAATACTATAGACTTCCGTGGTCGACCTATACGATACGTATTGAAGATTGAGTAAGTTATGATATAACATAATGGCAAGCGATTCGATTCAACTACTTCCAACGGCACCAGGTATTTATCCACCGCTGGCCAGCGGAGATAATTTTCGGTTGCAAACAGTCCGAGATACTCTTTCATATATCGAAACTCAAGAAAAACACTATGAAGGTGTGCGTAAGAAATACGCCCGCGCACAAGGAATTGTCCGTGGTGCCGCTGTGGTAACAGGAGGTCTATCCGTATTATTATCGGGTTCAGGATTAGCAATAGCTCTAACTGGTTTTGGTATAATAATAGGCCTACCATTCGGTGTTATTGGTGGGGTCTGTGGGATGATTTCAGCAGCTACGACCATTGGGGCTAAAAAGATTGGAAAAAAAGTTTCTAAACATGAGAAAACCGCCATGTTAGCTAAAGCGAAAATTAATACGATTCGCGATCTAGTATCAAAGGCCCTTCGCGATGAAAATATATCTGACTCTGAATACGGCCTCATCCTCGCTGAAGTAGATAAATATGAGATTATGAGGGCTGAAATTCGCCGCAAGACTTCGACGGCCGCGAGCGGTGAAAAAAACATGGAACAAATTCGAGCCGAACTCAAGCAAGAAGTGCAAAAGGAAATGCGAGCACAACTTGGCAGTCTAGTGGGATAAAAATCGAAATGTCCTATGAGAAAAGTGAGCGTGGGCGATATTTACGCTTTTCTAAGCGGTTCGTATAAATTAACTTGTATGTCGAGTTCGTATGCAAATTTCGAGACATAGCGTAGGCGGCGCTAATTAACATACGACAATTACTTAAGACATAAGTAGGATATTTTTCGCCTACGTCACTGTCTAGCATGTATAGCCCTCGCGGTTCAGCGCTGGACTGGAAGGAAAATGGAGGCCCTTTCAGTTCAGAGTTCGAATCCGTCTGGGGACTATACATGGTAGATCGGGTTGTGGGGGGTAAAAAGCCTCCAGCCCCTCACAAATCGTAGCGCGTCTGCCGATGTGGCAGAAGACGAACGAATACAGTACAAACAGCGTCAATCCTGGGTCGGGTGCATGGGTGAAGCTCAAGGGATCTTAAAGGGGACCCACGGGTGCCGGTTGTGCCTCAACCAGATAGGACCAAATACAGTAGACCGAATACAGTAGACCGAATACAGTAGACCGAATACAGTAGACCGAATACAGTGGACCGAATACAGTAGACCGAATACAGTAAGCCGGGCCCGGTAATAAGCAAAAACCTCTCTAGGAACGAAAAGGAGAAGTAAGGAAAAAGGAGAAAGTGGTTCCTAGAGAGGTTCTGGAGACGTCCAGTTTTGCTTTTGGTCTTTTTCTTCGTTTTGATTTTTTCTTCTTAGAACTAAAATCATATGGTCTAGTTCGAATTTTTTCTATCTATATCGTGACCAGAAATGGGAAAGAAGTGCTTTTTATAGCGAGCGGGGTGCCTATTTTACCGGTATCGAATAGTGCATAATGAATGCATGGTTAAATAGGAAATGAGTTGTTAAATTTTTTGGTTGAGTGATCGCACGCGTCGGAATTATTTTAAATAACATCACGAAAGTCTATCACCAGAAAGTTTCTCACACGTTGGAATTATTTTAATATAGTCACGAAAGTCTATGAATAGAAAGTTTCTCACGCGTCGAAAAAAAAAAAGAAAGAAGAAAAAAAAAAAAAAAAAAAAAAAAAAAAAGAATGAAGAGAGGTGGTATACACAGTTTCTCTTCATTCTTTTTTTCTTTTTTCTTTATTATGAACTACTGGACTATCTTAAGGTTCTTAAAGTTCTCCAATTCGAAGTTATCCGATTCTACCAATACATCTGGAAGGCAATCCTTAGTATCTTTCATATCTTTCATATCTTTCGTATCTTTCACGTCTTGGGCTTTCTTATTGCGAATGATACGGCGCTCTGGTGCTCCACACTTCGCACAAAGTCCATGACTCGTACGACAACCGCGACCACACTTCAAACATGGAACGAATATGGTGATACCTTTTAGTATCTGATAATTGTGTTGAGCACAGTACTCTGAAGTTTTCGAGCTATTCCTTACACATTTCGTATTCTTACCACGCATCAACCAATCGCAAGTCGTTATCTCAGTCATTGTGTGATATATACCTTATGATAGCGTATCTATAATTGTTGTTTTAATTATGACAATGTATGGTATAATGCCTCATGACCACGCGTCTCTAATGGATGTTAAAATGTAATGGATTCACTATAAACCAAGTGTTCGAATAAATGTTAATGTACGCTAATCATTGATGTAATGCCTTATAACTACACTACTTTAATGAAACGTATAAATACAATAAATGAACTATAGTAGTAAATAATGCCTTATAAACGCGTTTCTCTAATAGGGCGTTAAAATGTAAAAAATACAACAACGAAAATAGTACAACAAAACTGCTCTAATCCGTAAAAAAAAGCGGTAGAAACCGATCATTTAATATATCGTAAAAATACTATAAAATAGTATAACAAAACTGCTTTAATCCGGAAAAAAGCGGTAGAAACCGGAGCTGTGCTCAAGTTTGGATCTTTAGGTGCAAGAATGCCTAGGGACAATTTGGATGTTGCGAGAGATCCTATGTGGCGGCATAAGCATTTACGTAGTAATCTAGTAGAGCGTTTTCTTCCACTATGGTGAGCTGGGAGCGCTTAATGAGCCACTCAACGATCCGTTTAGCGGTATTAAGATGATCATTGCTACTGGCGCATAGTAGAGTATGATGAGCGTATTCATACTCTACGGTTATCTGAAAGCGTCGAACGAGCCACTTAACGGTATTGAGATGGCCATTCCTACAGGCATCTAGTATAGCGAGCCCGACGGCTTTATCCTCTTTGGTGAACTGGAAGTGCTTAGTGAGCCACTTAGCGATATCAAGACAGCCATCCTTACAGGCAGCGCATAGAACGTAATCGGTGTGTCCAGCCATTTTATCGAACCATAAGTGCTTAATGAGCCACTTAATAACGTTAAGATTACCATATTCACTGGCGTAGACAAGAGGAAAGCTATCATCGATGTAGTTTGCGGAAATACCGAAAGCCCTAGCCAAATTGTCTCGATCGTTATCATTACGAGTAGACCTAAGACCGAAAGTGAGTACTCGTTTACGGAACTCTTGGTCTACGTTTTTGTAGCACACGAGAGATGCGGCACCGTTTAGGTGTTTCGATGTCCTTGCGATGCTTGCGAATGATTCTGGGCCTGCATGCTCTACTATCTTGACTAAGATTTCTATGGGAAGGCACGATATGCTATCCATTGTGAAAGAGATCGATATACTGCAAAGTAATCACTTATCTAATAGGGTGTTGAAATGTAAAAAATACGATTTAAAAATAGTACAACAAAACTGCTCCAATCCGGAAAAAAGCGGTAGAAACCGATTATTTAATATAATGTATAAATACAATAAATGAACTATAGTAGTATCGTAACTGGCGTGTTCTGGCGCACGTTGTATTTTTTCGTTGTTTTTTTCATCTAATGGACCCCGAACGAAGTGAGGGCTGAACGAAGTGAGGATGTCCATTAGATAAAAAATAAAAAAAAAATACAACGTGCGCCAGAACCGCCAATTACTATACTACTAAACGGGTTCTCTAGTTTGAAAACCGGGTTTCTCTACACGGACAAAATCAAAATGGTGAGCGAAGTCAAAGCAAACTTTATGCGAGAGTGCAGGAATGCAATTCCTTCTGCTTTAAAAGCATTTCCCAACGTCAAGGAATTAGCAGTACAAGAAGAAGCTATCATAAGCTTCATAAAGCGAAGAGATGTTCAGGCTGTGCTTCCCACGCGCCAATCTTGAACAAACTTCTTTGTCGGTTGGCAGAGCTCAATGCCAGATCTTTAAACCTCTGAAGATCACCCATTGACCTCTCCAGCTTCTCCAGCTCTGTCTTACACTTTGAACAGATGATTTTCGAGAGCACATCTTCCTGGACTACGGAAATATTCAAAACACCGGAAAGTCTCTCGCCAAGCTTTTCCTTAACTGACTTCGAGCCTTCGAATATGTTGTGTCTTCCCCTACCCGAAATTGGAATGTTGATTGAGCAGGTTTGACAAATGTTCTTTAATGAAACGTTGGGAGAACAAGTTAGCCTTTTCACCGGAGTTAGAGCATTTAACAAATTCTCTCTGGGATCATCTGTTTTGACATTTCACCTTCTCGCTTCAGTGCTCCACGTGAAAGTTCGTAATCAAAACAAGGAAACCGGTTTGATGAAGTATTTTAATCCCTCATTAGCATACTCAACATGAAAGTGAGATTAGCAGCTCGCGAGCCCAGGGGTTCGTCGCTTCGCTCCTCAAGTTCTCGTCGCTTCGCTCCGCTCCTCGAACTCGTTTCGCTCCGCTCCTCGAACTCGAACCCCTGGCAACCAGGGTAGGCCTAGACTGGCTAGAGTCGCTCTTGTTCAGTCGAGGGGCAAAACATATAATTTCATTTTCACGTTCTTTGACTACTGTTAACTTTGTGAATATCCTGATTTGTAATTTTAACATGATTTTTGTCTCTGTTCCCGATAGTGAAAATTAACAAAATATTTACGCGCGGGCTTCCTGTACATTTTCAAACCGTTGAATTCCACAAAATATTAAACGCTTCGTTAGCCAATCAGCGCGCGATTTTGAGTCGTGCTATGGGATTCTACTCAAAATAGTGATTTAGTTCACTATATTGTGTAATTAGGAATTGTACCGTACTGTTAATGTCTAATCGTCGAATGAGATAAATGCTATGGGAAGTGAAATATAACTCAAGGCTTTGGCTAGGAAAGCCAAAGCAATCAACTCTATCGTGGGAATGGCTGTAAAGGCCTGTTCAAACGGATGCAACATCGTCCAACATGTTGGATCCAACATTGTTGCACGATGTTGCACGATGTTGGACGGGGGTGTTCAAACGGATCCAACATCAATCCAACATGTTGGATAGTACTGTGATATCGCAAAGGATTCCGGTGCTGTTTACGTTCGCCTCCGTCTTCGCGATTTCTTTGGCTTTTATGTCTGAGATAGTTATATCTAATTTTTCTTCCATCTCTTCGTAGGCCCTTTCTCTCTTGTTCCTGATGTGATACGTCCCAAAGGCAAACTCTCACTTCTAACAGATCTAGCAGTTCGTCAACTTCGGCGTCTGACCACTGTCTCGTCTTGCACTTTCTTTCCCTGTGTTTACAGCCTTCCTTTTAACATTTTTAGGAGTTTTGCTCCTGTTTTCCTGCTCAAAATCTTTTGAAAGATTTAGTCATCTTTCTGTTCAACACCTTAAATCATTGGACTATAAAAAAGTTGAAGCAATCTGGATCAAAATAAGTACTGAATCGAGCTCACTCATACTTGGAAACATATACAGGCCTCCCAGTGATAACGATTTCTTCAAGAACATTATCGAGCCGCTGGAGAAAACATGGGTGAAATACAAAAATCTGTGCTTGGTCGGAGATCTGAACTGTGATTTACTGAACAAACCTCAAGGCGGCTGCTCCTACCTCGGAAATAGGCTACTTAATATTCTAGCCCAATTTAGCCTCAAAGTGTTTAACTCTGAACCTACCAGAATAACCGACCACTCTACTACGTTAATAGACGTGGTCTGCTCTAATCAGACACATTCTATCAAGTCAACAGATTATCTCGACCTCGGCATATCAGACCACAGGCTGATCCAAGCTACAGTTAATGTTAAAGTGCGCCGTCCACCACCGAAGATCGTAACCGCTAGAAGCTACAAGAACTTCAATCAAAATGAATTTATGAAAGATCTTACATGTGCTCCATGGTCGGTCTGTAATGTCTTTGACGACTTAGACGACATCTACTGGGCCTGGCCCAAACTGTACAATGGGGTCTGTGAAGATCACGCCCCTCGGCGGAGCTTCAAGGTGCGCAGCCAGTCATTACCTTGGATCACAACACAGATCAGACACAGAATGAATCTGAGATACAAAACACTCAAACGCGCTATGAAACTCAATGATACCCAGCTATGGGACGAATATAAATCACTTAAGAACAGTATTACTGCAGATGTGCGTAAAGCAAAGACGGCGTATTACAAGGATATGTTTGCAATAGTGAAAGATTGCAAGTCATACTGGAAACTAGTAAATGACGCCACCTCCACAACTACACATCCACCAATCGTCGCGATCAAGCGTGATGATAAATCTCTAGCAACAGACAATGCAGAAAAGGCAGACATTTTAAACACACACTTCTCGACAGTGGGAGAAAAACTAGCAGCGGAACTACCGCCACGCCTAGAGTGCTCTCACCCTGCCAATGCAGCTGATGTAGCTACAGTCCTAGTAGAGACCGAAATTAATATCACGGAGAAGGGCGTCACCAATATGATAAGGAAGTTGAATCCCAACAAGGCCTGCGGTCCGGACGGTATTGAACCTAAACTGCTCAAGCTCGCAGATACAGCCATCGTGCCATCACTCACAGCTCTGTTCATGGCATCGGCAACGCAGTATAAGGTTCCAAGCACATGGAAAGTGGCAAAGATCTCACCTGTATTTAAAAAGGATGATGCCGAAGACAGGACTAACTATAGACCAATTTCACTACTGAGCGTACCAAGCAAATTAATGGAGACAACAGTTGCGGATTCCCTCACAAATCACATGGACGTAAACGATCTATTCAGTCCATATCAGTGGGCGTATAAAAAAGCACACTCCACTGAGCTCTTACTGGTACACATAACGGAACATTGGAAAGAAGGCTCTTGACGCAAACAGAGTCATCTGTGCAATATTCAGGCATTTGACTCAATAGATCATGACGTTCTACTACACAAGCTTTACACCCTCGGCGTGTCGGACAGCACCCGCTCATGGTTAAGAGACTATCTTAAGTCTAGGCAGCAGTTTACGGTTATTAACAGGGTGCATTCCAGCAGTCAAGCTGTTACATATGGTATACCACAGAGATCGGTCCTTGGACCGATACTGTTCTCGATATTTTGCAATGATTTGCCCAATACAATTTCCAATTACGAGTTCGCTAATCTATATATGTACGCCGACGATACCACCGTGTCTGTGACCGGGGCCACCATTGACGAGGCAATTAGCACTGCAAACAGTGTACTTGAGATAATGTATGACTGGTGTATGTCAAATCGAATGACAGCTCACCGGAAAAATGTGAATATATGCTATTACACAGAGGCTCCTTTATGGGACCCATTGCAGCCGTTAGGTTTGGATCTTCCAACTTAAGAAGGGTATCCTGCACACGCTGCCTCGGGTTATCTATAGATGACAAATTAGGCTGGTCCAAGCACTTAACTGACCTAATTAAATCGTATGTCCAGAAGCTAAACCTTCTAAAGTCCCTGTATTTTCTTCCTGAGCATGCTAAGTTAGACTCCTACTTCAAGGTTATCCTTCCTGCTATCACTTATGGATTTCTATGTTGGGGATCGTGTAATACAACACTTCTAGAATCATTAAACCGAATTCATTACCGGGCTGCAAGGATAATTTTTGGACTCCATTGGCTAACACCACGTGAGGATGTAACTGCCTCTGCCAAATGGAAGCCACTGAACTATTACTATAACCTAAGACTTGCCTGTTTTGTACATAAATGTTTTCACAACCTAGCTCCTCCTGTACTATGTAATGCCTTTCCTAAGAGAATACTTACATACTCCTTACGTAACACTCACTGTATCAGTCTACCCACACCGAAAACCAACTACCTGAAATTGTCAATAATGTACAGAGGTACGAGGCTTTGGAACAGTCTCGGTAACGACCTAAGGTCAACTGCATCACTTAATAGTTTTAAAATTAATCTTAAAAGAAACACTGAACTACTGTAAATAACTGAATAGAATAAGTTAATTAGTTTTATATTACTATTATTATTATTATTATTAGGGTAGAATAGCGTAGTTATAAGCACGACCACATCAGCAACGCTGTAAATTTATCGTGGGTAAATAAATATTATTATTATTATTATTATTACTCTCCGCCATCATGGTGCAAATTGAAATGATCGCCTAATCGTCTGTTAGTAAACAAAATCAAATATCCATGGATACAGCGCGAATGACGAATGAAGTGCGCGTGCGCGAGTCCAACATTGTTGGGAAAGCCGTTCAAACGGATCCAACAGGTTGGGACATGCTTCATCGATCACGACAACAAAAGAAATGTTGGACGATGTTGGATGAAAAGTTTGACTAGTTTCAAACTTCATGCAACATTGTCCAACATCATCCAACATCATCCAACATCGTCCAACAGGGTGTTCAAACGGACCCAACATGTTGCATCCAACAATGTTGCATGATGTTGTGCCAACATGTTGCATCCGTTTGAACGGGCCTTAAGATATCTGTAAACTTTAAACTCATATTACAGGCAATTTTCTGCAATCTTTCCCATTTTTCTACAGTAGAACGAACCCAAGTTCCCGGCAAAACTATAGTAAATTGTATGGATTATATCCAGGTTATATTATAACGAATCTCGGAAAAGCAAAACCCCGTTATAACGAACACAATTTAGAAGCCTAATCAGTTAAACTACTCGGATATAACGAATACTTGTCATCTTCACGAGACGGAACTCAAATGCAAAACAGTCACGATTGACATTGAAAACGTTTTCGTTATGTTTGATGCTTTAAGGTGATTATTGTACCTAATGCTGCCGATATTCAAAAACAGAAGCGACGTCAGTCACAATGAAGAACGATTATCACCCAAACCCCGATATAACAAACTTTATGACGTGTTTTCTAGAAAATCGTTATAACGGGGTTTCATTTATAACGAACCCCTATTTTTCTGGTCTCTTGGCACTTCGTTGTACCGGGGTTCCATTGCACGAGAAATACAGCAAAGGCAATGGTAGACAACGCTTAAATCAGAGAACGCTTACATCAGCCTGTTGGGCCGGCCTGTTGGACTGTTGGGCCTGTTGGACTGTTAGGCCCGTTAGGCCTGTTGGACTGTTAGGCCCGTTAGGCCTTTTGGGCCTGTTGGGCCTGTTGGACCTGTTGGGCCTGTTGGGCCTGTTGGACTGTTAGACCTGTTGGACTGTTAGGCCTGTTGGGCCTGTTGGACTGTTGGGCCATTGAACTGTTGGGCCTGTTGGACTGTTAGACCTGTTAGTAGTATGAGAGGGACCGAATTACCCCCTTTTTTGGTGAGCTATGTTAATTGGCTTAGACTATTGGCTTAGACTCATGAATAAAGTGCGGTGGTTTCTCATTATCTATTGTCTTGGACTCATGAATAAAGTGGTGAGCTCATGAATAAAGTGCGGTGGTTTCTCATTATCTATTGTATTGGACTCATGAATAAAGTGGTGAGCTCATGAATAAAGTGCGGCGGTTTCTCATTATCTATGGTCTTTCCGCATGAACAAAGTGCGGCGCGCTCATGAATATATATTGTTCCTTTGGATGGGGTCATCGATCTATTCGGGCATGTTTGGCAAAGCCTATTGTTTGAAGCAGCTATAAAACCAGGAGCAATCGGCCCTGAATACATTCGAAGTTGAATGAAAAAAGTACGTAATAAATATATCGCAACATCTAAACACCTTTGTAGCGTAAATAGTAAGAACGAACTACTCGTGATAGGCTCTAAACTGTCTTTATTATTTTCCTTTACAGTTAATAACTCATAAGATAATTGTATACAAAATCCACTGTGACTCATTAGAGAAATGTTGCTATTGTCCTTAGGGATTAACGATAACTGACTAGCCTATTGTTTGGAGGAAAACTCTTGTGATGCAAATTATTCTCTAAAACTGAACTATAAATATCATACGAATATAAACAAACCACCAGATAATTAAACAAAGTTTATTCAATCTCAAAAACACCATTTGCGGTGTTATGCTAATTTTTGCGGTGTTATGCTAATGTATGCGGTGTTATGCTTATTTTTAAGGCGCTCATGAATAAAGTGTGGTGGTTTCTCATTATCTATTGTCTTAGACTCATGAATAAAATGCGGCGCGCTCATGAATAAAGTGTGGCGCTCTCATGAATAAAATGCGGCGCACTCATGAATATCTACTGTTCCTTTGGATGAGGTCATCGATCTATTCAGGCATGTTTGGGCAAAGCCTATTGTTTGGAGCAGCTATAAAGCTAGAACCGATCGGTCCTGAAGCCATTCGAAGTTGAATGAAAATAATAATAAATATCTCGCAATATCTAAACCCCTTTGTAGCGTAAATAGTAAGAACAAACTACTCGTGATAGGCTCTAAACTGTCTTTATTATTTCCCTTTACAGTTAATAACTCATAAGATAATTGTATACAAAATCCACTGTGAGAAATGTTGCTATTGTCCTTAGGGATTAACGATAACTGAAGAGCCTATTGTTTGGAGGAAAACTCTTGTGATGCAAATTATTCTCTAAAACTGAACTATAATTACCATACGAATATAAACAAACCACCAGATAATTAATCAAAGTTTATTCAATCTCAAAAACACCAATTTTAAAAACAGTTCGTTTTCCTTATCCTCGCGGAGTTGATAACTTTCTTATTTCTCAGTTCTTGGGTTGATATAATGTACCGTGTTACAAGATTACACTGATTTATGTTTCATTGCTTTTTTTTTTGTTGACAAATGCTGCTTACTGATTGCTTATATTTAAACGATGACAAGAGGAAGAATATTTTTAAAGACATTTATTAATAGAAATCGACTTAATAAAACTTATTTCTAAAAGGTACAAATGTATTGTTCATCACGGGAACACTCTGTTCCGGAATAGGTTGTTTTTGGAATTGTTTATTCAACAAGAATTTTCGGTGGTGAATTGCAGCCTCGGTCGCTTCTTGCCATCCATAATCTTCCGTGTTCATCAAGTTTGGTTTTGTTTCTAAGATTTTTCGGAAATCAGGATCTTTTCTTAAGCTGTGAATCCATTTCATATCTTCTAACAACAGGACTCTTAGGTCTTTTCTATAGGTAGGAACCAAAGCGTTACTGGCTTTGATTTCAGCAACTTCATGACTATCCCCATCGTGTTCATACTTTTGAACCAACGCTTCCCAATCTTCCTGGTGCCGTTCTTTAGCTTCGTTACGAATTCTTTCCCAAACATCCTCTTCTCCGTCATAACTATCATCAGTGGAGTCCGTGCTCTCCTGAGAATCAGAGCTTTGATAAGAATCTTCAGTCATTTCATCATCTGAGTTGGAACGATTAGCAGCCATCGTTTATATCTTTACTCTTCAAGGATCGGGAGTATAATGTCAGACCCTTAAAAGTTTCCAACTTTATAGAAAACGAATTGGCGTGGTCACTACGTTTAACAAATGTCGATTAGCTGATTTAGCTAAGGTCTCTCAGTTAGACCAACATTATAAGTAGGATTCCTAACCAACATATTTTCCATTATCAACAACTGGATTTACATTCCTCGACAAAAACTTTCTTTTTTGAAGTTTTGCTTCTTGTAAATAGGGTTTTCGTTCTTGAGTTGATAACCTATGGACTTGTGCCAAGTGGTTGGATAATTTAACAAGATACTTTGATGCACAATTAGGTACAGGGCAGTTTTTTAAAGTTCGATTTTCCATGTTCACTCGTTGAAAGTTAGTATCAAATAGCACAAATCTACTTGATCGTCCCTTTTATCTCCTTTCGTCCCTTGTGTCTCCTTTTGTGCCGCTTTTTTTCGTTTTGAAATAAAAAAAGAAGCATAAAAAAGAAAAACAAGCGGGACAAAAGGAGACAAACGGGATGAAAGGGATAAACGGAGATACCTATATCTGAATGTGAACACATCTCTTGTCAGTAGACCCTCTCGTCCCTTGTGTCTCCTTTTGTGCCGCTTTTTTTCGTTTTGAAATAAAAAAAGAAGCATAATAAAGAAAAAAAAAGCGGGACAAAAGGAGACAAACGGGATGAAAGGGATAAACGGAGATACCTATATCTGAATGTGAACACATCTCTTGTCAGTAGACCCTCTCGTCCCTTGTGTCTCCTTTTGTCCCGCTTTTTTTCGTTTTGAAATAAAAAAAGAAGCATAAAACGAAAAAAAAAGCGGGACAAAAGGAGACACAAGGGACGAAAGGAGATAAAAGGGACGATCAAGTAGATTTGTGCTATTTGATACTAACTTTCAACGAGTGAACATGGAAAATCGGACTTTAAAAAACTGCCCTGTACCTAATTGTGCATCAAAGTATCTTGTTAAATTATCCAACCACTTGGCACAAGTCCATAGGTTATCAACTCAAGAACGAAAACCCTATTTACAAGAAGCAAAACTTCAAAAAAGAAAGTTTTTGTCGAGGAATGTAAATCCAGTTGTTGATAATGGAAAATATGTTGGTTAGGAATCCTACTTATAATGTTGGTCTAACTGAGAGACCTTAGATAAATCAGCTAATCGACATTTGTTAAACGTAGTGACCACGCCAATTCGTTTTCTATAAAGTTGGAAACTTTTAAGGGTCTGACATTATACTCCCGATCCTTGAAGAGTAAAGATATAAACGATGGCTGCTAATCGTTCCAACTCAGATGATGAAATGACTGAAGATTCTTATCAAAGCTCTGATTCTCAGGAGAGCACGGACTCCACTGATGATAGTTATGACGGAGAAGAGGATGTTTGGGAAAGAATTCGTAACGAAGCTAAAGAACGGCACCAGGAAGATTGGGAAGCGTTGGTTCAAAAGTATGAACACGATGGGGATAGTCATGAAGTTGCTGAAATCAAAGCCAGTAACGCTTTGGTTCCTACCTATAGAAAAGACCTAAGAGTCGTGTTGTTAGAAGATATGAAATGGATTCACAGCTTAAGAAAAGATCCTGATTTCCGAAAAATCTTGGAAACAAAACAAAACTTGATGAACACGGAAGATTATGGATGGCAAGAAGCGACCGAGGCTGCAATTCACCACCGAAAATTCTTGTTGAATAAACAATTCCAAAAACAACCTATTCCGGAACAGAGTGTTCCCGTGATGAACAATACATTTGTACCTTTTAGAAATAAGTTTTATCGATTTCTATTAATAAATGTCTTTAAAAATATTCTTCCTCTTGTCATCGTTTAAATATAAGCAATCAGTAAGCAGCATTTGTCAACAAGAAAAAAATCAATGAAACATAAATCAGTGTAATCTTGTAACACGGTACATTATATCAACCCAAGAACTGAGAAATAAGAAAGTTATCAACTCCGCGAGTATAAGGAAAACGAACTGTTTTTAAAATTGGTGTTTTTGAGATTGAATAAACTTTGATTAATTATCTGGTGGTTTGTTTATATTCGTATGGTAATTATAGTTCAGTTTTAGAGAATAATTTGCATCACAAGAGTTTTCCTCCAAACAATAGGCTCTTCAGTTATCGTTAATCCCTAAGGACAATAGCAACATTTCTCACAGTGGATTTTGTATACAATTATCTTATGAGTTATTAACTGTAAAGGAAAATAATAAAGACAGTTTAGAGCCTATCACGAGTAGTTTGTTCTTACTATTTACGCTACAAAGGGGTTTAGATATTGCGAGATATTTATTACTTTTTTCATTCAACTTCGAATGGCTTCAGGACCGATCGGTTCTAGCTTTATAGCTGCTCCAAACAATAGGCTTTGCCCAAACATGCCTCCAAACAATAGGCTTTGCCCAAACATGCCTGAATAGATCGATGACCTCATCCAAAGGAACAAAAGATATTCATGAGCGCGCCGCATTTTATTCATGAGCGCCACATTTTATTCATGAGAGCGCCACACTTTATTCATGAGCGCGCCGCATTTTATTCATGAGTCTAAGACAATAGATAATGAGAAACCACCACACTTTATTCATGAGCGCCTTAAAAATTAGCATAACACCGGCAAACATTAGCATAACACCGCAAAAATTAGCATAGCACCGCAAATGGTGTTTTTGAGATTGAATAAACTTTGTTTAATTATCTGGTGGTTTGTTTATATTCGTATGATATTTATAGTTTAATAATTTGCATCACAAGAGTTTTCCTCCAAACAATAGGCTAGTCAGTTATCGTTAATCCCTAAGGACAATAGCAACATTTCTCTAATGAGTCACAGTGGATTTTGTATACAATTATCTTATGAGTTATTAACTGTAAAGGAAAATAATAAAGACAGTTTAGAGCCTATCACGAGTAGTTCGTTCTTACTATTTACGCTACAAAGGTGTTTAGATATTGCGATATATTTATTACGTACTTTTTTCATTCAACTTCGAATGTATTCAGGGCCGATTGCTCCTGGTGTTATAGCTGCTTCAAACAATAGGCTTTGCCAAACATGCCCGAATAGATCGATGACCCCATCCAAAGGAACAATATATATTCATGAGCGCGCCGCACTTTGTTCATGCGGAAAGACCATAGATAATGAGAAACCGCCGCACTTTATTCATGAGCTCACCACTTTATTCATGAGTCCAATACAATAGATAATGAGAAACCACCGCACTTTATTCATGAGCTCACCACTTTATTCATGAGTCCAAGACAATAGATAATGAGAAACCACCGCACTTTATTCATGAGTCTAAGCCAATAGAACCGTGACGTCATTGAATTAATGAGCGCTCACCAAAAATTAACATAGCTCACCAAAAAAGGGGGTAATTCGGTCCCTCTCATACTACTCCTGTTGGACTGTTAGGCCTGTTGGACCTGTTGGACTGTTGGGCCTGTTAGACCTGTTGGACCTGTTGGACTGTTAGGACTGTTGGGCCATTGGACTGTTGGGTCTGTTGGGCCATTGGACTGTTGGGCCTGTTGGACCTGTTGGACCTGTTGGACCTGTTGAACCTGTTGGACCTGTTGGACCTGTTGGACCTGTTGGACCTGTTGGACCTGTTGGACCTGTTGGACCTGTTGGACCTGTTGGACCTGTTGGGCCTGTTGGGCCTCTTGGATTGTTGGACCTGTTGGGCCATTGGACTGTTGGGCCTGTTGGGCTGTTTAGTTGTTGGGCTGTTTGGTTGTTGGTTGTTGCCCTGTTTGGCTGTTGGCTTGTTTGGCTGTTTGGCTGTTGTGTTGTTTGGTTGGTGGTTTGTTTGGTTGTTGGTTTGTTTTGTTGTTGGCCTTTTGGTTTGTTGCACTGTACCAGAAATACAGCGAAGGTAGAGAACGCTTAAATCAGAGAACGCTTACATCAGCCTGTTGGCCTCAGTTTGGACTGTTGGGCCTGTTGGATTGTTGGGCTGTTGGTTTGTTTGGCTTGTTTGCCTGTTGTGACTGTTGTTTGGTTGGTGGTGTTTGTTTGGTTGTTGAGACTTCAAACTGGCTTGTGAACAATGCAAGCGCTGGTTTGAGTGTGTGTAGATGAGAGGAATGATAAGGAGATTGTTGGATTGACAGAGCATCTTGGAAGATAATATTTAAGTTAGGATTGCTAATTTTTAATGCTGTAGAGAATGAGTTTGAGAATTGAGGTGACAGTGAGTTGGCACTTTGAGTCAGATTGTGAAAGGTCACGAGGAAGAGTTTGCGATCTGGTGTAGTTTTCCAAGCAGCTTAACTCTAAAACAAAGTTTAACATTTTCCTCTACTACAAATTTGCAAGCTACACAACTCCTGTAGAGATAAATAGCAAGACCGATATAAATGACATCTCCCTTACCAAAATTAGGCACATAAAAGCATACCTCAAATGTGCCTAAAGCATACCCCAAATGTGCTTTTGCTAGGTTTAAGCACTATCTAGGCATGCTCCAAATGTGTTCCAGTGTTTTAGTGAACAGAGTGGGGTACATTTGAGGTACATGAAGCACATTTGAGGCACAGTTGGGATGTGCCCCAAATGTACCCCTGTGACTTAGTGTTACAGGAAAGGTAGTGGGGCATATTTGACGCACAGTTAAAATGTGCTGCAAATATACATGTAGCCCTATGATTTAGCAGTTCAGAAATGGCCATGCTAGCTCATGTTTTCTCCTTTCAAGCTCAATCAAATATCAACAAAATGAGAAGTCATTCGATATGGAGTAGCAACTTTTGAACAGCAATTTTTTCTACTTTAGGAACTGAATTTTGGCAAATCATTATTTCCCTTAGTCTAAATCAGTTGCATGTCCAAACTGCCCTTAACTCAAAATCGGCAAAATGTCATAAAATTAAGGTCCCTTTTTGCTTGGCACAGCCCATATTATATCAGAAATACAAATAAACTCAGTGAACTGGCTATTTTAGATAGTTAGGTTACTAAGGCAGATTCATCACATGGTGGCCATATAGGCTAGAAACAATAGATTCCCCACTAGCCTCGCACTGACCAGTTTCAGAACGAGTTTCGATGGGGACAACAAAGGTTTTTATTCCTGGGACTCAACATAGTTTCCACACAATAAGAGTGAACAGAACAGAGTTGATTACATGTATGTTGTGTACTTCAACAAACACAACTGGAGCTGTGTAGCAGATTGATAAATATGACCCTTAAAAGGGGCTATGTCATGGTTTTGCACATGTTTGAGTCAATGTATGATCGGTGTCTGTTAATTGGCTACAATCAGCTAAAGTTCCCTCCTTCCTCAATGCTAGATTGAAAGACTGTTTTTACAACAGCCGCCAAATTTCTCGCAATCTGATTGGCTTATTTTCATACGCAATATTTGGACAGACAACAAAAGCGGACGTCATTCGTCAAGGAGCGGTGCATGCGGCTTTCGTTTGAAGCTAAAAGTGTTTTGTTGTTGTAAAATTAACTATTTAGTTTGTTTTTGTTGTAAAAAACAAATTGAAGTTAGTTTTTTCTGTGTCTGTCCTAATATTGACAATGATTTTCATCATAACATGGCCAAAATAGCTGCAGATCCACAGCTATCTTGACCATGTTATGACTAAAATCATTGTCAATATTAGGACAGACACATAAAACACTAACTTCAATTTGTTAAATACCATATTCACTCACGGATAAGCTGCACCTTTTTAGCCAAAATCGTGGGTGCGGCTTATCTGCGAGCACATCTCCACATGGTTCCGTAAATTTACATAAATTTTCAAAGAAATATGTTTTATTAACTCAAGCGAGTTACATCACACAAAACCAAAAGAAACTAACCCTGCTAGCGGAGGTTCTTTTCTCTTACCCTCTCTCCAGCTCCACTAACGAGGGAGAAAGTGGAGCTGGAGAGAGGGTAAGAGAAAAGAACTTCTGCTAGCAGGGTTAAACTGAGAAACTAAGCACTGGTGATTGCAAGTTTGGTGGCTCTCAAAAGAACCGTTTTGATCTAAGTTATATTCTTGCCGTTAAACCTTCTTCGTCAAAAGTTGCTTTTCTGGAGCAACTAAATGTCACCACACATGGGATCTCCATTCGTCGGCCTGTTACTTCAATGGTTATAGTTCCTCCACGAGCAAGAAAATACCATACTACTGTGTTGTCAGTTTAAAACTTTCACAGCAAATTTATTGAACTGATCTTCCACCTCTAATAATAATATTGAAAATTGCTGAAAAGAACTGTGCAGCGCCAGAACAAACATGTCGAAGGCCTGACTCACGTCATGGCCCCTGCATAACCAATAGAAACATCAACTCAGACATCAAAGAGCACCCACACACTGAGATTCAACCTTTAATCCAATACTTGTCACATTAAATCATTGTTTTATTTGGTTTGGTACGTTTCTTGTGTAATCCCACAGAGGTACTCATAAATGAAATTGAGATCAAGAGCCCGGCTCTTGATCTCAATTTCATTTATGAGTACCTCTGTGTCTGAAAGGAAAGTATGATATACTCTATATAAGGAATTGTCTCAGTATACAGTCTACAAGATGGTATAATTGGATTGAGAAACATACATTTGTATGGTTAGGCTTTTTTGGCAGATAAGAGCACCATCGTTTCAAAAGACTCGAAGCTATCAGAGAGAAACTTCATGAATGAAAAACAAATGGTAGTAGAATGGTAGTCTTTTACAAGTTTATGTAATACACTTACAGACATCTTAGAACATAAACAGCAGCTAGCAGCTGACATTTTGAGTGCTAGCTCTTCACCAGAGCAATAAAGGTGTCTGACAGAGTTTGGCAGGTGAGGCTGACTAGCATGGCAAACTCTGTTAAATTTTGAGTTTTCAAAAAGTTGCCATTCCTTCAGTTTTAAAGATACAATTGTATATGAACCTAAATCTTGTGCTGTTTACTAATTTTGGCTTGCTCTTTCCATATTTCTGACATCCATGTTGTTCTTCCACCACATTATTTTTTGATTGACAAGCTATAAAAAAGGTTGTGTGACCATGTCCTTCAAAGAGTCTATTTAAGAAGTCATTGCAATAACAGCATAAAGTGACTTTTGATCACATTCTAAATTCTCCTTCATATCCTTTGTTTTATAAGGGACAATTTGGAACTTGATCACAAGTCACTTGCAATATTATTGTAAATGCTATTCTTGCATGGATTCCTCCATTTACACATCCCTTTTTGAAAAAAAAACACAATAAATAGTAATACATGTATATATTTCCCCTACTGTCATGAGTAATGAGAAGTTAATTTGGACTGGATGTCCAACTAATTTCAACAAGGAAATAATCTAGGGGGGATTCTTCCTGTTTCCCTCCTTGTGCCACTATGCAGGCTAATAATAAGCTGATAGTAGTGCACCTATCAATGTTAAGCCCAAGGGGAGGGGGGGAGCAATGGAGGGATTTGACAGGCAGGGATATATGCTGCCTGCCCCAGAAACATAAGGGAGGTAGGGTGGGGAATTTTGATATTATTAACCAAAGGTGTTGTCCTGTGAGTGTGGAATTTGAATTATTTGGGGGGGAAATGTCAAATCCCCACCCCTAGTTCCCTCCTTCCTGCCCCCCCCCCCCCCCCCCCCCTCCTCAGACTTTAAACATTGATAGGTGCATAAAAGCCAAATGTTAAAACGACTATCTGGCATGTCAGAGATAGTCCACCATCTTATGCTATGTAGATAATACTTGGAAGACATACGCAATTGGATTAATATTAATATTTACTTGTTTCCATAAACTGTATTTAGAAATCCAAATAAAGAAGTATTAATGTAGGTAGATATATTTATTTTCCTAATTTTTTCTAAACCTTTGAAATCTCTGTAACAGAATCATTTAAATATTAAAGTTTTCCAGTATATCTTAATTAAGCCTTCCATTAACCTGAAGAGCTTGTTCATGATGTACCTACCTTTATTTTGACAAATTTTCAAGAGTGAATAAATATTAAATTATGCTACTCTGAAATTACGACATCACATATAAAGTTCTGAGGGCTGTAGCAGCTGGATAAAAATCAGGAATTTTGGCCCTGTAAACACCAATTCTCACATCATAATCAGCATGTGTATAACCACCATTGTGATAATAATGACACATACTAAAAAGCAAGAGAATGGCACTAGTTACATGGATAAATATGTATTAAACTGACCAGAGGCCTCCCCAGAATTTTGGCTGGGGCATTATTGTGTGTGCTGCCTATTTCAGACCAAAATATATGATTTTCCATACCTTTTTCAGACCTGACCCCCAAAAAATCGTACCTGTGCAGCAATCCTGTTACCTAATCCAATGACATTTTTTTACTATGGTTTGTTCTCTTTCTTAATTTAGTTTGAAGATCAATGTCAAATTACCAAGAGAAACTAAAAACTAAAAAAAATCTATACACATGTCCATCCTCATACTTCCAAGTTAAAATCATACTCTATTCCAGACTAAAATGGCAAAATGTATACCCTATTTCAGACTAAAACAACTCGAAAACCATACTGTACCCTTTGGGGTCTGTGGCACATTACCCGCTTTACCCCCCCCCCCCCCCCTCACAGAGGCAAGTAAATTTTAAGGAGTCAACTAAACATATCGCACTGATGCTACACCAGGTTTAATAAATTATTTAGAATTTAGCATGCATGAGTATGTAGAAGTAGAAGTAATGTATGAATATGTAAAAGCATTGGGATAAGCCAGATGTGTGCAGGTCCAAATGAAATTTTAGTGATGTCAGCAGCTATTGTGCAATAGGCAAGTTTCGTATTCTCATGGACGAGCTAGAATTACCACTCTGAGAATATATGAAACTTGCCTGCTGTACACCATGGAAGAATGTATGCCATGCATGGTAATAAATTATTAATATATCTATGGTGGTGTGGATGCTGGATTCCCTTGCTTATCAACCAGGGTTGTCTTCATCTCAATATCTTCTGCTGGTCTTTCCTGGGTACCTCCACCCCTAGAAAGAAAACAATGTTCTATTACCAAAAGCACATCAGTTCTTCTTGTCTAATAGCGACAGTCCAATTGTTTTGTAACTCAAGTTTCACTCTGACTGCAAGAATCAACATTAATTAATGTGTAATAGCTCTATCTATAGTACTACAGCAATCCAAGAAGAATTACATGACTTACAAATCTATTAAAATTATGCACAGGGTGAGTCCAGGGGGTGGGGTAAGCCAACCAGGGGCAGAAGCAGCCCAAAATGTGGCTGGTTTCCAAAAAGGGGAGTGTTGTTGCAATTTCTTAAAGAAAACAGTAATTTGTGCCATCTTTAGTTACAGCAAGTAAAACAAACATGAAGGTACTTCAAACCATGACACAAACTTGTCCCCAGATCAGAGCCCACACCCTTTCTGGCCTTAACGCGCACAGGCTCTGGGGACGAGATTGACAACAAGCAATCCCATACGTCATGTTTCTTCTGGTCAGCACAAATAAACTCTGGCCAGTGCTGATTTCAAGCCTGCAATTTGAACACTGATTACACCTGTCAGAAATCCTTAACAAGACATGGTGTTTTTTATTTGTTCAATTCCATCATAATACTAGAAGTAATCATACATGTTGATTATCAAAGTGCGTTCAACATATATTTATGTACGAAAGGATTGGGCTCCCTGTGGTGACACAAATGAAAATACACACCCATAATATTCCTAAGATTAGTTCCTTTTGCACTTAAATATACATTCGCTTTGCTCAGAGTTTGCAGGGTTCGCTCAGGTTCGCTTTTTCAGAGTTCGCTTTTTTTGCAGGCCGGGCAAAAGCGAACGCAAGCGAACGCAGCGAACCCGAGCGAACCCTATCAGGGTTCGGTTGAAGCAAACCCTGCGTTCAGTTTGCGTTCACTAAAGCTGACCCGAGCGAACATTTAACTGGAGGTAAGTTCTGGTCGGTACTGTATGTTCAGAAAATGTATTAACATTTGATAAAACGTTTTCAGAGTTGAGAACGAGCCCCTCAAAGACCTGGGCGCCACCATTTTGTTCACATTCATTCCTGTGACGTTTTTTACGTCACTTCGTCCCACCGGAGTCTTGCGGCATCTTGAATTGTAGCGACTTGTTTTCTTTGGAGAATTTTCACACGCTCGGAATTAGAGTAGATTTTGATCGATATGGCAGAGCAATTTTGTACTAGAACAAAAATATGATGAAGACGATATTGTGAGAGTAGTTCAGAAGACTGGGAGGACGAAGAAAAGCATGTGGAAGGTGAGAATATCAGACGAACAACAAAAGGCGACTACCGAGCGAGTGGAGTAGTGCTATACTGATGTTGTGCTATGATGTAAAGATTCGCTGTGTGTTTTTGTATGGAACTTGTCAGCCTTAAATGCAAGACTAAGGTACATTATGACAATATTGATATTGGCATTGGTTTCGAAACTTATGTATTATTGGAGCTACAGTACCGTGCAAAAAGATTTCAACGGGGGAAGTGATATATCCCCTGAAAAATGGATATATCCCCTGAAAAATGGATATATCCCCTGAAAAATGGATATATCCCCTGAAAAAAGGATATTTCCCTTTTGGGGGAAGTTTCAGGGGATATATCCCTTTTCAAAGGGGGTTATTTCACTTCACGAAAAAGGGATATATCCCCAGAGATATATCCCCAATTAGCATTGAAATCTTTTTGCACGGTACTGTATATAATTTGCGAGTTATCCGGTTCGATCTGTACTGACTGAATGGCTTTGTGCAACCACGAAACGAAACACCTGAAAAGTTAAAACCTCCCTGTAAAAACCGATCATAACTAGCTAACATAGCAGAATATATGCAATATGACACAAGAACGAGACACTGGGAGCAATTTTATTGCAAATATAATTCCATTGCCTTATTAAATTGTGTGAAAGCATTGGCGCGATCAAGCCCGGCATGTTTGTGGTGGAACTTGGCGTGTGCGCACTGATTCACAACACATCAGTTAGGTAAACAAAATCAAAATTATGTGGCTTGCTACACCCTGATTATTTCTCTGGGTCAAATTAAACAAGTTTCGATTGCTATGCCGATATCAATATTGTAATAATCTACCTTTAGTCTTGTGTTTAAGGCTGACAAGTTCCATACAAAAACACACAGCAAATGTTTATAGCACTAGCTCGGTAGTCGCCTTTTGTTGTTCGTCTGATATTCTCACCTTCCACATGCTTTTCTTCGTCCTCCCAGTCTTCTGAACTTCTCTCACAATATCGTCTTCATCATATTTTTGTTCTAGTATGAAATTGCTCTGCCATATCAATGAAAATCTACTCTAATTCTGAGCGTGTGAAAATTCTACAAAGAAAACAAGTCGCTACAAGTTAGCAAGACTCCGGTGGGACGAAGTGACGTAAAAAAACGTCACAGGAAATAATGTGAACAAAATGGCGGCGCCCAGGTCTTCGCGGGGCCAACTTTGAGGGGTTCGTTCTCAACTCTGAAAAAGTTTTATCAAATTTTAATACATTTTCTGAACAAAGTACATCTGAAAGATGCTTTTGAGCCCAAATGTGTTTTTCACTTGGGTATCCCTTTTAGCACATTCCCAAAATGTAATGGGCGTAATGAATTTTTGTGTAATGTCCGCAATGCATATTTAAAGCAAATAAAAACTACTACAGTGAGCTTTGTTGAACTTTATCATTATAGTTGGGAACTCTGGTTATTAGCAAGTTTAGAAAGTCCATTTGTTTTCTTGGAACTCCTCACAACTCACAGGAATTAAGAATTTAAAAAGCTGACTCAAACCTGTGGTTTTTTTTTTGCTGTAATGTCCGCAACAAACATTTAGATATTAATTTTAAAAATGGTAATGAGAGGAAATTTTTTATTTTTATTGAAAATAGAGGCCCACCCAAGGTGTGCTATGTATAAATGTTTCCCCTTAACTCCAGACTACAAAACAATCTGATTCTAAGCACATTCCCAAAATGTAATGTCCACAACGATTTTTGTGTAATGTCTGCTAAGCATAATAAAGCAAATAAAAACTACTACAGTGAGCTTTATTGAACTTTATTATTATGGTTGGCAACTCTGGTTATTAGCAAGTTCAGAAAGTCCATTTGTTTTCTTGTAACTCCTCACAACTCACAGGAATTAAGAATTTTAAAAGTTGACTCAAATAAGTGGTTGTTTTTTGCTGTAATGTCCGCAACAGACATTTAGATATTAATTAAAAAAGAGTAATGATAGGTAATTATAATTTTTTAAATTGAAAATAGAGGCCCACCTAAGGTGTGCTATGTATAAATTTAAGTAGCACAGCTATTTTAAATTAAGTTTGGGAAGCATTTGTAATCTGATTTTTGGTCTCTGAATGTAATGTCCGCAACGTGGAATTGCCCATATGCATGCACCAAAAGTCGAAGCATGCATTGTGTCGTTACCAGTTTCCTGGCCGAGATAATTTATTCCGAAAGTGTGTCCACCGGCCCAAACATCTCGATTTCTTTTGCTTGGGAAAGCACAGGTAACCCACACATGACCACAGGGAGTCCACCACAAGATTAGGATGCGTTCTCCTTCATTGAACGCAATACTGTACCGTACATATTTTTATTTATATATTAAACTGGTCAAAGTTCCTAGTACTAAAATTATGAATATTTCCTTACTTTTTACCAATAGCCAGTACTCCATACAAAGCAGCTGTTATTATGATTGACCCACAACCAATGAAAGTAGACACCTCTAAACACATTACAATTGGTGGTACTGCAATCCTGCAAAATAGATTTGATTATTGATTAAATATAGAAAAGAAGTATATGATAACAGTCTTTAGCAACATGAAATGACATTTCTCTTTGGATGAAAAGAAAAGGTCTGCATTTATTCTTAGCTAGTTTCAATCAATCCCCACCAGTTAATGCCATAGGTTGTGTGCCTGAATGAGGGATTCAAATAACAAAGATGTGACAGCCATGTTGGTTTATCTAGCAAGAGAAGCTTATAATGAGAAAAATTGTGTTTACAAAAATGTATGTCAACAATATTGCAGCAATAACATGTGAAAGTAAAAGATTTGGGATAAAATTGTACTGATACTTACAGGAAATATAAGATTGCCCTCATCCAGAATCTGAAATGTGTTTCTACCCAGTTACTTATCGTAACCAGCCACCCCATATACTGGCAGCACGCAGGGACTTCAAATGCTAACACGAACACTCCAATCAATCTACAACAAAGATTAATATAGTCAGGACTATGTTTCAGTTTCTTCCTAAAAATAAACACACTCTAATATACACCTACTTAAAAAAATGTTTATGAGATTGAACAATGAAGAATTAATAATACAAAAACTGACTTCCTTACATCATCATTAGTCCCATTCCAAAGCAAGATGCTGACAATGTAAAAAGCACAAAGAATCCAAGTGCTGTACAACCTGTAGAAAAAAATTGCAGATTTATTTAATATTATAATATAAATAATATTTTTTCATTATGGGTGCATTCTAAAAATGTGCAATTTCATTGGCTGCTCAGCATACTTGATTTTCTTATAATGCATGCTTGAGAATTTTTTCCACATACATATGCATGTAGATCATGTTTTATATTAGAAAACAATAGATGGTTCCCCTATGTCCTATAAAAATATGCACTTTCTAGGTCTTGATAAAAAGCTGCTCAATGTGCATCCACATTCTTTTCAAGACCTTGAGCATCCATTATTTTGTTACTTTAACAGAACATGGAGAAAGCAAAGCAAAATGCTGTGGGTTCTTGGAAGTTTATTAAAAAAGCATGCATAATTAATGAGAATTTTGTCCAATCAGATCGATGAAGCAATTAATATATACATGTAGATCCCTCACTCTTACTATGTGTGAAATCTGTACAAAAACCCTCCCAATCATTGCTTATAAAACAAAGGACCTGATCACTGGCCATGAATCTTTATACAGATCACTCCCACTTACGCAGTCAACATCAGTATATTAAAACCCATGTGGAGAACCTCAGTTCAATAAGACAAGACTCTACAATGTAGGTACCCTGTGAGCAGAGCCTAATCTTAACTCCATAAAAAGCAAGAAGGCTTAAATTGCAGCATTCATGTTGTTTTTGCCCAAGGTTCTGGGTTTGCCAAGCCTGTTAAGACCGGTTTATCAGCACATGGCTATTTTTTTGTTTTAAACTGATGACCAAATCACAGTCCACTAGCAATATTATTATGGCAGACAAAGGTGACATGACTGAGTGACCGAGTGAGTCTAGTACGAGACAAAACCGTTGGCACATGCTCAATACGAAAACAACACGAATGCTGTAGAGCCTTGAGCTTTTCTTCTTGCTTTTTGTGGAGTTGAAGAACTTAGGCTCTGCTCACAGGGTAGACTCTGGGTAGTTCTACCAAACAGACAGTCATAAGTGCAACAACCTGATGTATGGGAGCTAAAAAAGACAAAGGTTCCAAGGCTTGCTGTTATTCCTATACGACTGGCCCACCATTATTGGATCCAAATTTTTGCTTCATATAAATATAAATGGTCGAATTGGAATTTAGCGGGTTGGTTTTTGAGGAGGGAGGAAAACCGGAGAACTCGGAGAAAAACCCTCGGAGCAAGGGCAAGATACCAACAAACTCAACTTGCATATAGCGCTGCATCCTGGATTCGAACCTGGGCCACAGAGGTGAGAGGCAAAGCGCTTAACCACTGTGCCACCCATGCTCCCTCCCATTCCAACTGCACATGTCAGTGATACATGACTTCAAAAACTCATGAATAATTAATGAGCATTTTGTCCAATCAGATGAAGCAAATCAGTCACGTGCATGCTCCTTTATACCTGATAAAATCTCATCATTCTAAAAGGCCCGCGGAGGGATTTGAATTCTGTCCCAGAGGGAAACGGGGTTAATGATTGAGACAATGGAATTTCTATTGATGTTTCAGCTTTCTCACTGAATTGCTAATTAGGATGAACGTTTTATATAAAGAATATTAATGAACATGAAATATTATATAAAGTTTCATCCTAATTAAGAATTCACTGATAAAGACCCAAAGATAGCAAAAAGTACACGGAACATAAGGTACCTAGATAATAAATTTTGCACTAAATTTACTAATATCAGCAGACTACCGAGATACACAGATAATATTTTTAAAATGAAGTTATCCAACTACCATTACTTGTTTACCGAGCCACTGTTTAGTTCCAATTATTAAACCAAACTCAAAGCCGTAAAATTATAAAAACGTGCAATAAACTTACATATTTTGTGCCGGAGTCAAAAATTTAGAGTCTGCCGTCATGTCAGTCACATCGCTTTCCAAGTCTTGAACTTTATCGAGGTAAACCACGACACCAAATCCTTCAAGTGCAGATTTTTCTTGTATTGCGAAACGCCGCTTCAAACAACATAGTATGGTAATTTCTTCATGTCATTTCCTTGAGATGTTCGTAATTGCAGGCGGTGATTACTCGAATATTTTGCATGGCGTTGTGAATACAAAGGTTCAATGGTTCATTAAGTAACCATTCCCTTGAGATGTGCGTCTTTCTTTCATTGCATCCTTAAAGCGTTTTTGAAGCCGTTTAAAACACTCACAGCACGTGTTTTATCAAGTCTAAAAATTCTCGGGCTTCGCCCTCGAATTTTTAAACTTGATAAAACACTGCTGTTCGTGTTTTAAACAGTACATAGTATACAGCTATAAACAAGTAATTCTTCACATTTAATCAAAAATTCTGAAAATTATTAACTTTTAGAAGTTTTTGAAGCCAGATTGTGCAGTTGTGTTTTTAAACCTGATAAAACACTACTGTTTGTTTATTAATTAAACCACCTCCCTGATTAAACAGTACTTCAAAAACTTATATAAACTATCCATTACCTTCTTGTTGTGCCAGAACACTTTTACCTAACTTAAAGGCACCTGATCCCAAGCTTGTCTATTGGTGATGAGTTTAATTATGAGCATATATTTGTTGAAACTCTGAGGGCCTATATGTAATGTACCCCCTAAAAAATACCAGATTTTAGAAGCATTGGGCCTTGCCAATTTCAACCAATGACCAAATATAATGCACTTATCAGCAGCCATCCCAGGGGGAAACTCCAGGGACATACACAGACATCCCTGGGTATTTGTTCACTTTTGCAGCCAGTTTTTATCCTGGGACTGGGGGACTGGATGTTTTTTGCACTTTCGTCGTGGAATTTGCAGGGAATTGGTCAGCGGTTTCTTCTTTCAGAACACATGGAATGTTGTGCTCCTACGTCGATTGAAGTGTAGTCTGAGTTAGAATATGGAGTTAAGATATGTTTATTTTGCTTAAATTTGGCACAATTTTATGTTTTTGTGTAAAAGTAGGTTATTAATAAAAGCTACTGCTGAATGAATGACCAAATAGTACTCTAAAGTACCCAGGGGGTAGGGATTATTGGTAGCTTTTTGTTAAAAATCCTGCCCTTGGGTATGGAATGTACATAGGTAATATGGAATTGTACATAACATTAACTGTCCACATCAGCTAGAAGGGTACCTTGTTAAAAGATCAGAAATGCAAAATAGACATCTTAGAGACTCCACACTTTTACATGTTATAGCAACGAAAATGAAAATGGGCCAATTGTCTTTTAAATGCACAGCTGCAAGAGAATGGAATGACTTACCTAGAGAGCTGCGGGAGTTACTATCAACTTTTAAAGCTGGCATTTTCAAGTATTTTTTTAGAACTTGATGACAACAATCATCAATGTAGTTTACGATAATTATTTTAGATATCCTTTTTAAGCTTTGTACAGTTATATGTATTTTTTATTATTATAATAATATTCATTCATACATTTATTATTATACTATTATATATTGAGAATTTTTAGATACATTATCTATAATACTGGTCACCGGTTGATACCAGCTAATCCTTTTCGATTAGCTGATCAGTCTTTACAGTTTAAATAAAGTTATAATTGCTGCGAGTGATGCGAGAGCAATATATTCGCGATGTCTTTTACGGATTGCCTGTGTTATCAGCATCAGATACCAGTATTTTTTCCGCTTCAATTTGGTACGTTTCTGAAAACTTGTCCTCGAACACGTGATCCGCAAACGTGAAAACGAGGGCAATTTTACCCTGAAGGCAAAGTGCGGATCGCCCCGAGCCTTCGACGTTTCCTTGACGTTTGGTAATGTGTGGGTTGAAAAACTACCACTTTTTCACCAGTTTCGTTTCTCCTTCAAAAGGTAAGTTGCTGCTGCTTGTTATTTTTTTAGCAATATGAAAGAAATGTTTGAAGCTTCTTTTCAGAGCATCAGAGAGCTGAGTACTGCTCCAGTTGTGAAGGAATTACAGTCCGAATTTTGGCGTGTTTATGGACTCAGTGCAACCACGTGCGATGAGTTGTCGATCGATTTGGCTTAAATGGCAAGAACAACATTGGAGGCCAGCATATGAATTTGCCACGTTAAACTGCTATGCGGTCAAGTGGAAAACTTGGATTGCATTTAATATGATGGAGTTGTGATTTATTTTTGATCCACGGAAGAGGAAAGCCAAGTCGTCTGCAACTTTTACACACCATCACATAGCGATGATAACAGAAAGTACTACTTTAAATAAAACTCTTTAAAGCAATCTTTGTTTCTTTGATTACAACCACTCCTCCACAAATGATACTACGCACGGCACTAATGACTCAACCATATGCTGGTACCTATCAATGTAAATTCCTTCTAATGTAGTACTACAATGACAGACTTTCATTACAACTAAACAACACAGGTAAATGTCCCATTTTGATTTATTACATTTTTATGCGTATGCATGGTCTCTCATTGCACATTCATTTTCACAGAGTACACTTCCTGATATACCTCTCACAGCACTTATCTTCCTCATAGGAATTTCTAGTTATTAATTATTATTATGGGGGGTTGGTTGACATCATTGTACAAATGCCCGGGGGTTCCCCAGAGTCTCCCCCACAGGATGGCCGCTGATAAGTGCATAATGAGCTCCCAAATTACCTACTGAACACATTTGGTGGTGTATGGGCTGGTGTTTAATATACTAAGATAATTATACTCCCAACTGTAGTTTCCACTAATACTGGGAGTTAGCTAAATGGCTAATATAAAGTTTTAGAAGGTGATCAATCGGCTGTCTTTTAATGACTGACTAAATTAAAACAACGTAACATATAAGCTTACATCCAGGCATAGCCAATCGATGAAATCGATGATCGATTAAAATCGATGATCGATTAAAATCGATATTAATCGATGCCAATCGATACCAATCAATCGATTGATATTGGAAATCGATGAACAATCGATGGACCAAATCTTTGTGACTTTATCGATTGATATCGATTGCCGTTAATTGCAATCGATTGACATCGATTGGTATCGATTGACATCGATTTTTGAAAGGATTAATATAAACAAGGCAGGTAGGTAAAGTAACGTATCGTAAACGTATCTCCAATGGCCATATCAAATAAACAATTATGGTATCCATGGAAAGCTTATCTGTACTACGTACCTTCTGATGCTCGTGCCATTTTGCCAGTGTATGTACGTTTACCGGTGAAGTTTGCCGCTAGTAACATGATATTCCATTGCGTTTCCTTTTAAAAGATTCACGAAAATTAAGCACACCCCAAAATCGCGAAATTAACATGTCAGGCTCAATCGATATCAATCGAAAATGCCAATCGATATTCATCGATTGATAATTTTTCTGTGACTATCGATTGATCATCGATTGACCGATACCAATCGATATCAATTTACTAATTTTATCGATTGATATCGATTTATCGATTGGATTTCCGATCATCGATTTCATCGATTGGCTACTCCTGGTTACATATATCAGACAACGATAGGTGAACATGTGTACGACCATTTGCGTTTGTATAAATTGTGAATAGGTTACTGTACGTCTGAGTCCAAATAATGTAAAACTATGGGAGGGGGGAAAACTCTTTTCATGTTTAATTATATTCAACGTCAGAGACAGCTGTTCCCTGCATGCCTGTGTTTCTTCGCTTGTGATTTATGGGGATTTCTATATTTCCTTACTAATTGCATTGAAGTAAATACGCACAGATCAGTTACCGAAAGTCGTTTCTATGTCTTTTTATAAGAAGTACATCTACGTTTCAAAGTCTAAAAATAGAGAAATAATAAGATAAGCGTTTGACCACCGGCAAAACAAGATGGAAACACGACATAATGGGGTTCATGTGTCGGGAGCCAAAAACTCTTCTGTCATCAACATCGCTATCCAGAGAGACGCTCAAATGCGACTGAGGAAGAATACTTTTCATAACGAGTAATAAAGCAGTTAATATATAAACACCCTTGAGAAAAAAATCTAATATATGACTATGAGCAGCCAACACTCAAGTGTCAACAGCGACTTCAAAGTCGGGAGAATTAGAATCTTGATTTTTAAAATACTTACAAAGCGCCGAGAAAGCCCCCCATGCTCGTATAACAAGCCTCATTCCTCTCGGAATTTCGTTGCTACTTGAGCTCTCAGCCATCGTGAAGACGAATTAAAGTCCAGCCAAGTATTCTATCACATTTCTGTAGCTTTTTGAATAGTATTTCTTGGTTCGTGTCAACCTCGTCCCCAGGTTCTTCTCGAGAAGGGCCTGGGGACGAAGTTGGGTTCGTGTCACTTTCACACCGAAGAGATATCGACTGATTTACACTGGCACGCGCGATTTACGGCGACTTCCGAATTATATGCGTGGAATTATCGGAGAATTGTCGGTAATTATCGATCAGTATGTAACCTGCGATTTCCACTATTGAACGAACGAATGAATGAATGAAAGTAGGGGGAGAGAGGAAGAGGAGAGCCTGATACAAATGCTTGTCGAGTCGTTTTCTGCCCCCTGTCACGAATCATGTCATGAATTTTGCGCGAGCCACCAAGCCAATCAAACTTTAATCTTTAATTCAACTGCGCGCGCCAGAAGTCGCACTTTTATAGGAAAATCACATGCCTGACGAGATAATTTCACGTTAAATTGCACGAGAAAACGGATATTGCCCGAGTCGCTTCGATCGGTTTTCTCGTGCAATTTAACGAGGAATTACCGAATCGCATAGTCCGATGAATTACTTGAAGATTTAGTACTCATTGAGTACTTTTGTTGATATTTTGCTAGAGCAGATTTCGTATGAGTGGGACAAACTACAGCACTGACTACAGCACGGTTACCGTAAGGCATGCCGTGACGTTGAAATGGTTTCCCATTGTTTTTGTCCTGCTGATCTAATCAAATTACAGAACTACGGCACAATCTACAGCACGGCTACAGTACGGTTACGGACATGCCGTACTTTGTCACACTCATACGAAATCTGCTCTAAGCAGGAGCCCATTACCAGGAGCGTCCATCTTACCCACTGTGTCTGTACCCCAGCACAGAGGTAGATGAGGCTATTTTTAGCATTGCGTGTCGCGCGAAAAAGAACAAAGGTAGGCTATTCTTAGCCAATCAGATAGCTATTCATTATCATTCTTCTCACTTTCAACGCGGGAATTTGAATTGCTGGTTTTCACTCAATCCCCAGAGATTCAAATGTTGGTGCCCCAACAAAAGAAGCTAACGAGGAATCTATTGTTTAAGGGCATCAACATGGTGGCAACCTCTTTTCGTGGGAATTTCGAATCTAAAAATAGCCTCATCTACTCCTGTGCTGGGGACCCAACCCATAACAGAGGAACGCTCCTGGTAATGGGCTCCTGCTCTAAGTTATAAATAGCGCGCGTAGTCTACGTACAGTGGTGATTCCACTCTGAATCACCACTCCGTCTCAGCTAATCAGCACCGTGCGATTCAGCTTTGGCTATGCGATTCTACAGTTAACCGGGTCCACTTAGACAACGATAACCAATCACATTGCAGAATTCCAACTTACGGTTACTTGAGCCAATCAGTGTCGATTACAAGACAATAACATGCTTCGATACGGTAAAAGGAAAATTTGGTCGACTAGTTCTGAAATCAGTTATTCGAATGAAGAAAATCGCATGTATATGTTGTGGTTTCATTTTTATATATTTCTCATACCAGTTTCAAATTTTCATACTGGTCTCAAATTTTCAAAATTCCTAAACCAGTATAACTTTTTCATAGTCCCTTGTGTTTAGGTTGAGGATGGCATTACAGTAAGAACATATCAAGTTCTACCAAAGTATCTCGCAATAAAAATACCTTGCCTTGTTTGTGTTGTTGATTTCTTTAGTACTTTAGTTTTTCTTAACTCGTGGATGCACGCATATCTGATGAACGCATGCACGTGGATGCACGCACATACCGTCATACCTCTGTTATCGAGGTTAGGTGGATTTTCATTTCCGAATGTTGTATCCTTTTCCGAAGATGCATGTTAGCAAAATGTCAGGGACCATTTTAAAATATTCTGGGTGATTTTGGCTCGCTTGCTTTTTTTGTGTGTGGAAATTCGGCTTGCTCTTTTTTGGGGGTGGGGGGTGGGGAGGATTTGCGGTACCCCCCTCCTTCTCTCCTCCTCCATCAATTTTCAAATGGTCCGACCCTTAGCTCGTACCGGTGTTCGGAATATGAGAACTCCTGGTGCGCAGACAACGCAGTGCATGTTCGGGATATGAGATTTTCATAGCTAACTCGCTTAATATTATGGCAGGTGGCTCAAACCTGGACAGACATAGTAGTGGGTCCCTACAGGAGCCCATAACTATAGGAGCGTCCATCCCGCATACTAGGCCTATGTCACAGCGTTTTCACAAGTTAGGTTATTTTTAGAACGGTTTCCCGCTATTGTTGAGTTGCATAGCATGCAAGCCATGTTGTAGCTAATGAGTAATGTACTGAATGTAATGTACTGAATGCAAGGACCAATTCGGACGAAGTGCAGGAACCGGATCACCTTGGATGGGATCTAATCAGCAAAAATATACGAATATCAAGACAAAATGAAAGGCTGATTGTACGGTACTGGGAATATATATAATTATTACCGATATTTCGGTTGGCCCTCAGGGTACACAAGTATATGGCAAGAAACCGTTAGTTACAAATTTTGAAAACATGAATGTGAGACTAGGAGATAAAATTACAAGTGATGAGTGGTCGTGATAGAGAACTAAGCTAAATACAATTCCATAATAGAGACTAAGTGGTATAAAATTCATTTCTTCTTTTCTGTTCATGCCTTTAGGTTCTAATGTTTGTCCTTTATCAATAAGAAATGCCTCGCGAGCCTTGCGTACGCCATCTCTATTAGAGTGGATGAGTTCTAAGGGAATTAATTGCATGTCATTAGGGCAATGGTTGTTAGTAAGGAAATGATCCGAGACAGCAGTAGCTTTAGATTTGTTAGTAGGTTTGTCAACAGGGCGACGGTGTTCATTAAAGCGATCTTTAAGGCGACGCTTAGTTTCTCCTATGTATTGAGCATTACAGCGTTTACAATGAACCATGTATATGAGATTTTTAGAATTACAGTCAATGTGATGTTTGATGGGCCAGATCTCGCCAGTCGAATGAAATGTATAATTAGTTTGGCCGTGATTAATGTAATTACAAGTTAGACAATTATTACCACAGCGAAATGAGCCATGGGGGTCGTTAAGAGGATCAAGTGTATCAGTGTGGAGTTTGGATTTGACTAAAACGTCGTGTAAGTTTTTACTGCGTCGAAAGGCTGCAAACGGTGGAGTTTGGAATACGTTTATGCATCGGTTAGATGTACTGAATGCAAGGACCAATACGGACGAAGTACAGGAACCGTATCACCTTGGATGGGATCTAATCAGCAAAAATATACGAATATCAAGACAAGATGAAAGGCTGATTGTACGGTACTGGGAATATATATATATATTTACTACCGATATTTCGGTTGGCTCCTCAGGGTACACAAGTATATGGCAAGAAACCATTAGTTACAAATTTTAAATTTTGAAAACATGAATGTGAGACTAGGACTCAATCATGTTAAGGCCTGGTTCAGGGGTCAAATTTCAAGTAAAAACTGTTTTCCTTATTTCAGCACAGCCGAGTATGGTAAGTACGCCAAGTTTCTCACGATAATAGGTATCGCCATTCTTGACTTTGTGTGTAGTAAAACGTGTCACGTGGTCTGTCACGTGACTTAGAACACGAAATCAGTAAATCAAAAACGCGGCTCCGAGTTCAAAACAGCTAGGATGATGAGTGGATATGTTTAGTTAAGGTTGAAACCTTTTACCTAAATCAACTTAGAAAAGATGACTACAATGTTTCGTTAACGAGTAATTAAGGCGAACATATGCAAAATAGGTCATGTGACTTTTTGTACCCTTAATATTTCCTTATCTTTACATGATAGTCATGTTTTCTAAGCGTGATCTGAACCACTGCGGGAGGAGTAATGTTTTACCAGGGTTACTTTATATTCCTATGTTATCGTCGCAGCCGCATTTCACTTAAACGATTTTATATAATTATGACGTCATCGATCACGTGATACCACAACCATCCACTTAACAAATTTAAGGAAGTTGATATTAGTATTACGGTGTAATTAGTTTTTGTTTAAACTGTTATTTCTGTCAGAAAACATTTTTTAACGTACATCTATTTTCGGCGTTAAATGAACCATTCGGTAGAGCGTTCCCGAGATGTTAATAACTAAATAGAAAGAAAGGGAATCTCCAATATGCGCGTGTGTGCGATGATAATGACCGCATCCCGGTCAGCTCAGTGGTTAAGCTCCGGTCTGATCATGACGCGCGGAAGATCGTGGGTTCAAACCCGGCCGGACCAACACTCAGACGCAAATGGTTAGACCTACACGTCTTCTCGGATAAGGACGTAAAATCGTAGGTCCCATGTCGGCTGCAAGTTTAAAAGTCTTACCAGACTGTTACGAGTTACCGACGTTAAATTAAGTTGCTTTACTTTACTTTTTATGTCTAATAAAATCTCATGGCGACAAAATATTTTCGCGTCATACTGTTGTCGCGCTCTCGCGCACTTTGTTCCACATGCTTTCGGTTACTAAAATATAATTTATTAGACATTATCATCGCACACGTACCACGCGCTACAATATTCTCTCCCTTACTTAAAACGTACAGCATACGCATTTACAAGCTCTTCAATATTTAAAAAAAATTCTCCTTGATTATTAGTGTTGAACTCAAATTGTACTTTCAAACTGATAATTCATTTGCTACTGATGGCCCACGTCTACTCAAGATCGACTTTGGGAGTTATTTTGTCGTCAATTTCTTCAAAACCGCTCAACCCTGGTTTATGGCGTAGCCTGACTGGACTTGGCTTATCACGATCAAGGCCAACTCGTCGAGGCTGCCGCGCTGGTCAAAGAAAACAACGACCAATTTCGACATGCTTGGGGTTTAAAAAATATACCTCCGCTTCAAGTCAACTTATTTCTAGAAGTTCTACGGAACTTTTGAGTCAAACTGTTGAAGACGGAAATCATTTGCATATTCCTGTCTTGGACACATTAAATATTCATCTTGACGCCTCTTGCAGTAGGAACACAAACAATCTCATTGTCATCAAACGCTCGCCATTGTTAGCTGCTGTTCAAGACTCACCTCGACCTTTGACGCTATGTTCAGCCAATGTCCGTTCTGCTAAATCCAAGTCTGCTGATCTTCTGGATTTTATTTATAGCTCCGATGTCGATGTGTTCGCCTTTACCGAAACCTGGCTATCCGACAATGACACCGCTGCCAAGTTAGAGTTCATTCCACCTGGAACTCACAAATTTCTTCATCAAAATCGTTCGGTGCGTAAAGGCGGCG
Source organism: Actinernus sp. WN-2022 (assembly GCA_030867875.1). Taxonomy (NCBI): domain Eukaryota; kingdom Metazoa; phylum Cnidaria; class Anthozoa; order Actiniaria; family Actinernidae; genus Actinernus; species Actinernus sp. WN-2022. Next base: position 79,031,944 of record JAOWCC010000936.1, on the reverse strand, counting down.
GAACTGGTTTGCTATTCAAAGAAAATATCGAAGTAAAAAAGATCGATGCTGGTGAAAAACCGAATGGTGCATGAGCTCTAACTCATTTCGAGCGCGATTATCAATTATTTATCGCCCGCCTTACTCCGCAGCGCACCTAGTAACATTGAAGACTGATTTTTTTCAAGATTTCAGTACGTATCTTGAATCAATTATACTATCACCTGAGCCGCTGATCATTACGGGAGATTTCAACATTCACGTCGATGTTGTGGGGGATCCTGAAGCTGGCGAATTCATGGATTTACTGTCGTCTATGGGTCTCAAACAACATGTGACACAGCCGACGCATGAGGGTGGTCACACCCTTGACCTGGTGATAACTAGGGAACATGACCCTATTATTAGAGGCACCCCTGTGGTTGATCGCTACATATCTGATCATGCTTCTGTACTCTGCCAACTGAATTCTACTAAGCCACAACCTACTGTGAAAGAGATCTCGTACAGGAAACTTAAAATGATCGACTTAGACGCTTTCAAAGGCGATCTTGTGAAGTCTGAACTGTGCACCAAACAATTCACGGACCTGGAAGAGCTTACATCCTGTTACAACTCCACTCTGTCGTCTCTACTCGACAAACATGCTCCGATGAAATTAAGAACTGTGGTTAATAAGAAATGCGTGCCATGGTTCAACAAGGACATCAAAGAAGCTATAAGATCTCGACGAAAGGCTGAGAGGAAATGGCGCACCTCAAAATCTGCGCAGGATTTGAATACCTTTCAAAGCATGAAAATTCGTGCTACTCGCCTGATGAACCGTGTGCGTTGTGAATACTATACCACTTATATTCAAGAGAACAGTTCTGATCAGAGGAAGTTATTTGAAGCAACAAAGGCTTTGCTCAGTGAACCAAAGGACGTCTCATTCCCTCGGAATATTGACCCTAACCACCTTGCAGATAACTTCGGGAACTTCTTCGTGCAGAATATTGATAACATTAACAAATCTCTTGATGAATTGGCGGAGTTATCACCGGCACCTGCATCTTCCAATGACGTCGCCGTATGTATGGATGCCTCCCTCACTGATTTCAAGTCCCTGTCTGAAGAGGAAGTACGTGGTATGATTGGAAAAGCCGCTAAGAAAACATGTACCTTGGATCCCATGCCTACGTCGGTGGTTCACCAGTTTCTGGATACTCTACTGCCAGTCATCACTGACATGGTGAACTTATCACTGCAGTCTGGGCACTTTGCAGATGCTTGGAAAGAGGCGTTGGTGGTACCATCGCTCAAAAAATGTGGTCTTGACACCGCCTTCAAGAACTTCCGCCCAGTCAGTAACCTGCCGTATATGTATCCAAACTGTCTGAGAGGGCTGGGGCGGACCAGCTAACAGAGCACATGACAGCCAATGATTTACACTCGCTATTGCAGTCCGCATACAAGGTGAATCATAGTATACGGAAACAGACCTGCTCATGGTTAAGAACGATATATTGATGAACATGAATGACCAGCACGTCACCTTACTTGTCCTGTTGGATTTAAGTTCTGCATTTGACACCATACATCATGACATTCTGCTCAACCGTCTCAAGTCTGACCTTTTCAAGTCCAAATTGTCAGTGATCACTTACCCCAAGTCCACTGCTATAGCTATGCGGATGATACGCAGTTGTACATATCATTCAGTCCTAATCTGTCCACTGATGCTGAATCTGCACTGATGTCAATGTCTGACTGTATTCATGATGTTAAAAACTGGATGATCATAGATAAACTTATGCTAAATGACAATAAAACTGAATTTGTGATACTGGGCACTAGGCAACAGCTAGCTAAAGTTAATATCGAGAGCATCCATGCAGGTTGGATCCTTAGAGATCCAACCTGTGTCTGCATGTGGTGAGAAACCTGGGGTCATGGTTTGACTCCCAATTAACCATGTAATTATAAGTTCTTAAATTTTATATTGGTCATTTTTATTATATTGTCGCGTTAGATTTTTATATTAGGTTTATAGTTTATTATAATACTTTATTACCATATAGTTCAATGATTCTGTGTACATGTCAGTTTTTACTTAAAATATGTAATGCGCATTTGATCATTTCAATGTAACGTGCGCAATAGAAGTAATAAATTATTATTATTATTATTATTACTTGTGCTCTCTTGGTAATATATATATATATATGGGCAAAAAGCGGACTATCCGAAAAAATACATACGATAAATTACATAAAGTACATAAGCAAATACCGTAAACGAAAATCCTGCAAAAAATACGCTAGATCCGATTTGAGGACCTATACAGCCAAAAGATAAACGATAAGAATGAATAGTCCGAGGACTTCAGCAAAGCTGAAAGTGGAAAACAAAGATAAAAACACAAACACAACTGGTAGAATCTAGGAAAATCAGTGCAAAAGTAGAAAAAAGAGGTTAATAGAAAACGAAAAAAGAAGAAGAAAGAAAACATTATCACTATCCGGGTCGCCTGGTTTCAACAGTGCGCACGCAGCACTCGCGCGCCGCGCCTCCGGGTTAGGGAAACTGGAAGTCGTCAGCCAGTTTTTGCTCTCAGATCTGAGCTTACCATTGCCTGGAGCTAGGGTGGTACAAGTGGTAAGAGCTTCGCCTCTCGACTCTGTGATCCAGGTTCGATGTGAATTTCTCGCCCTTGCTCCGATGGCTTTTCTCCTGTTTTCCTCCCTCCGCAAATACCAACACGCTATTAAAATTCGATCTGAGATTTAGCCGGGTCCTGACTTTTATCAGCCTCTATGGTTGTTTCTGGTCACGTTAAAAAACATTCAGAATAAACTTTGTTGAAAATTAAATGGAAAGCATTTTCCTTTATCAAGATGTTCCCGTAGATATTATTATCATATGACCCGTACGGCCCCGCGCGCGCTTTCCTTTAAAAACCATTTACAAAAGTCACGTGATGAGGGCCGGCAAATATGGTCATATGATAAAAAACCTATTGGCTGAGTTAGGTCGGGCCGGACGGGATAATATTTGGCTCTCGGTCACTTTGTACGGTGCGCTCGGTCCGTACGTCATGATCTCGAGCCAAATATGATCCCGTCCCGGCCCTCCCACTCAGTCAATAAGTACCTATTATTGCATTTTATAATAGAACCCAAATAGTACAAGCGTTCTGATTGGCTTATAATAGACAAAACTCAAAAAATCTATGCTCTATTGTGTGAATTGTGTTATCATAAATTAAAGCTATCTTTCTGCAAAGATCGAAACGTTCATTACCACCTAAGAAGTAATGACTCGCTTGACCTGAATCAGATTTATAGTAGAACAAATGTTTTAAATATAGTTTTTTTTGTACGAATAATTAATGAATGGAATAGTTTACCAAATAATATAAGAGAGGCCATCAGCTTATCTAGCTTTCAAAAACTCATGAATAATTAATAAGCATTTTGTCCAATCAGATGAAGCAAATCAGTCACGTGCATGCTCCTTTATACCTGATAAAATCTCATCATTCTAAAAGGCCCGCGGACGGATTTGAATTCTGTCCCAGAGGGAAACGGGGTTAATGATTGAGACAATGGAATTTCTATTGATGTTTCAGCTTTCTCACTGAATTGCTAATTAGGATGAACGTTTTATATAAAGAATATTAATGAACATGAAATATTATATAAAGTTTCATCCTAATTAAGAATTCACTGATAAAGACCCAAAGATAGCAAAAAGTACACGGAACATAAGGTACCTAGATAATAAATTTTGCACTAAATTTACTAATATCAGCAGACTACCGAGATACACAGATGATATTTTTAAAATGAAGTTATCCAACTACCATTACTTGGTTACCGAGCCACTGTTTAGTTCCAATTATTAAACCAAACTCAAAGCCGTAATATTATAAAAACGTGCACTGATTAAACTTACATATTTTGTGTCGGAGTCAAAAATTTAGAGTCTGCCGTCATGTCAGTCACATCGCTTTCCAAGTCTTGAATTTTATCGAGGTAAACCACGACACCAAATCCTTCAAGTGCAGATTCCTCTTGCATTGCGAAACGGCGCTTCAAACAACATAGTATGGTAATTTCTTCATGTCATTCCCTTGAGATGTTTGTAATTGCAGGCGGTGATTACTCGAATATTTTGCATGGCGTTGTGAATACAAAGGTTCAATGGTTAAGTAACCATTCCCTTGAGATGTGCGTCTTTCTTTCATTGCATTCTTAAAGCGTTTTTGAAGCCGTTTAAAACACTCACAGCACGTGTTTTATCAAGTCTAAAAATTCTCGGGCTTCGCCCTCGAATTTTTAAACTTGATAAAACACTGCTGTTCGTGTTTTAAACAGTACTTAAACATAAGGTTATGTCATTTTTAAATAAGGAGATTTCGCAATAGTTTTTTTTTAATAGTCCTACTCCACAAATAATTTGTAAAATTATTTAATAATAATAATAATAATAACCGTTCTTAGAACGCATTATGCAAGCCTCAATGCGTTTACAATATGAATATAAATTTAACAGTACTTAGTTTAAAAAGATTCGAGATTTACATTTTTCTTAAAATATATAATAATGAATAAATTGTTCCACGAAGCAATAAATAAACACACTATTCTAAATTATAATTGAAAAGGTGTGTCTTAAGACACGACTTAAAATTAGTTATTGAATTTGCACTTCGTATCCTAGCTGGTAGTGCATTCCAGAGCCTGGGTCCTGCGATCGAAAAGGCGCGGTCCCCATGCGTGGCAGAGAAAGATTTGGGGACGGTTAAAAGACCCAGGTTGGAGGAGCGCAAACTACGGCCAGGAACATAAGGCTTAATTAGATCATTAATATAAGATGGCGCGCACAAATGGATAGACTTAAAAATTATTAAACAAATTTTAAAAATAATTCGCTCTCTAATAGGTAACCAATGTAACTGGCGCAAAATCGGTGTAATGTGCTCCCTCTGTCTAGTGCGTGTAACGAGCCTTGCTGCCGTTATGGCATCAGTACATTGTAAAAAGGAATATTTTACTTAGTCTTAGCTATCAGATGGTGCCTTGGGTGCTTTTGGATATTCCCCTCTCCGTCTTTTTTTCCCCTTTCTTTTTCCCGCCCATACAAATTTTATTAGTAGTATTATAGTATTTGTAATAATAAGTAAACTTAATAAATAAAAAATAAAATAAAAATAAAAGCAATAGACCACACACTTCACTTGCATTGCACTTGCTTGAAATGTCGAAGGGCTCCGAAAACCACCCGAGTATTAAACCGAGAGCTGATTAATAAATGCGCAGATTGTTTAAAAATCTAGAGTGCACTGCGCATCGTAGGGAAAACAGAAAGTCGCCCAAAGGAAAGGTATTTTTTACGATGAGAGACTTCGAGCTCCAAGGCTTGAAGGCGCTAAGATCTGTGCCATTAATACGTATAAAAGTCACTAGCAGTTCTGGGAAAGATACTTCATTAGCTGTATCTTTAAAAGATACGGTTGCTGTGGTCAAAGATCGGGCGCTTGGCGGAGAATTTTGCAAGGAATCGTCTTCATACAAATTGATCCTAGCTGACTGCCATCGTGCTTTGGTGGATGGAAAAACACTAGAAGAGGAAGGAATTCGGGAAGATGGTAAACTTCATGTTAAAATGTCCGTTTTATTTCGTTTTAAATATTGTAACTGATATTTCTTGTTTGTTTTAGACGAGTTTATTATACTTAAGAGTCGCCAAAATGCCTGTTTAGGAGATCAAGACAAGGTGAGACGAGTTCAGTTTGTGATGAAGAGTTTCTTACGCTGACATAAATTGCTTGTTTAGTTGTTGTGGTTTGTCTTCCCGCTACCAAGAAGTACATAGACCATATATTCAGATTATGTCAAACGTAGGAAAATTTCTTGATGCGACGTTAACGGAAATGATCACAGAAGTTTTTGTTTACTTCAAAGATCAGCAGTTTATTATCACCAGGGCCCGGTTCCTGAAAGCTCGATTAGCGCTAATCCTGGATTAACTCTCAACAAAACATATTAGTTGTCATGGTAATTAACTCTGGATTACAGGAGCCCATGATTTATCACGTAATACGTTTAGCCACAGTATCACTCAACATCTACAGAAGCGTACCACATGGTAACAACGCCTCAAATTATAATTGAGTAATTTCCAGTGTACAGGAACGTACTGTATTGATTGTCTTTTGGCATGGTAAAGTAAAAGTTTGCCGGACTTTAGTTTATTTATTTATTTATTTTTTGTTTTTTTGTTTGGGGGGGGGGGGGGGGGGGGGCTTACTGGGGCTTACATTAAAATAATAAGTAGAAGGAGAAATGAGTTGGGTTAAGTGGAGGTTTTTTCAACCCCACAGCTGTCAAACAACTGGTATTGTACTATCAGATTGATATTTCTGACAGCCACATGCTCCTCCTCCTTATTTACTAGTTGCTATGTTCCACAAACCATTAGCCTGCAATGCAGGTGTTTCTAGTGGTTTTCCCCACTTTCGTGGACATTTTCCGCTCGCTAACACTTTCTTTTTGTCCTCGCACCATTCTTCCCTCGTCCAAATATATTGTGGTTTCCCAAATAAAATGCCTGCATTGCAGGCTAACAAACCATAGACTTTAACCCAAGAAATTCAAAATATGCAATATGACAAAAAAGGTTGAGTTTGGTGATAGTCTTCATAACAGTCCAAATGATTTATCGATTTCCTACCTTTTGTGAATTTCTTAAATATTAGTAATCAAGCCTTGTGTTTTCATCTCGACCTTTGGAAGAGCTTGTGGGACAATATGGCAGCCGCATTTCCCAGGGGAACAATACTGCATTCTGATTGGTCTGAACTGTTTTTTAATTGACAGGCTCAGAACTATGAATTGGGGATGTACTATAATTTATTATAAAATAAATTAGCTAGTATGCATGTTCATATTGGCTGAAAGCAGTGTTTCTATTACTCTATACTATAGAAACAGATCTTGAGTTAGTTGACAGAATTTATACTTTTGATTATCAATAACAACAACAACAGCTTTATTACCATAAATATAAGACAGATTAATTTTTAAGATACAATATAAGTTATACAAGTCTAAGGTAATAGTCACCCAGAATAACTTAGAAGTTAATCGAGCTGGGTGGCTAATATATGAAATTTAAAACTATAAATAAGGTCAAATTAAGGTGGCAGGATAGTTATAAAGTCTTAAGTTACGGATACAATACAAATTGATAAATAGAAATACAGAACAAACACGTAACGGTCAACAAAAGAAAAGAAAAAAAAGAAAAAGAGCGAGCTTTTCCCCATTATTTTTGCTTGTTTGTTTTATATTGTATTCCCTTATCGAAATAGCAGTGAAATAGGTATATACTTCATGGTAGTGTTTCGTTCCATATCGTCTCCCTGTATAATACTGTAAAACAGTAGAGAACATGATTATGCAGGGAGACTATATGGAACGGAACACTACCATGAAGTATATATTGTGAAATAGCACTGCCAATTTTCTCCCATATTTGGAAGCACAAAATGTTTTTTTCTAGTTCTCAAATACATGTAGAAGATAGAGTCATTACAAACAAAATGGATCTAAAATGAAAAAAACTCAACTTTATGATAGCAATTTGGGGACACACACAAGCATTGTATTCTCCTTTTGTGGTAAACATGTTAATTGAGAGATGCTTGCATGTTTGTGGTAGAAGAAATGTACCAGTACTTTTTCTTTATGGTGCATTTTGTAATTTATTCAAAATCAGAAGAGGGCAGCATACAAGGTTCCAGATATTGCTACAATTCAACAATTAACAGCCACTATAGAACCCAGCAAGGAAAAGGATACTGCTTCTGCTTCAAGTAGTTCTCATTTCAATGTAAGTATTAAAACATGTACTTGTAAGTTCTTAATGCTGTGTTCTTGATCTGTTGTTAGGCCAAACAAAATAGATGTTGTGTTTCCAGTAACCGACCTGGATTTTTTCATACTGACCTCAAACTTTTTATTGCTATTTTCCAAGACTTGAAACATATAAAATAATCATAAAAATATAAAACATATTAAAATAATAAGAATCATGTAAACAACGACTTCATACTACAGTTGTGTCTTCAGTGTGAACGCATAACAAAATGCATAGAAAAAAGCACCAAAAAAAGACAAAATATAATTATTTTCTGACCTACCTACGTGAATTGTTGTCAGTTCATTACCAGAAACACAATATTTATTTTGTTTGGCCTTATAAACAGCATTACACTGCATGGTAGCCAGTCTCTAGTCAGAGAATATAAATAGAACATACATGTATGTTATAGGTCAAATTGAATTCCAGGTCAAATTGAATCAACCTAGGTCAAATTGAATCAACCTAGGTTGGGATATCAATGATTCTAAAAAGGGATTTTAATTTTTTTGGGATTCATAAAAAAAAGTTGTTTAGTTTTTTTTTTTTAATTCCACCCACCCCTCCCCTCTACTTTCCTCCCTCCCTTTCCATCTCCCTTTTCTTCCTTGTCCCCCCTGACACACCTGTACCCATTTACCTTGATGGTCACCCATCCACTTACTAACCTTGCCCGATCGGGCTTTAACTTGAGCTGGTCACGAGGAACGCCTGGTAGATATACTCGGTAATCCAGTGGATTATCGCACTGCACCACAGAAGCGCTTGTTGATTTCAACACTGTCAGTTATTTTATAAGTGACTACTGGTCGAACCAAGTCCCTCTCATATGCGTGCATGCGTACTGCTAAAAAAATCGGACTTCGAAACATCATTCGAAACATGAACGATATGAAATCCGGACGAAACTGTAATGCAGATGAAGTTTATATTGACTCTGCATTCTTTTATGAAAACTGCAGCAACTCAAGAGAAGTAGGGATGCTAAATCAAGAAAAATACATTGTTTGTAGATGATCAGATGTACTTTACGGCTACACTCTGGTCTCATACTTCGAAGCAAGCTGTGCCAACCGAACCGAATTTTACAGAGTAATTACTCAGCTGATACAATGTACATGTAAATATAAAGCGAATCACCTCAAACATTTTATCCAGAAGACTTCTACTAAAGAGCTAAACAGTATCTCAGTAAAGTAACGAGGGCAGAGGATCTTGAAGTAACACTCATAAGCTCATTTATGAGACTCAGCTTTTCAAAACACTGACAAAACAATGGAAATTGATAAAAAAATGTTGTATCATATTCTCATGTTCTCCCATCAAAGAAACACCCACAGAGGATGTGAAAAGATTCAAAATGCATAAATGATTGAGAACTTATACTTAAACGGAACGAGCAGATTTATTAAAGCCAGTCTCATTCCTAACAATATTATAAATCGATTTAATGGTCCTGTGAACTAATCGTAACCCTAGCCCTACATTTAAAAACACCCTAACCATCAACAACGGGTTCTTTAGGGCTATAATTACTAAACAACACTGAAATATAATACTTCTTAAATGTTTATGTGAATTAATCTAAAATCTAAACCCTTACCCTACATTTAAAAAAACCCTAACTGTCAACAATGGGTGCTCACTAATTTAGGGTACGTTCTTTAGGGCTAATCACTAAACAACACAGAAATAAATTTACTTCTTAAATGTTCCTGTGCCACTGATCCAAACCCTTACCCTACATTTTTTTAAACCCTAACTGTCAACAATGGCTGCTCACTAATTTAGGGTTCTTTAGGGCTAATCACTAAACAATACTTCTTAAATGTTTATGTGAATTAATCTAAACCCTTACCATACATTTTTTTAAACCCTAACCGTAAACAATGGGTGCTCACTAATTTAGGGTTCTTTAGGGCTAATAACTAAACAATACTTCTTAAATGTTCCTGTGCCACTGATCCAAACCCTTACCCTACATTTTTTTAAACCCTAACTGTCAACAATGGCTGCTCACTAATTTAGGGTTCTTTAGGGCTAATCACTAAACAATACTTCTTAAATGTTTATGTGAATTAATCTAAACCCTTACCATACATTTTTTTAAACCCTAACCGTAAACAATGGGTGCTCACTAATTTAGGGTTCTTTAGGGCTAATAACTAAACAATACTTCTTAAATGTTTATGTGAATTAATCTAAACCCTTACCATACATTTTTTTAAACCCTAACCGTAAACAATGGGTGCTCACTAATTTAGGATTCTTTAGGGCTAATCACTAAACAACACCAGTTGAATCAATGTGACCTAGGTTGAATCAATTTGACCCACTGAATCAAGTTGACCTAGGTTGAATTGATTTTGACCTGGAATTCAATTTGACCTACAACATGTACTTTATTTATTTACTTATTTATTTTAATTTACTTACTTATTCAATTTCCACTGTATATTAATTTTACAATAGACATCACTACAATAACTTACAGAAATATGTAACAAAACAACATATAATCATATATTTGAGAAAAACCATGCAGCAGCAGAATTCATGATTCCCTGTTGGTTTAATACACCAATAATCACACTAAACTAAATATAAATTAGAACCATTTCAATATATTACAGCATGCTGTGCAATAACAGTACAATAAGTCATTGCTGCACCTTTTCCACTCATAGGAAATCCACTCTTACTTGAAAACAATTAATACCTGCTGTTCCCTATTTACTATGGTATAATTTATAAAAAAACATTCTAGCATTAAGAACAACAACAACAACACACTTTATTTGCACCACTATTAATAATTAATACTAAATATTGGTGCTGAAGCTACCGGTATCTACATTAATTTGTAAAATAGCTTTCACTAAACGAGTTAGATAGCCCAATAAGTAAATTAAATATCAGTGACTGTAACACAATACATTAACATTAATATGTTAATTAATTAATATGTGCACACAAATACAATTAAGGCAAAATCCAAATCATACAAAACATAAAGAGACAAAGGAAAATTATTAAGAGCCAATTAAAGCTTCCTTTAAGTTACTTCTACAACTCTATTGTTTCATTTTAGTTTAATACAGAGCTTAGAAGAATCCTGGTGTCACTGATTGACTCATCCATCCTACTTCAGTCATTAGATGAAGAGCGTGAAGATGGCAATGGCAAAGGTACTTATTATAATAATTATTGTAAGGAAGTGTATGCAAGCCCTACAAGGTTATTATTGAAATCTGTGAATTGAGTACATATGGATGGCCAAAAAGTTTTTTGATTTGGTCTCTGATAGTCACCCTGTAATCATGCCTTAAAGTTTGCAAATCTACCACACCCTTTCAAGTTGGCTGCACACTAGCTGGGAGATAGGTACTGTGTGATGTAAAACTGGGAATCGAATGGGGAATTTGACAATTTTTGCTTTTGTTGAGTGATAAAGCTAACATCTTTGGGTCTTTTATTTTTGAGGAAACTCCCAAGACCGAATACTTTAGCTAAAAATAATAGCAAAATATCGTCAAATTCCTGGTACTTTTTGACGTAAAACTGGGAATCGAACCATTTTCCCAGTGCATGGCCAACTTGAATGGGTGTGGTGGATTTGTGAACTTTAAGGCGTGATTACAGGGTGAATATGAGACCAAATCAAAACTATGTTTTCCCCAGCCATATGTACTCAATTCAGAGATTTCAAATCAATAACAACCTTGTTAGGCATTTACAGGCATGTACATGTAGTATAATATTTCTTCTGCTACTTTCAACATTTTGTTTTAAACGAAAGTGGCTGCATTAGATGAAGGAGAAAGCAATACTCATCTTGGCTTGGGCTTCCTGTGTCACAAATGCCAAAACAAATCTTGATTTGGTTTCTATCTTCATTGTACATAGAGGTAATCGATTAACTCTGTTGCCACCCAATTCAGATCATGTGATGTAAACACACATTACTCTGGAGAATTGACTCTTTGAAAATTAATTTTATTCAGATAGGCAATTGACTGCATTATGATGAGAATGAAAAAGGAATAATTCCCCAGAGTAGCATCAGTTTACATCACATGATCTGAATTGGTGGCAACAGCATTAGCCGATTACCTCTATTGTATATATCTATCTATCAGCTTTTTCGTTGCCATCTCGGATATGGCACCACCCCAAGGATTCTGGGAAACCACAATGTGCAACTAGATCTCTGGATACAAGACTAGTGGTCCTAGTTTTATTTTGCGAATGTGGATGTGTTCATTTGTGGTAAGAAAGGTGTCTTTTTCTCCTCAATTCATGGGTATCATTCATCAAAGTCTATATGCTGTACAACTTCTCTAGCATGCATATGTTTCTCACTTGGATTTAAAGGTAAATTGAGTAGAACATTACCTACTCATCAGCCATCCCAAGTCAAAAGACTATGACTACGAGTAGGATAGTCAAGATTACTATGGAGCATTGTGTATGTTTCTGGTGCAAACCAATGGAGGACAACCACATGAATTATATTGAGCCCCTAGTTGTAGAAGAAATGGAGTCTTCTATATGGGTATAATGAAGCACCTCAGCATATTAAAATGCAACAGTCTAGCTACTTGACACTAATTATACATACATGTATGTTTTGCTTTTGTTTACATTTGAGAACGATATAAATTATACACTTTTGATTTTGTTTCATGACTGGCCCTCATCTAAATGTATATGCACTGTTGGTGCCATTAATTAAGTTGTTTTAACTCTTCGAGTAGCCTTCCCCTATCCTATCCTAAAACCACTTGACATACAATGTATTATTATTACACTTTGCCTCATATTCTGTACATTACCAGAATTCAAGATGTAAACAAATGAGTTCAACTCAGACAACTGCTTTAAACGCACTTCACTAATCTATGATTTAACTTCAAGTATAGTTTTTTTTGCAGATAAAAATGAGGGACCTGGAAACACTGTTGACCCTGTAAGTTCTGCTTATATAGGAAACTCATAACTCATTTTTAGCAATACAGTAGATATTGGTCATTGTGTACTCTATAGTGTACTTGAAGTACATGTATCAATGTCTTCCCTCCAGGGAGAGGGGGGAGGGGGGGGGGGGGGGGGGGGGGGGGGGCAACCCTGGGACATTATGAGAGGCAGCTGATCAAAATCCCCTCCCTTGGGCCATGACATGAAATAATGAAACCACAGGATTATATCATTTGAATGACAAAGATATGCACATTTTACCTTCCCCATCTTTGATCCTGAGGGCTACCAGGCTGGCTGTTCACTTTTCCAAGATGGCAGTTATCAAAGTTCTAGACCCTGGAGACAATGTAGATGGTAAAAATAATGCCCCAGGGTAAAATGCCTGCTCTCCCCCACTCCCAGGGGAAGACACTGATATGTGCATTAGATTGGTATATTGGTCTAGTTTTTGCCATTTATCACTAGTTGTTAGGAGTTACTAGAGTTGGCTTTTTGTTTCATTTTTAGGCTTCCCTTAAACAGCTAACTGAAATGGGATTTGGTGAAGTGAGAGCAAAAAAAGCTTTACTGTCAAACAGGTACCTTTATTAACTAGTGCTCTATTAAAGTAGCCATAATATAATTATTAGTGAAGTATACAGACTGATATTATGATACAAATAAACATAGTTTTTAATAAGATATCATTTAAAACGTTGTTATGGTTTATTATTTTTTGGGGTTTAAAAGTTTTAAACCAATTCAAAATTTTCAAACTGTTTCATTCTTTTAAACCAGTTCATTTTTTAAACCAGTTCATTTTTTTAACTGTTTTTTTTTGGGGGGGGGATTCATAAAAATAAAACATGTACCACTTACCTTGATGGTCACCCATCCACTTACTAACCTCGCCCGTTTGGGCTTAACTTGGAACACCTCACGAGGAACACCTGGTAGGTATACTCAATGATTAACGCACTGCGCCACAGAAGCACTTGTTGATTTGAATCCACCATTTATTCTATAAGTGACTAACTGTCGAACCCAGTCCCTCTCCTTATGCTAATATGTTCCCAGTCTCTTAATTTTATTTGCACATGCACACTATTAACAAAATTGGACTTGGAAATAAAATTACATGGACAACGACATGGACAAAACTGTATTATATATACAGAGTTTGTGTTGACTCTCCATTCTTTTAATATGAAAACTGCAGCAACTCATGGGAAGTAAGAAATCTAAATCCAGAAAAACACATTGTTTATAGATGATCAGATGTACTTTACAGCTCAACAATGGGTGCTCACTAATTTAGGATTTTTAGAGCTAGTCACTAAATTAGGCATTTTAGGGCTAGATCACTGAACAACACAAAAATAATGCTTCTTCAATGGTCATGTGAGCTAATCCAAACCCTACCCCTACATTTATAAAACCCTAACCATCAACAACGGGTGCTCATTGATTTAGGGTTTTTAGAGCTAGTCACTAAATTAGGCATTTTAGGGCTAGATCACTGCATGAACAACACAAAAATAATGCTTCTTCAATGGTCATGTGAGCTAATCCAAACCTACCCCTACATTTAAACAAACCCTAACCATCAACAATGGGTGCTCACTGATTTAGAGTTTTTAGAGCTACAGGGCTTAAGATCACTGAACAACACACAAAAATAATGCTTCTTCAATGGTCATGTGAGATAATCCAAACCCTACCCCTACATTTAAAAAACCCTAACCATCAACAACCGGTGCTCACTGATTTAGGGATTTTAGAGCTAGTCACTAAATTAGGCATTTTAGGGCTAGATTACTGAACAACACAGAAATAATGCTTCTTTAATGATCCTGTGAACTACAATAATTTTATAATACAAACCCTAGCCAACATTTTTAACTTTACCTAACCTCAGTAAACATAGGTTCCCTTTGTATAATCTTGAAAAATAAACCAGTTCAAAAAAATTTAACTGGTTTAAAAAAAATAACCAGTTCGAAAATGACCTGGTTTAAAAATTTTAAACCAAGAAAAAATTAAACCACAACAGATATGCAAAGCATGGATCAAGTTATTGTGATGGGGGAGTTGTTAGCATGACCAACAGAGGTGACATTAACATTCAATATCCAATATTAATATTCCAACTTTGTGCACAGTGCAAATTCCAAGCAGGTGATTGGCTATATAATGACAATTGCTTTAATGGTGTCAGACCACAGCATGCTGCATGCTCAGTTGGAATATTAAGGTTACCGGATACCTTCAGGGTGCATTTCCAGTCTAAATTATGTAGCGCCTCGAGGAAACATCGTAGATAAATCATCCATGTATCATTTAAAGCTTATAAAATTGGCTACAAGAATAAATAAAAAGTTTTGAATTTTTTGAAAATCTCGAATTTTCCGCCATCCCATTTCTCCGATCTAGTGAGATGGCTTTCAGAAGCTCCGACTCCGAAAATATTTTAAAGTTTTAAAATATGTTTGCTTTGTCGCATTTCAGAGGAATCGTATTACAAAAGGGTGTCGGGGAATTTCAAAATTCGATTTAGTTCAAAAGTTATCATGCTCTTCGTGAAAAGGCGAAAACATAGTCCGAGTAGATATGCGAGAAACGCCATCAAGAGCTCTCTTTTTAGAATTTTCAAATTTGCCGAAACTATTTTGCAGCTGCGATATCAATTGACATTTTGTGAAAATTTCACACAAATCGAATAAATTCCTCTTGAGTGGGATCTTTTTTAAAACTCTATTTTGGTTGAAAATCGAAAGCGTAGAAAATATCACTTCAAAAAATTGTGCGTGAATCTGAAGCCCCGCCTCTCCAACAATTAGAGAGCTCTTGGCCAATCATTTCTCATCACAGTTCAACTATCTGTCAAGATTTCCCACCAATGTTGATTTCCGATCAAAGCTACGTGCCGCATCGAGAAAATGATAATATAGCCGGTTGTTCTAGTTCTCTTGTGTGACTTGAAAAATGGGAGGGACAAAGCCAAGGTGAACACCTAGAGACGCCTCGAATGCCAGCATAGTTAGTAGAGACAGCGATTTGCAGGCATCTGAAACAGCACAGCAATAGCGAGATAGTTTCAAGCGGATTCAGAGTCACCGTGATAAGATTTTCCATCTATTAGCTTTGTTGGCCCGGTTTTCTTGGAAACAAATATTCTCTCGGCTGGCTCCTATCAATTCTCTTTATGTTCAGATGTGGACCACTCTTCACTCTGTCTGAAAGTGAAAATACGAACCCTTGTCGTTGCGAGGACTTCTATTTATTTATCTATTTGGCTTATAGTCGTATGCATTGTTTGGCCTTGTTTTGCTTTTCTTTTATCTTTGTTTTCAAAGCTAAGGGCATCCTGCTTGCTTTTTGGAAGACATAAGGCCAACAACCGATGGAATTATGGAATCGTGTGTGGAAAAACTTTTCTCAATAAACAAAAACATGAATTTAATATGCGCTAGCTTTCCCCACATGGTCATTATGGGTGAGTGAGCACTTATCATGTGTTTATTGATCTGCTGTCAATCAAACAGAACCTTTTACTTCTGGTTAAAAACTTCCTTTTGGTATTTCTCCATCAATATTAATTTTTTTTGAACGGAGTTTTTGATATATGAGACACTACTACTAAAACTACATTTCTGTGCGGAAAAAAAATTGACCATCTTTTTCGTTTTGAAGGTATCTGGTAACCTTAAAAGTTTAGAGACTTTATGTCTGAGTTTAATTGAAAAATACAGGCACAATGATGAACTAAAAATTTCTTCATACTGTAATGCTTCTTCAGTGTTCCTGTGAACTAATCCAAACCCTAATTTTACACTTAAAACACTCTAACCATCAACAACGTGTTCCCACTTAATGTAGGGTGTTTAGAGCTAATCACTAATTTTAAAATATGTTTCTGACAAGTACTGGCAGATGGTCGGTCCCACCTCAGGGGCCTGACCAGCCCCCTCTGGCTCCTGCACACAGTAACTAATTAAGTTACCAGTACATTCTATCTATAAACAAAAATACCCTGCAGTGCAACGTTTTAACAATGTTAGTCCAATTAAACCTGAATTCTTTCAGTATAATAGTACTGCACATATAAGAACAAGTTATCAGATAGAATTTTAAACCAGTTATTTAAACCAATGTATATATTTAAACCACAACATATACTTTATGCCAAATATAAAATGATATTACCAGGTATGAGGTTCCAAATGGTAAGGTTTACATTTGCAAGGTCAAAACAAGACTGAATCAAAGCACATGGAATATTAAAGGAACCGATATAGAATGGCACTAGTTTAGTTGAAATCTTATGAGGTGAACTAAGATCAACATTATATCCACAAGTGGCGATCCGTTGGGCGGCTAATGTTTAAAGGCTCATTTTCCATTCAATATATCTTTTAATTTCCAATTCCTTTGCACGTTTTCAGAATGTCACCCTTGCTTGCAATGGAGTGGCTGTTACAACACGAAACAGATACAGATATTGATGAACCTGTGACACCTGGAGTAAGCCACACCAAAACACGTAGGAAAAGAAGAGAATTTACACCCAACCCTAGAGTAAGCAAAATAATTAACAATTAACAAGTGAAGGTGAATAGTGGTGGATGTTGAATGTATGAAAATTATACATTTTATGCAATTTCTAAGTAATTTAAACCGCTTTTTAAGTTTTAATTCCCCTCCATGACATAATTTTCCCCTCCATGACACTTGTTATTATTGAAATAGAACAAAGAAAACTTGCAGTTCAGAAATTATTTTCATTTGTATAGTTGTATTGAACTTGAACTCAGAAGTTTATAAAATTTTGTGAATTTTGTTTCAACTGTTTTGGAAATGTCAAAACTTTTATACCTAATTTTGTCACGGAGGGGAGAGTTCCTTCTTGGATGAGCTATAGCAACTGAAATTATTTTTTGTTTATCTATTAGTGCATGTGAAGAACTGTGTGTCCTGATATTTTTTATTTGTTTTTGACATAAAGCAAGTAGCTCATAGGATTTTGGGGGTTTTCCCCTCCGTGATAGGCAATTTTGTATTTCAGCTAATTAATGATAATTTATGACAAGAAAAGAGTGTGCCGACATTTCAAAATCATATTTTTTTTATACTTTAGTTATTAAATAATGGAAAAATGCAATGATCTTGTAAGTTTTCAGTAATTAAGAATTCTGAGTTCCATGTCCCATATACCACACTCCAGGTGAATAGCCAGCACCAAATAGTTATTTCTTTCTTCTGTCAAATGGGCAAAAACTCGCAAGAGATGATCACTGCTTTGCTCAGAGGTGAATATGAAATCATATTCACTGTTTGAGTAGCCAATCAGAGCGTGCGAAAAGTGATATTCACTGGTGTGGTATATACTAATAAGTATTACTTCATAATATACCATTTGACATTGATGTCTGCAACATTATCCTACATGAAAAACCTGACACAAGTGCTCTGGACCAGATTTATAATTATATAAACTACATGACACAAGTGTGCTTACAAGACTGAAAAACTCTTGAATAATTACATGTGCACATCATGACAAACACCTAACATGTCACACCAACAAACATTATTTTAATCTGTCATGCCAACTCATCACAGTGTCGCTACCTACTTAAGGCAATGCTACAGGTTCTCTTTCAGGATTGCTAACTATAATATTATAATTAATTTAGTTGGAAGTGTGCTTTCAGTGATAACATTCTATCATATTTGTGTCCAATTAGGTACCCTTGGTCCAGCATAAAAGTCTTGAACTGTCTCTGTTTGTTTTTCATTAGGCTGTGAAAAACCTTAAAGAAATGGGCTTTGTAGAAGAAGAGGTACTTTTGGCACTAAAAGCATCAGGAAATAGTCAAGAGGCAGCTGTAAGTGCATACAGACACACATAATTATATATAATCAACTAAAGTCGATTGAGGTATGCTAACCACTGTGGAAAGCAAGTAGCAGCTGACATTTCAAGCGCTAGCCCTTCGTCAGAGCAAAAGGACACTGGCTTCTACCTGGTCGTATCTTTTCTTACTCA
The DNA here is from genome assembly GCA_030867875.1 of Actinernus sp. WN-2022. Taxonomy (NCBI): domain Eukaryota; kingdom Metazoa; phylum Cnidaria; class Anthozoa; order Actiniaria; family Actinernidae; genus Actinernus; species Actinernus sp. WN-2022. Next base: position 79,013,049 of record JAOWCC010000936.1, on the reverse strand, counting down.
AAATAAAATGTAGATAATTGTGTTGATGATGTTGACACAACACCACCAGTCCTATCTCTATAGAAACAATGTGCTAGTCCTTTGTGAGAGAATAACTTTACTTACCACACAAATTCAAAGAGATTTGATGACCAATGATCAAGGATGAGTAACAGCACAAACGCTCACTGCTAAATTGTGTGCAATATTGCCAGCAATAATAACATTATTTTGAAAAGGGGTTGACACACTGCAACATTGCATGCAACAATTTGAGAGGTGGACATAGCCTGCTTGCAGGCAGTAGAGGGTATGAACATTGAAGCGGCCACCATATTGGCCGAGTGACTAAATCCTGTTTGGCCAATATGGCGGCCTCTTCGGTATCCATCTTCTGCGATCCGTTTTCTGTGCGGAAAAATATCCTCTACCACCTGCAAGCAGGCTAAGGTGGACACGCATTCCAATTTTGCTGTTTCTGACAATGTTGCACACAATGCTGCAGCATGTGTCTGTATCTGAAGTTTCCTGTCTGTGTTTTAGTGTGAATGGCTGCTTGGAGATAGAAAAGGAGGAATCATAAGTACAGATGAAGGTTTGGATACAGAAAGGTATGTACATGTATGTATGTGTCACATCACATACATTGTGCACAACGTTTCAAATTAACAACAAGAGGCTGGCACTGCCAACCAAACTCAGGCCAATAGTTCACTATTAGACTGCAAGCTCGAGATTTTTATTGGCTGATAGTTGACAAGGGGCACAGTCCTGAGTCAACTATCAAAGTCGATAGAAACCAAGAGTGAGAAGTCATGTTGGCCAAGCCACCATTCTATCAACTTAGCAATCGAGAAAACTGGGGGGAAAAACAAGCGAAAAAGCATTTTTCAAAGTGACTTTTGTCTGCAGTGCACAGAAAAATAGATGGCATCTGGCTAGCCAATCAGATGGTTAATTGTGCTAATGTACATCAAGATGTCAGTAACAACTCATGGTATGGCATGCCTGCTGTATGTATACTATATATAAGCATTATAAACACATTGTATACTATTTCTAAGAAAGATGTTTGTGTATTCCCATCACCACATTACTGATCAATCTTTGTTAATGTATTTAATATTTTCAGTCCTATGTACAAAGCAATTATGGAAAATCCTTTGGTACAACTTAGTCTCTATAACCCAAGAGTTCTCAGCGGTAAGCATCATTAAGTATGGTTAAATACCCTATGTTGACCATTACAGTGTGACTACTGGGGCCACTTAGCAAACGAGAACCAATCACATCGCAGAGCGACAATAAAGCATTCCAAAATACAAATCCTAGGACTCCTGGCATATGGATGTGATTTACTTCATTCAAAAGACTTTCACTTCACAACTAGTCCACGAAATTTGCCTTTTATTGGATTGAAACTTGAGCAAGTTGAAATGCTACTGTCTTGTACTCAAAACTGATTGGCTCAAGTAACTGTAAGTTACTTTGATTTCATTCTGCAATGTGATTGGTTTTCATTGTCTACGTGGCGTTGGTTACAGTAGTTGCACTATAAGCTTTGCGCAGCTCAAGCGAATTTTATACGATATGAAATTCTGATTCTCAACATACTGGTTTTGACCTGACTTCCAAATTATGTTTAACTTATTTTATTACTCTGTTGTTTTCTACACAGCTTTTGAGGACATGCTCGATAGTCCAGCAACTAGTGCAATTTATATCAATGATCCCGAGACAGGTCCTGTACTGCTTCAAATATCTCGTATAGTCCAAGGTTTTGCTAGATAGTGTATTGTGAATGAATCTACATTGTATTATAATTCCTTAAGATTAAAGGGCATATATTAAAGTTGCTGTGTCATGGTTTTGCACATGTCTGGAATCAATGTTCGATTGGTGGCTGTTAATTGGCTTCAAAAAGTTAAAGTCTCTCTCTTAATGCTTGATTGGAAGGATATGCAACAATTCCCTTGAAGACTAGATATTTTGTACATTTACTTTGATTTCATCCATCCCACACGTGTACTAGGATAGTCCGTTTATATAAAATCATTGAAAATAATTGTTCCAGCCCAGAATATAAAGGTGTGTCCCTCACCGTGACACAGCTCATTTAAAATAAACCCTGAGAATTAGATTGTCCAACAGAGACATTTGCCACCATGGAGTTGGAAACTGAACTTTGACAACTTGATGCAGTTGACATTTTAAAATGGTCATTAAAAATGATAAGGGTGCTGTTCGATGCAAATACAGCACTTGAGCCTTGTGGAGCGCATTTGAACATGTTTATATAGAATGTGTGCTATATTAATGAATACCTTTACCTTTTTTTACTTTTAATTGTAAATACCACTTCATCCATATATTGTTTCTGTTACTTAATCTTTTAATTTAGGTATGGTAAAGACAAGACATTGATAACTATTGGCAACTAAATAAAAGGATTACGGATTATTTGGGTTGGATTTTAGGATTAAGGATTAGTATCACATCGATGACATACGGACCCCCTCCAATGCAACATTTGTAGAATCATAATTTCTCATCTTTTCGGTACTCCATTTGTCTGATCCAAAAGTACTGATTGCATGTTACACAGGGTTTCCACGGTCAAGGAAAATTCAGGGAAAACAATTTGTTTTCAAGGTCAGGGACTTGTCAGGGAATTTAGGGTTTGATTAGGGAAATCCCAAATTTCAATGAAAAGTCAGGAAATTTATATTTTCAGGCTTCATATACCTATTATTATTTTTTCTTCAATGTTGCTGTCCCAAAATAGCGATTGAATATTTGGAAAGAATACGAGCGTGCGCTGGAGGGCAGTGAAAAATGCTTCTTCGTCAGTGAAATGTCAGGGATTTTTTTCCCTGCAAATGTGTGGGTATCCTGTGACATGAAGCGCTCACGGTAAAATTATAACAAGCAAGTATCAGAGACCTCGGGTTGAGAGTAAAGACTGCCAGTGATCTCAAGTTGAGTTACGACTGCTGTCAGAGTTCGCTTCCTTCCCAAAATGAAGGAAAGAGAACTCTGCCGGGGATGGACGCTTTCTTTGGTATACATCCGTCCACAACCATGGACGAACAAAACAAGTTTTGAACGGGTTTTACCGGAAATGCGTGATGCGCACGGGAAAACAACACTTCCCCCCACGGTAGTTGAATGACGTCGGGTTTCAAAGTCACTTGGAGGCTGATAGAGTTGCTAGGTAACTCTAATGCATGCGCGACTTAACAAATTGAAGTTAGTTTTTTATGTGTCTGTCCTAATATTGACAATGATTTTCGTCATAACATGGTCAAAATAGCTGTGGATCCACTCGGCAAAGACGCCTCGTGGATCCACAGCTATTTTGACCATGTTATGACGAAAATCATTGTCAATATTAGGACAGACACATAAAAAACTAACTTCAATTTGTTTTTTACAACAACAAAACACTTTTAGCTTCAAACGAGTGTGTACAAACTGCCTTTCGAGTCGAAAAGTCGAAAACGTAAACACGTCTTTCTGCTTTCCCGAACTCTATAAAAATACATAATCTACTCTAAACTGTTTGTTTCTACTTAAGAACGTTATGTAAATATCCTGAATAAGAGATTTTAATCACGAACTAGAAGATTATGTATTTAATTCAAGACAATTTCTCAGTTCTAGTTCTAAAAGATCGGTAGAACTTGTCACAAAGTCGATCACAAATTAGCCGAAAATGCTTTGTTCGACTCTAGAGAAAGCTCAAATTTTGACAAATGGCACCACAGAAGGAAGTTTGACTCACCGATTAACTTTTCCCAGTGATGAAATGCTTTTAAAATCCTCGTTTTCTTGATTTTTGGAACAGATGTGTACACAACCTGAATTCACAAATCTCTGCAAAGCCCGCTTCGAAAGCCGGCCGCGCGTCTGTTTAACAAATCGCACACATTTTGCCATTGTCTGTACTCGTATTGATCATAGAAATGACGCCATAAAATGTTCAAAACTCAAGTGGAACAACGAGCGTAGCGATTTGTTTCACTGCAAAGTTTGGGACATTTTATGGCGTCATTTCTATGATCAATACGAGTACAGACAATGGCAAAATGTGTGCGATTTGTTTTTTACAACGACGAAGCACTTATAGCTTCAAATGAGTGCGTAATAAACTGCTTTCGAGTCGAAAAAGGCCATTGAAAGTCAAAACGTAAACGCTTCTAATTACCGTTGCCGAGAGAAAGCTTTCTTAGACAAATGGCAATTTGGTTCACCGATTAACTTCTGTAATTGACGGAATGCATGTGAAATCCTTTCAGTTTTTTTTTTCTGGATCAGAAAAGTTATTGTTATATAATTCAAAACTTTTGAGCTCTGAGAGAACTAGTCTAGTCACAAAGTCTGACTACACATGAAGTACAAATTCGCCGAAACTTTCTCCACTCAAGAGAAAACTCTCATTTTGCCAAATGGCACACTACAAAGAAGTTTGACTCACCGATTGATTTCTCCTATTAATAAAATGCTTGTGAAATCCTCACTTTCTTGTTTTTGGAAGCGAAGTTAACATCCATTTGAATTCACAAATCTCGCCGTGAAAGCACTTCCAGTTTGCAAAGCTACCACGGCTTGCGAGTGACGTCATTTTCATTGTATGTACTATTTTGCATATAGCGGAGAGCCAATCAGAACGCGAGAAAATTGGATGTTGTTGTAAAATAAAATATTGCATATGAAAATTAGCCAATCAGATTGCGAGAAAATTGGCGGTTGTTGTAAAAAAAGAAAGTGTCCTGCACCAGCAAAATTATCTCTCTCTCTTGTTTTGGGAAGGAAGCGAATTCTGCCAGCAGGGAACAAGTTGAGATGTAGAGGTATCAATGATTTTGTATTTTTGCCTTTTATAAAATTAAGTTGATCAGAAGTCTGTGGACTGGTATTGTCCTGTTTTTGATATTTAAATAATTACAATTATTGTTATTTTTAAATCCTTGATTACAAGTATGTTATGTTTTCCAAAACTTTAATAAATGTCTGTCGTTTACAAGCATGCATACGTAAGTATTTAGTCATTCTCTTGTCTGTTCTTGTTACAGTGATTAATTCAGTCGTGTCCAGGATCCTGTTCATACTATGGTCGAGAACTGTCGCGACTAGCACTAATGCAAATAGTGTACCACTATATATAGAGCAGATTTCGTATGTGTGGTAGAAACTACGGCACTAACTACAGCACGGTTACTGTACGGTATGCCGTGACTGTACGGTATGCCGTGACTGTACGGTATGCCGTGACTGTACGGTATGCCGTGACATTGAAATGGTCAACGACGACGATTTATTCACACTCTGTAACATACTAAATATTTAACAATGAATTAGAATTGGCTAAAATAGAGTGCTGGGATGCCAGAAGTAGCTTAAATAAAACTAATCGAGTCTGGCACCCCAAAAATGTAGTAGATTATATATGATATTAATGGTCAGACGAGAAAACATGAACAAACGAACAGACAAAATTTAGGTATAAGAAAACATGAACAAACGAAAAGACAAAATTTAGGTATAGTGAGTAACTATTTACATCTCTATTATTCAAGTCAGAGGGGAAAGAAAAGGATACACATACAAGCTGGCAGGAAGATCTAAAATTATAGTTCGATTACGAGGAGACTAATATTGAATCCAAAAAAAAATCATTATAATAAATTTCTATTATGTAGTTTCTTGATATCTTCACAAATTGAATTCCAGATCATAACGCCTTTGTACCGTAAGCTCAATTTACCATAATTTGTGCAAATATTTGTTGTATAATAAGTAGACTGTCCTGCGGATCCAATCAAATTAAAGAGATACGGTAGGCAAGTTACAGTACGGTTGCGGGGCTACGGGCATGCCGTAGTTTGTCCCACTCGTACGAAATCTGCTCTAATGGTTTTGCGGCAGCAAAAGTAAGTCTTGCACCCATGTAATACATTCGACGCTGAACCGGGGTCAGTAGTCTGACTGCAGAATGTTTTTCATCTGGTGCCTGACTGTCCGGGTACATGTTAAGTCTGATGCCAGTCTAAAGCTTTTTGCAGTAGGATGGTTTGCTTTTAGGGCCACCTGTACCGCTTGAAACGAGCCACAGCATTGGCTTTCCCAGCAATACAAAACACCCTATCCTTTAGAACGTGCAATACGAAAACAATAGAGCTACAGTATAATGGTGCAATCAGAATACAGGTCTCGAGCGGTACAGGATTACTGTGCTTTTATGCTGATGCATCGTTTTTGTTTGTAATTAGATAATAATTATGCAGAATAAAAATATTAGTCTGACATATTTTCTTATTTGTTACTGTATCTTGTGCTAGTGCCTTAGTCTTAGTAATTAGTATACACCACACCAGTGAATATCACTTTTCGCTCGCTCTGATTGGCTACTCAAACTGTGAATATGATTTCATATTCACTTCCGAGCGAAGCAGCGATCATCTCGCGCGACTTTTTGTCCATTTGACAGAAAATAAATAACTATTTGGTGCTGGCTATTCACCTGCAGTGTGGTATATACTAAACTGAACAATTATTCACCTCGGTGTTGGTGAGTAGTGGTGGATATTTACCTCGCCGAAGTAAATTACTAGGGTGGAGGGAACATTAGTGTTAAACTAACTAAGAGTGGAGGGGACACCAATTTTTAACTGGGATGCTTGTGCTAAAAAGGAGCACATTAATATATCATAGCAACATATATTCTGATTTTGACGCTTAAGACAACTAAGCTTCTCTTTTTGTTGGAGAGGTCCAGGGGTAAAACTTCAACATAATTAATTCGCTGAAATTGCACAGGGGTAAAACTTAAACATAATTCGCTGAAATTGCACACAGAGACTCGGGGGTAAAACTTCGACATTCGCTGAAATTGCACAGGGTCAGGGGTAAAACTTCATCGTAATTCGCTGAAATTGCGTGCATGTGCTTAAAAATCACGTGACCGATGACGTCATCGTTACAACTTCACCACTAAGTGATTTATGGGGACCCAACAGCCCTTTCCCGCTTGGCTCAATGTTGTCCATTTCAAATCTTTCGGGAATAATATTCTTTGTCCGAAGTATTTCCATATCAATTTATCTCGTCATGCGTTAAAGTGCCTGTAAGCCCTAGCCAGAAATCATTTATTTGGACGCAGTAAAGCGTTTTAAATCTTGTTCAACCATTTTTGGGCGATTTATGGTCGTAGTATTGCTATAAAGAGCATTAAAAATCCTTGAAATGACGTCATTTAAGGAACGTTATGCTAACGAGTTGAAATGAATTGAGTTGTAAGGGACGAGGTCAAAACAATGGTACTTTTACGGGACCCAATTTTGAGGGAAGGGGGGGCTGTACCTGGAACCCACCACCTATTTTGGCGAAATCTAGATTTTTGACCACAAATATCAGTATTCTTGAATAAGATACTTATTGAAGAAGTAACTATATTTCTAGTTTCTACAGACAGAGAAGAACGTGTGTCTGCATTAAAATCAGGTATCCATATTTTATAAGGGGCATTACCCACCACCCACCACCTTCCCTGACAAAATTGGGTCCCACTCGAAATCCATTGTTTTGACCTCTTCCCTATAACATTGAATTTCTTCACTTTATATAGTTGTTTTATAATTAGGTTATCCCTTAAATTACGTCATTGAAATTTGATACCTTAATAAACGAAATTGACCTGAGACTAATTATTTTTCCAATGTCAGTCATTTTGTTTTCCAGTTTGATTTTAAAATCAAAGATAACTGGCTAGGGCTTATAGGCACTTTAAAGAAACAATACACAAGGGGATGGTGACGTAATCTGAAATGGGACAACATTGAGCCAAGCGGAAAAGGTCTATACCACGTTTGTTAACGTTTGAGCTGTCTGCCATTAGAAATGAGGGAGATACGGGCGTGTACTTACAATCACGTGATAGATGACGTCATCGTTACGATATTACCACCAAGTGATTTATGGGGACCCAATTACCATGTCTGTCAAAGATTGAGCCACTCTCCATTAAAGGTCGGCACACACGAAGGGACAAGTCCAATGGACATGTCCCGGGGACAAATCCCTTGTTGTTCAGACGAACGAGGGGACGTGTGTTGCAGGGACATTGTGATTTTAGCAGACGCCATCTTGAAATAGAGTTCGTAAGGGCTTGTGGGAAAGTAAAATGACGCTTTACGATTGGTTTATTTTCATTTTGTCCCAGGGATATGTTGCATGAACAGTTCAGACGAGGGGACAAGTCCCAGGGACTTGTCCCTTCGTGTGTACCGACCTTAATATTAAGTGAGTAAGGCATGAAAACGTACGATGAGAGTTACGTAACTATCAGAGCGAAGGTTTTATCAGTTTTAGAGAACTGAGGTATGTGTGGAATGTGTAGTGAAGCCAAATGGCGGCCGATTAGGCCTAGCTACAAATATCACGTAAAATCGCCTAAATATGTTTCCGGAAATTCCCGATATTTTTTCTAAAAATCTCGCTTTTTTTCCCCTAAATATCTTTAAAAAATTCTAAATATCCCAAATATTTTCTTATAATTTTTCTATAAATATCACAATAACGACTTCATAAAATCAAAAACATCATTTATTGGCAATACGGGAATGCGTCACAGTCTATACAAAGTGACTACTAGTATATGTGAACGCGTTCAGTACATCGTTACTGACGATACAGCAGCATTTTCTGCCCTGCTTGACAATCAATGGTATGACATTCATCTCTATGACTCTATGCTATACTCTTTTAAACATAAACAACAATATAAACTCTGTTCAATTCAAGCCAAATAGCGTCTCTGCTCTGGCTAGCTTTATGTCCTCCCCCGATATAATCAGTTAACGATTGTTTACTCGAAGCATTAGGGCTGCCTCTACATAGTCATCCAGTGCGTCACGTTGTTGATCTCCGAACATCGTAACGAGTAATGAGAACACTCTCTCGGCAGCTGCTGACGAAGGCTGTACCAGCACAATTTTCGTTACGGCTGCTGACCAAGAGGGAAGCTCCGGGGAAACATCTTTCCACCACAGCAGCGTGTCCGCGACTTCTGGATTGAAATCGTTCCTCAGCTCATTTGCTTTCACGATGTACGCAGGAAGCTCATCTTTCAGTGACTGGATGACCATGGCGTCGTTCAGGAAGGGCACATCTCTGATCCTGTCCACATCATTAGCGTTTGGCAGTGTGGTCTTCACATAATGTGGATTGAATAGCTGAGCAGCACGGAACACTAGCATACTCCGCGAGACAATGGCATCATTCACTAAAGTCTGCAAATAGTACTGCAAGGCAGGCGCCAAACACTCGTTTAGCCCATCCTGGTACCAACGCTGTTGTTCCGGGACATTCAGAGGGAACAGTTCCTGCACCGTGCGCAAAAGGGATGGAAAATTATGCACGTGGATGAATGCTCTGAGTTCTTCAAGCTTCTGGAACGCTATGAAGATCAGGAGGTCGTCTCCTTCTAAGGTATACAATGTACGTTGCCTTTACAAACTGCTCGAGCTCCATGAGCGCGCGATCCTAGCTCCACCTTCAGTTTTACAGGACTTTGCGTCATCAAATCGGAAAGCCGCTGCCTCGATGCCTCGGCGAACCCTTCGTCGCTCTGAAGAAAGGCAGGGATGCTGGCCCATTCTTGAAAAACGACTTGAGCGCATTCCCAGTAGCTCCACCATCGGGTGGCATTATACCTTGGCATGGCCCGCCCAGCAATCTCCTTCCACACTACCCTTCCTCTTATGCTGGTTGTGAAAATGCAATTCCAGGATGTCATAAACTGCTTCAGGATTGGCGTCTTGCATTTTGTGCATATCCTGTCAAGGACGTGAGATATACACCCAACATCCAACATGTCAGGTACAATATAGCCACAGTTCTTAGGGCCTTTGTGTTCACTGGCGCCCTGTCCCTCATTGCAGCTAGAAGACATTCCTTCGGAACATTGAGCTTTCGATGAAGTACCTCGACTATTATGTGGGCTAGTTCATCTCCGTTCACTGAGCTCTTGACAAGTTGGAACCTTACCAGTCGCGCTCGATCACCATCACGAGTGGTTCCATCGAATACAGGGGATACTTCTTTGCCCATCAACTCCTTTGAGATGGTTTTATATTCTTCCTCAAGGATAAAAGGAATGAGTTGGCGCATATTGGATTGGGTGGTCAGGGTAAAACCAGCTTCTTCGAAAAGTTCTCGGAAGAATTCTACTCTTTTCAAAGCAGTTCCACTCTTTAGGAATGCTCGCACCACTTTGACACGGAATACTCTTGTATCAGTCGGAAGTGTCTCGCCTTTTGGATGATTCACCTCGTCGTAGCTGGCCAGAGCTTCAGCGATGTGCTTTTCTTTCTTTTTAGTTGCCTCCATTTTCTTCTTATTAGAGATGTGCCTCGTACTTGAAACATGCACCATTATATTTTGTTTCTTTAGAGAAAGTTCTTCTCGGCAAACTTGGAAAAACAGTGCATGATTCTGGCTAACTACAAAGCCCTCATCTTTGAACTCTTGAACCCGTTGACTTGCAGTCACGTTTACAGGCTCATTCGATTCTAAACTCTTCGTCGATTGCCTGGTGTGTTGACAGCTAGTTTTCTTTTCCTGGATAGATCACTAGGGGCTGGCGATCTTAGTCGGTCTAAAAGCGATGCTACTGTGCTTTCTCTACTCGGTTCAGCTGTAGGAACCGCTTCAGGTTCAGCAGGAACCGAAGCCTCCGAACTTTCAGCATCTGCCATTTTGTTCAGGGTTGGAAGTACTTAGTAGTACTACTTACTAAGACTCATGGGATATAATATTCATGAGGAAAACCGCTGAACAGGACCACTGCTGACAGAGTAGATTCCATCTCAAGTTTCAAAGGAAAAAACATGCGTGGACTTATAAAACCATAGCAAAAATCCAAAATTACAAAAAAAAAATCTAAATATCTCGTAATTTTCTAAATATCCCAGGAGCTTCTAAGGGAAGAGGTCAAAACAATGGTACTCTGGCGGGACCCAATTTTGATGGAAGGGGGGTTGTACCCGGAACCCACCACCTATTTTGGCAAAATCTAGATTTTTGACCACAAATATCTTCTTGAATAGAATACTTATTGAAGAAGTAACTATATTTCTAGTTTCTACAGGCAGAGAGGAACGTGTATCTGCATTAAAATCAGGTATCCCTATTATATAACGCGAGAAAATCACCATCGAAAAAAGGGGTAGGGGGTATTACCCGCCACCCACCACCTCCCCTGACAAAACTGGGTCCCATTCGAAATCCATTGTTTTGACGTCTTCCCTAAATATCTCAAAAAATATCCGGATATTTGTAGCTAGGCCTACGGCCGATACAGACGGACTTGATATGGCTTTGGAGAAAGCGTGCGAACAGTTCAGACGAGGGGACAAGTCCCAAGTACTTCATGTAGCTGCACATAATGTCCCGACACATAGTGTCTCGAAAGCATCTCCTTAGTCGCCTAAGTACTAGCCTGCTTGCAGGCTCTGGTTAATTTGGGGTTCCTGTGGTGGGAGAGAGGAGGGGAAAGGAGGATATAGAGAAAGGAGAGCCTGCGACAAGACCTTGTGTTTTTGAAATTCGCCCCCCATGACGTCACATCCCATTGCAAGTTACACGTTTCACAAAGAATTTTAAAATCAACATTTTCGACGAGATTCTGTTATAAATGTGGTATAACTATCGAATACCCCGCATCTTTTCCCTTCTTGGTGTAGCCAGTGGCTACGGCTACGCGTCAGAAATAAGACACAGGCAACCCACTTCTTATTTTTGACGTGTAGCCACTCGTAGCCGCGTAGCCACTACCATAAGTATTGCTTCGTTCTTTAAAACTTTGATTTATACGATGCGACTTAGACACAGGCAAGCAACCCACTTCTTATTTTAGACGTGTAGCCACTCGTAGCCGCGTAGCCACTACCATAAGTATTGCTTCGTTCTTTAAAACTTTGATTTATACGATGCGACTTAGACACAGGCAAGCAACCCACTTCTTATTTTTGACGTGTAGCCACTCGTAGCCGCGTAGCCACTACCATAAGTATCTTATTCTTATTTTTGACGTGTAGCCTGTATTTCCTCCCACCAAGGATGCCGTTTTTTTGCGGGGTATTCTGTAGTTACTCCCGAACGGGAAATTTCAAAAACACAGGGTCTTGTTGTAGGCTCTCCTTTCTCTTTCGCCTCCTTCCCCCTCCTCTCCCCCACCACAGGAATCCCAAATCAACCAGAGCCTGCAAGCAGGCTACCTAAGTACCTCCTTTACGCTCCTTAGCCCTCCTTAGCCCTCCTTAGCCCTCCTTAGCCCTCCTTAGCCCTCCTTAACGGCCTCCTTAGCCCTCCTTAAACCTCCTTAGCCCTCCTTATCCCTCCTTAGGCCTCCTTATCCCCCCTTAAACCTCCTTTACGCTCCTTACGCTCCTTATCCCTCCTTTACGCTCCTTAGCCCTCCTTACCGCTCCTTAGACCTCCTTTACGCTCCTTAGCCCTCCTTAGCCCTCCTTAGCCCTCCTTTACGCTCCTTAGCCCTCCTTAACGGCCTCCTTAGCCCTCCTTAAACCTCCTTAGCCCTCCTTATCCCTCCTTAGGCCTCCTTATCCCCCCTTAAACCTCCTTTACGCTCCTTACGCTCCTTATCCCTCCTTTACGCTCCTTAGCCCTCCTTACCGCTCCTTAGACCTCCTTTACGCTCCTTAGGCCTCCTCCTTTACGCTCCTTATCCCTCCTTAGGCCTACTTATCCCTCCCTTGGCCTCCTTATCCCTCCTTTACGCTCCCTAGCCCTCCTTTGCGGTCCTTAGCCCTCCTTATCCCTCCTTTACGCTCCTTAGACCTCCTAATCCCTCCTTTACGCTCCTTAGTCATCCTTAGCCCTCCTTTACGCTCCTCAGACCTCCTAATCCCTCCTTTACGCTCCTCAGCCCTCCTTATCCCTCCTCTACGCTCCTTAGACCTCCTCCTCTCTCCTTTACGCTCCTTAGCCCTCCTTATCCCTCTTTTACGCTCCTTAGGCCTCCTGTAAAAACGAGACAAATTCCGCGTGAAAATTTACAGACAATGTATGGAAAACTGAAAACACGATTTCACGCACAGCTACATCCCTCAAATTTCGCTCCTTAGACCTTTACACTCTTAAACCTCCTTAGGCCTCCTTTACGCTCCTTATAGGCCTCCTAATCTCTTCTTTACATACAACGTATGGAAAACTGAAAACACGATTGCACGCTTGCACGCACAGCTACATCCCTCAAATTTCGATACGTTAATCTTTTACCTGGTATCTTAAGTTTGTATCTGAGAATATTTCAGAAATTCGATTTTACGGATTTTATTTGGCATCGGATTCCCATTGATTCCCATACAAACATTGTATTTCGCGCCATGTTTGCACCCCTTTCAAAATAGACCGCGAACTGGTCTATTATTATCTTCCCAAAGCTCGCACTAACTACGGGATCTTTAATATCAGATACTAGAGTATTTATTGCTATTAAACGCTAATTTTATTGTTTTCTAATGTGTATATTTGACTATTAGATGTTAACAAGCAAGAATTGTTTCACTGGATTATGAAAATCACTAAATACTATATCGTTCTGCCTTCTTCGCACATTATCCATAACTACTATTTATTTTCATACCCCTATTTGTTTGTGTCTGTGTTAGTTCATGTACCTAAAACTTAGCAATTTAATTCTACCAGTCCTGGTCATCATCACTTGCACTTTATCCGTACATTTTTGCACCTTTACTTATATATGGTAGCCTAGCTAGATTAGCTTTTTAGTTATTCTAGGATACCCGTACTTTTATTTATGTAAATTAATCACCGTACACTTCACATGTAACACATGGTACAAAATACAGTTGTTGTTGTTGTTATAATGCAAACAAGTTGGCACTTAACATGCTTATTGGTTCAAGACAAAAACTAAACACTGTCTCACCAACTGTTGCGCCTTTAATAAATAATGTCCCCATAAAGCAAGTCACAACAACAAAATCTCTACGGGTACATATCGATGAAAACCTAACACCCCATTTTCCTCTATCAGCTTTATTGTAACCTAGCTAAGAAAGTCACAAATAATTAGCAGAAAATCTAAAGAAGCTTTTCGGGTATTCGGTTCCTACACATTAGTGACCTACAGAGAACTTTTAGCGCCAGGGTCTTTGTTATAAAGATCTTTAAAACGAAGACCCTGGCGATAAAATAGCCTGCTTGCCGGCTCTCCTGTATTTTTTTTCGGTCGTTTCCGTGCCACAGGTGACCCAATCCGAAAAGAAACGACCGAAAAAAATTACAGGAGAGGCGGCAAGCAGGCTAGCGATAAAAGTACTCTGTATGTAATGTATAGGAAAGGAATACCCGCAAAGCTTCTTTAAAGTTTTCTGCTAATTATTTGTGGTGGTCTTCGTTTTTGGTCTTCGTTTAGTAGGTCTTCGGCGGTCTTCGTTTTGTAGGTCTTCGTTTTATAGACACCCATAATTGGGGTCACAGCTAAGAAAATTACTTCCAGTTTGGAGCTTTGAAACGTTTCAGACCATACGTCACCTTCAACATAATGTCAACACACAGTGTATAATGCTTTAATACAGCCACACTTTGCTTATTGTTGTCAAGTGTGGGACAATTTTAACAAAGGGCTGAACGATAAATTACACCATGGCCAAGAAACTCCAGAATCGCGCCGCACGAGTTCTATTGAGCGCTTCATATGACCCAGCGTCTAGCTCATTTGGTAATGATGGATTTTAAGTACCTGAATGGTTTAACTTCAGAATACCTCTCGTCCAAATTAATACCTCGCAATGAACTGACAAACTATAATATCAGAGATTCTTCCAACAAGCTTGCTGTTCCGCATCAGCGTACAATAGCTACCGCGGAGCGGTTTTATGGAACAGCCTTCCTTACGACTTACAAAACGAGAAATCTCTTTTGGCATTAAAAAAGAAAGTTAGTTGCTACGACTTCTCCAATTACTCCTTATAACTTGTAATGTCTTGCACGCGTGGTGGTAGAAATAATATCGAAGCCACTGAACTAGCCATTGTACCGGGTAGCAATCCCGTGTCGCATATATCATAACTAAGCATAATTATATAGTTGTGCAATCTGTGCAAATGTAAAAACGTATTCATGAAAGAAAATTCGTGCAAGAAAACGGTGTGAAAAATAAATTCGTGCAGAACTTTCAGTCATAAAAAAAAAATGCCCAACCCCTTCTTTATAGTGCTCATCACTGTAAAAGAAAAGCTTCATACCGCAACTTGAACATTTAAGCTGTCAAAGCCGTGTTTGATAAACTACAGACTCCCAAAGTTCTCTTGACCATATTAATGTGAAAATACATTTCTAGTAATTTTTATTGCCCTCGTAATATTAGGAAAAAAATATTGAGGGAAAAAGGTACCCTCGACATGGAACCCTCGACATACTACACTCGACCCTCGACATACTGCACTCGACCCTTGACATACTGCACTCGACCCTCGACATACTGCACTCGACCCTCGACATACTGCACTCGACCCTCCACATACTACCCTCGACCCTCGACATACTGCACTCGACCCTCGACATACTGCACTCGACCCTCGACATACTGCACTCGACCCTCGACATACTGCACTCGATCCTCCACATACTGCACTCGATCCTCCACATACTACCCTCGACCCTCCACATACTACCCTCGACATATTACACTCGACATACTACACTCGACCCTCAACCAAAAGGAAGACTCCTCCAGCTCACTACAAGCATGAACCGCACTTCCATCCGGCCCACAGAATGCTTTAGGGTATGGCAATTTTCACTGATCTAAATCGCTCCTGATTAGTAAATGTTCCCGTCCTCTCTTCACTCATGCACCTTTGCGCCAGTAGACGTGCCAACCCTTCCTTAGCTATGCTGTGTTAAAAGGAGGAGGGATAAGGAGGGATAAGGAGTGCTTTAGCGCAAAGGAAGGCTAAGGAGCGCAAAGGAGGGATAAGGAGGTCTAAGGAGCGCAAATGAGGGATAAGGAGGACTAAGGAGCGCAAAGGAGGTCTAAGGAGGCCTAAGGAGGGATACGGAGCGCAAAGGAGGGATAAGGAGGGATAGGGAGGTCTAAGGAGGGATAAGGAGCGCAAAGGAGGCCTAACTGAGGAGGGCTAAGGAGCGTAAAGGAGGGCTAAGGAGCACAAAGGAGGGATAAGGAGGGCTAAGGAGCGCAAAGGAGTGATAAGGAGGTCTAAGGAGGCCTAAGGAGGGTAAGGAGGTCTAGGGAGCGCAAAGGTCTAAGGAGCGCAAAGGAGCGTAAACGAGATCTAAGGAGCGCAAAGGAGGGATAAGGAGGCCGAAGGAGGGATAAGGAGGTCTAAGGGGGGATAAGGAGGCCTAAGGAGGGCAAAGGAGCGTACAGGAGGGATAAGGAGGACTAAGGAGGGCAAAGGAGCGTACAGGAGGCCTAAGGAGGCCTAAGGAGGGATAAGGAGGCCTAAGGAGGGATAAGGAGGCACAAGGAGAGCTAAGGAGGGATAAGGAGGGATAAGGAGCGCAAAGGAGGGATAAGGAGGGCTGAGGAGCGCAAAGGAGGGATAAGGAGTGCAAAGGAGAGATAAGGAGGTCTAATGAGGCCAAAGGAACGCTAGGAGTGTAAAGGAGGGATAAGGAGAGCAAAGGAGAGCAAAGGAGATCTAAGGAGGGCTGAGGAGCGTAAAGGAGGGCTAAGGAACGTAAAGGAGGTACTTAAGCGACTAAAGAGATGCTTTCGAGACAGTGTGTGTCGGGACATTATGTGCAGCTACATGAAGTAGTTCCCTATTTATGGGGACCCAATTACCATGTCTGTCAAAGATTAAGCCACCCTCTATTAAAGGTCGGCACACACGAAGGGACAAGTCCATGGGACATGTCCCGAGGACAAATCCCTTGTTGTTCAGACGAACGAGGGGACGTGTGTTGCAGGGAGAAAACGGCGACTCTAGCGCGCGCTATCACGCAATCAATCTTGCGCGAGTGATCACGTAATCTACCGTAGGATTTGTAAGAGCCACAAATCGTGAGCTTGGGCTGCCTGTGTTCAGACGAACGAGGGAACGTGTGTTGCAGGGACATTGTGATTTTAGCAGACGCCATCTTGAAATAGAGTTCGTAAGGGCTTGTGGGAAAGTAAAATGACGCTTTACGATTGGTTTATTTTCATTTTGTGCCAGGGACATGTTGCATGAACAGTTCAGACGAGGGGACAAGTCCCAAGTCCCATCGTGTGTACAGACCTTAATATTAAGCGAGTAAGGCATGAAAACGTACGAGTTTTACGTAACTATCAGAGCGAAGGTTTTATCAGTTTTAGAGAACTGAGGTATGTGTGGAATGTGCAGTGAAGCCAAATGGCGGCCGATACAGACGGACTTGATATGGCTTTGGAGAAAGCGTGCGAAACTTACCGCATTACCGAATTATTTCCCGAACAGAGAAATGCAGTATCCTTCGTTTCCCGGAAGGACCTTGCAGGGGCGGATCCGGGGGTTGTAAAGGGGTGGCTAGCATTTGCCGAATGGAAAAAATATTTCTGTAAAGCTGGAGTGATAAATACAGCTAGTGAGCACGTTTTCTTGGATTGATAATGTGAACCTGACTAGATAGCCCCATGGTTTTTTCAGGTTCTACCTTCTCTTGTGTAAAATGAAACTTATACTATCTATACATTGTACTATTATATTTATCCTTTATTTTGTTCCTTCCATCTAGAGTGAAATAAAGTTGTTGTTGTTTGGTTTCTCATTATTTGTTTATTCTATATTTGACACCCGAGGATGGCCTCACCATTGTTTTAACATTTTTAATCATCGTGAACTGTATAACATTTGAGAGAAAAAACAGCGAACTTTGTTCAGATACACCTTGATATTATGAAAAACAAGGGTGCCGAATAATTAGGCTAACAATGTTGGTCTCAGGACCGGGAGTTCGATATAGACGTTATCGTGAAGTTCCATGCATCTATCGTTAGTTCTCATCTTAAATCGCACAATGGCGATAATCTCGTGTTAACTTATTATTGCGGTTAGTATTACTGGAAAGCTAGTCGTAAAACTTGAGAGGGAAAACGATCATATTCATATCTTCTTTAAAAATAGGGCAGCAGCCACCTCCTCTTTTAAAATCCTGGATCCGCCCCTGCCTTGGCCATCACAGCTGTATCTATAGGCGACGACGAGGTCGAGAATATGTAAACACTGGTTTGTAATCAACTAAAGTCGATTGAGGTATGCTAACCGCCGTGGAAAACGAGTATGTAGCCTTCTACAACTGGCTACAGCTCGCCAGAATCACGCACTTTCATGCACTGCAGAATATGTTCTACAGCTTCAAACTTATGTCGATTGCTCAGGTTATCCTGTTTGAGCTACTCTGGTTCTTTGGGCAGTAGGAACTCTTTAAACAGGATTTTTCGTACAGTATTTCAAGCGCATGGTCTCAACACTGTGATCTAATTACCGGATTGTTGTACTTACAATATATGTCAAAATCAAGTCTTCAAAAATCTGAAAACATAAATATTTAGGCAAATGTATACTTGTAGTTTGAGTTTAAAGAGCTCCAATTTGTTTTGAAAGTTTAGAACCTATGCTACAGTTTCAAGTTTCAGTCAGTTTACCCTTTCACGACTGAGCTTTTCTTGTCAACACACGCAAATTGAATAATATGATATTGAATTTTAATCAGCCGACGTCACGGACACGGTGTACCAGCCGTTAATGGGGGGAGACTTTGGAGAAACGACACCCCAACGGCTGAAACAGAGCCTAGACCACTCGGCACTCTGTCGTAAAGTGAAAATACGAACCCGTATCGGGTTTTGCGCAGACTTCTATTTCACTCATAGTAGTATGCATTGTTTGGATTTTTCTTTGTTTTTCAAGCTAAGAGCATTCTGCTTGCTTTTTGGAAGACATAAGACCGGCCAACAACCGATGGAATTATGGAAACTACGCTAGCTCGCCAGCGCTCGCCACACGGTCGTTACGGGCGATTGAGCACTTGTCTTGTGTTAATTGATCTGCTGTCAATCAAACGAAATCTTTTACTTCCGGTTAAAAACTTCCTTTTGGTATTTCTCCGTCAATAATATTTTTTTAAACAGAGTTTTTGTATATGAAACACTACTACTAATTTTTTTTACTCATATTTTTCGTTTTGAAGGTATCCGGTAACCTTAACAATCTACTTGTGCCACGCACATTTTCACTAATAAGTGTCTATCTTTAGAGGTATTTTTACCTAAATTTGCTTAAAAAAGTGTCCGTCTTATATAGAGTTTAGTTAACAGTGAAATGACTGGAATTCGGCAGGGACCAGCGAACGGTGTCCGCCTTATAGAGGAGTTAGCTGCGAGAGAGTTCACTGTATAGGCAAGCTTGCAGCTTCCGAGAGTCTCGGGATTAGGTAATCGCTAGCTGACTATCGATAACTGGTAGAATCGCCTCGAAATCCTCGGTGAATAAAGTTCATACCCTCGAGCGGAAGGCCGATAACCCTTAAATAAGCTATTTATCGACGTCGTTTGAAATGTTTATATACAATACCACGTTGAATCAAAGGTCGCAAAAGCATAACTAATTTTCAACGTGCATAAATCAAGGGATTACCTGTGACGCACGATAATATTAGTCTGTTCTATTTTCCGTAAGTGAAACAATATTACTTTGAAAAAAGTGTTTTAATCACGTAAGCCTCTGAAGCATGCGGTAATATTTGTCAGCATAAGCAATTTCACTACAGGCGTAATTACAATATTCTACTGATTTTATACCATACAACAGAATTAACCTGAATCGGTTTCCACATCCCAGAAGTAAAGAGAGCACTTTTCGTTTAGTCTGTAATTTATTTATCGTCTTCAATAAATCCTGTTACACGGTCTAGAACCAGAGCCACTACTTTTAAAGGAATCGTTATCCCATTAAAAATAGCTAACAGAAGGCGTTTTCTATGCTTGAAAATAAAAACAGATAGTAGCATCATGCGTCGAATAATAATTAAAAACAAACAAATAAAAAGTATTGGAAACAAGTGTGGTTCAGCACAAATTCTATCATTACCTCATTACCCGACATGCATCTCTACCTCATTACCCAGCATGCATCTCTAGCTCATTATCCAACATGCATCTCTAACCTAACATTCATCTCTAGCACGGGACGAACGATACCAGAGATCACTGAATAAAGTTTACCATATTATAGTATTCTCAAGAAAATTTATTAATTCTAATTGGTTAAGAGTTAGTGCATTACAGCCTAACAGAGTGCAAAAATAGGTATGAGTGCAATTTGGAAATTGTCATGGAAACGGAGAAATTGGCATTCAAGCCAGTGTGTCGGCATCTGCATTCGACTTTCCTGGCTTGTACGTAATTTCGAAGTTAAAGTCGGCCAGTTCACTAATCCATCGTAAGCCAGAGGCATTCAGCTTTGCTTAACAAGAGCGAGATTTTCAATCTGTTTGTTTGGTGTTAAAGAGACTAAAATAACTTTCCTTTTCTCAATACAAACTTTGAAAAAAAACACGCACGTAACGCCTGGCTATAAACAAAATAAACCCATGAATTTTCTCGTGCTATTCTGGAATAATGGTCACTCGTAATGTTTTAAAAGCGAAAACTTTCAAAACATTACGAATTCCGAATATTCCGAATAGCACTTTCATTCATGTGATTTCCTTTATTGTATATATTCCAGAAACTGTATCAGAATATTTCTATAGGAGTCAAGCTATGACCATCTATTGCCTTGCTGAGGAAACATTCAAATTAAAACAAGACTCGAGCAGATAGGATTTAGTAAAATTAATCAATGTCTATTTCGAAGTTTCTAGTTTTCTTTTATCTAAATTCTTTGGAATCTGAAGGTTTGTGGAGTTTCTAAACTGTTTGTTGTTGCTAACAATACACTGGCCAACGTGCTGTAGCAGGATTACAAGCGCTACTGTTCTGTTTACATGCCAGAATTGAACAGGGCCTCACAGAAGGACTTATAGTTATACGCTCCAGGTATCTCTCTTCCCTTGTCGTCCACGTACGGCTGCATGCGGTCAATGCAGTACTCGGCTTGCTCCTTGGTGAGTGACTGTGAAAAAGAAGTTCACAACAAATGGTAGTCTGACAGGCTATTGACTGAAGAGAAGTCGAGTAACATGCACGTGTGGCATTGATCTTGGGATTCTCATTAGGGATACATTAGAATAACTGGTATGACCCATGTGGGATGATTTAGGGTAACTAGGATGCGGGTTAAGTTGATGGAAGTCTGACATACACGAGGAACTGAGTTTAGTGCCATCTGAAATAGGGCCAGCTCAACAGCAGCAACAAAATAATTAAAAAACATCCCTAATAACAACAATTCAACCTTTATTTATTTAGAAGCACGAAAAACATTGTCTGTCGAATCTCACCTGGTAGAGGTCGGATTCTGTGACGTATTTCCTCTTGCCTCCCTCCGTCAGAGCCTTGAAAGCATGCTCGACCTCCTGACTGGACCCAACGTTTTCAGTCTCCCGGCTGATCATGAATGCCATGTATTCACCCATAGCTACAACCCCATCACTACAACAAACAAAGCAACAACAATATAGTTACACAACGTTGCTATAAATGTCTGTCATCAGTTCAATGGTCCAAATAAAGATCCTTAAAAAGGGTTTTTGTTTATAGGCAGTCGAGAAAGCCACTGATTCATTGTTGGTGTAACTTACCCGTTGGGGTCCACACGGTCGACAATAGCCTCAAACTCGGGATCGGTCTCTCCCTCCTCAACAACAGGCAGGTCGTAGCCTAGAGATCTCAAACAGGACTTGAACTCTTGGTGCTCCAGGTAACCAGACTTGTCCTTGTCGAAATGCCTACGACATGCAAAAAATACCAAATAACAACCAGTTAGGAACCTTTAGGCTCTAATGGGTCCTCCATAGACGTCTTCTTTTTCACGTGACCTTGATCGACGTTAAAACCAATTCCTTGTTTAGATTAACCAACATGGCACGTCTTTCCGATTTTAATCTCTGCGATTAATCGAAAGCCAAGAATTATGGTTGGAAAAACGAATCTATCAAAGGGGAAACTCCTCACGGTGTAGGAGAACTTAACCCTAAACTGTCTAATTTTTCAGGTAAGTAGAGAACAAGATCGTGAAAAACCTTGGGGCCAAGCCGATCATTTGTTTCCAACATCGTTCAACATTTGTTGGCAACAAATGTTCAACCGTGTATTATACCATGTTGAATGTTGACAGAAGCGAGTCAACATGTTAAACGATGTTGCAGGAAATAGAGACATGCTCTATTCCATTTAACAAGATGCAACATCGTTCAACATGTTGACTCGCTTCTGTCAACATTCAACATGGTATGATACACGGTTGAATGTTTGTTGCCAACAAATGTTGAACGATGTTGGAAACAAATGTTGAGCCGTGGATCATCGGCTTAAGATTTAGACTGTCTAAGAAATCGTCCTTTGTGGTTTGTGTTTGCAAGCTATCGTTAATTTCACGACGAGCATTGCTTATATTCGTTGATTTCTTTACCGGTAAATCTTTGGAAGGAAATGACCAATAACACCCGTGATTTGAACCAGCAGACTCTGCACTTTAAGAGTATAATGCGACTGATGCAGGTATAGGGAAGAATCCGGCGCTAGAGACTTTGTGAGAGCGCCCAAGGGAATAAGAGAGCACTCTCGAAGAGACTACGTACAACATTTTGTGCCGGAAATAAGCCTTATGCATGTCACGTGATCACCACCAAGCCTCTCTTTGGCACAACATTTCCTCAATACAAAAGTGAGGCTTGGTGGTGATCACGTGACATCATCACACATAAGGCTATTGCTTATACAGCAGATAACAATAAACGTACTTGAACATGATGGTGAATTCCTTGAGTGTTTCCTCAGACACACCGGTAGTCTTACGAGCCTGGATCTGTTGTTCCAGGTTGTGGTTCATGCGCATGGCAAGCTGGTCGAGCTGGTCCCACTGCTGGGCAAGATCCACTGTACTGTGCTCCGTGTACCTGAAGGGAAACAACCAACGAGATGAGTAATTCATGAGGCTGAAGGTCAAATCAGCCATCGAGTCAGTTTACCTGTTGTCGAGGATCAGAGCTTCCTCCATCTGAGCACCGAGACCCTCGATCACTTCCAGGTCCACCTTCCGCTCGGCAATCTCCGCATCCTTCTTCTTGATCTCCGCTAGTTGGTCCTCAAGGTCACCTTGTCCTTCCACCATGATAGCCCTGCAAAGGGAAAGATAACGTTATAGAAGACCTACTACTGACCCCAAAAAGAATTTAATCGAGAACAGACGTTCAATAATGATAGCAGAAACATATTCAGATGTTACGAGGTAAAAGTAGTTTGGGAAGTCGTAAAAAAAAACATCTCCACAGCATATTCACAAGAATCACAATTACACGCTTTATACCACTCTCTAAGATACGATGGTAAACAATTACACGCTTTATACCACTCTCTAAGACACAGTGGTGGTTAGCTTAGTCTCCAGTGGTCACCATCACTGGATCTTCTAGCATGACATTGTACTGCGATCTCAACAGTTCGTACCTCGTCTCGGTTAGCCAGCCATGGAATGCATTGGCATACTGGGCGAAGTCCTGCCGCAGTCCATCGTTGTAATCCTGCCGCTGAGCCTCCTTGCTCAGATCATCTTCACGCTCCTAAAAAATATGTAGTCTTTAAATGGTGAACATTTTGGTTTGAAAGCCGACGCCCTCTCATCGGATGGGTGAACAAAAAGTAGCTTAAAGAAAGACGAGGCACATTAACTTTCATCATTATCCTTTAATGTTAGCTTTATATCACCAGCTACCTCCAGTTAATGTGTTACCAGGGCTCGAAATAAGGCTCCCCGCAAGATTTTTAGAAATACTGGTAAAATCTCATGACAACTCACAACTGTTGCCAGTAGAATCTTGCTGAACTATTTGTGGTTTTATGGCTGTTGCTAGTGGATCAGACCATGTTGATAACTAGGAGCAGTTTCTAGTGGTATTTTCATCTAATTTCAAGCTCTGGATTACCTCAATTATCTTCTGCAAGTTCTCCCAGGTGTCTTCAAGGGCCTCCATTGTGAACCAAGTATACCTGAAAATATAGTTCTCAAACTCATGAATAATTCATGCTATTCACATCCAATCACCGGATGTATACCACATCACGTGGATGCATTTGGATAACCAATGAAAACCCATATACCACTCACTAGTGTAAGTGGTATATACCACTTTACTAATACATATTCATAACTAATACAAACGTGATTATGTAACATTGCATCATGTAACATTGCATCGGCCGAAGCGGCCTCGTGCTTTCATTGTTCTCGGTGTTTGGAACCACTGATGAAAAACTAGCTCTCGTTTTGGAAATAGTACTTATCAAACTCATTAATAATTCATTAGGGAAAAACAATGTGCGAAAAGTGATCTGTAAATCAGATACAGATTTCGTCCTGATTTGCTTCGATTTTCTCGGCCGAAATAGGTTGTATCGTCAAAATAACTAAAAAAACACGACTCTATACATCCAGACGTTTGTTCATCCATCTACAGCATGTGTCTGTGTTTTATCGAATTGACTACAAATCCTTGCCTCCGGCTCGAGTCCCGCTCAAGCACAGCCACTCATCTATGGACTCTTCTTAATATTTATGCACATATCTAATTCGCTACTAGAAAACGAGGCTATCCCCGCATCGGGGATGTAGCAACGTCCACCTGAGTTCAAAAGGACAATTCAGGAGTTTTCCTTTTGTCTCCAATGCATAGAAGAACACAGCAATGTTCCGTCCGCGCCGCCATTTTGCTTTTCAGCTAAGAAACGATGCGGGGATAGCCTCGTTTTCGAGTAGCTAATTATATGCGCATAAATATTAAGAAGAGTAAATTACTTACTAATTGCATTAGTCATACAGAAATGATGCACACAACGTTTTTATTTAATAACATCGCTCATTTGATTGATTTTGGGTTTCCTGTGGTGCTCGTTCCAGTCCCTATAACCATGACCGCACGCCACAGGGTTCCCAAAACCAAACGCCCGAGAAGAAACGCCCAGAAGGGCCATCAGCAGGTTACTAATGCCCTTATAAGGTACGTACGGGTTGATGGAGACTTTGTAGCTCTTGATCTGCCTGTCCAGTTTCCTTAAGGTGTACATATCCTCCTCGGCTTGGTCAAGAGACTCTCTGAACCGTGCATGTGCATCTTGCAATGCCTGTCAATAAACACACCTAAGTATTAACCCATAGCCTTAAAGTGCCTATGAAGTGAAAAAATCGACCCTGTTTTTATTTTATTTTAATGTGGATAAATGTAATTTAGGCAAAGTTAAAATCGAAGCATTACTGGCCAGCGGTCTCACCCTTAACTGTGGGGGCTCCCCTTAAGCTTATCAGGGGCTTGGTGTGCTCAACTTGGCAGATTGTGGCGGATTTTTTGCTCGCTGCATTACGCAAATTTCCTCCCGCCCCTCCCGCCCCTCCCACCCATTGGTAAGTATGGTTGGTAAGTATGGTTGGTAAGTGTTCCACTGACTAGGTTGGTCAGTGTGACAGGTGTCAGGTGGTGGACTGTGGTAGGGGTTACCATGGTTACCTCCTTGTGGTGTGTGGACATGCGCATCCAGCATGACTATCTCTAGGCACCTAATCCCTAACCCAAATCCCAAGAGTTTAAATAAATTGTAGTCATTTTGTGCGATTAAAAATAAATTTGGAGTAGGCGAACATTTTTTTCGTGCTGAAGTCAGGCATAATTGTCAAAATCATGCAGACAATTTTTATGCCGTTAAATATATGCTAATTACATGCGTGACGTCTAGTGGTTTGCACATTTATATTAACAAAAGTAAAAATATGGACGACAGCAAGGCTTCTTTGAGAAAAAAATATGACTGATGGCAAGGCTCCTTAAGTAAGACATATTTAGAATGAAAATTAGACAAAAAACGCACCGTATTTTGTATTATTTACGAAGAAAAATATAGATGTGC
Organism: Actinernus sp. WN-2022; assembly: GCA_030867875.1. Lineage (NCBI taxonomy): Eukaryota > Metazoa > Cnidaria > Anthozoa > Actiniaria > Actinernidae > Actinernus > Actinernus sp. WN-2022. The sequence continues at coordinate 78,986,975 of JAOWCC010000936.1, read as the reverse complement.
AAACCACTCGACGTCACGCATGTAATTAGCATATATTCAAAAGCATAAAAATCGTCGCATGATTTTGACAATTATGCCCGACTTCAACAGGAAATAAAAATGTTCACGTTCTCCAAAATTATTTTTAATTGCACAAAATGACTGGCTAAAATTTAATAAAACAATAAAAAAAGGGTCGATGTTTCCACTTCACTTTAAAGCGACCATCTCGGCCTCTATTTTTGATACCCTAGAAAATGCCAAAATTGAGTTTTCAACACATCCTAAAAACCCTAATTTGTTTAATTCAGAATTGGATTACAGGAAAGGAAACTGAACTTGCGAGGTGCACAAAGGACGGCCCCTTTAAGCTGCGTGATTTACACCACATTCTGCTTGTGTAACTTGCATGTGCCAGGTCTGTTGAACATGTCTCGACTGTATGTAACAATTAACTCTCGTTATGACAGACATCCGTAATGGCGAGAGCCTATATTTGCAGTTAATATTCTATAGTAATTTTAGCCGGGACTTCAGCTCATGTCCGTTAGTGGGGTGTCCGTAATAACGGGGTGCCCACAAGGTGAGTTGTTTTAATGCCGTCACACCACTTCGATACTGTCACACCAGTTCAATGCGTCACACCAGTTCAATGCGTCACACCAGTTCAATGCGTCACACCAGTTCAATGCGTCACACCAGTTCAATGCGTCACACCAGTTCAATGCGTCACACCAGTTCGATGCCGTCACACCACTTCCATGCCGTCACACCAGTTCGATGCCGTTACACCAGTCCAATGCGCCACACCAGTTCGATACTGTCACACCAGTTCAATGCGTCACACCAGTTCAATGCGTCACACCACTTCAATTCAAGCACTCACCCTGATCTCCTCAACTGAGTTACAGCGCACAGGATCAGTAAGGTCTTCCTCTGCGTTCTCAAACCAGCTGTTGAAGGACGAGGCTTTCTTGGCAAACAGAAGGAACAGATCTTCCACCTGGAAAAATAGTAACTTTGATTAGCGCCTGTGCTTCAAATGAGTGAAGCTGGTTTATAGTAACTGATGAAATAACAGTTCTCTTAGCAAAATGTGATATTTGGGCTTCGGAAGACCAGTAGAAGTATTAGAGTATGCTTAACATAATGTTACTGATGGCACCTTTAAAAGGGGCTGTACTGTCAACAAATTGAACTTTCTAATTTCTTTAAAACAAAACTACACAAATAATACCCTGAGATAGAAGATAAATACCATGTGAATAACTTGATATAATGTTCAGACATTTTCCGTAGAGGATGGCAAGATTAAAGTGGATTTCCAAAGCTTACTCTAGAAAATTGATTTCGGTTTCAGTGAACCGATTCCATGTTTCTCTTGTCTCTCTTAAAAGCAGTATTTTTCATCCACTCAAATCTTTGAAATCCTTTATCAAAACCATCTCTCTGAGTAGTTATTTTACCATTTCGTCGTGAAAAAGTTTATCATTTGGGGGTTGACATTTTAAACTAGTAAATCTCTCACCTTCTTGTACTGGTCTTGTGCCAGCAGCAGACGTTCCTTGCGGGTGGTAGAGTCATCAAGAAGCATCTGCCAGCGCTTGATGAGGTCATCGTGACGTTTGATGATAGCTGGTGATTGCTCGTGCTGTGATTGCACCAGCTCGTCCTTCAGAGCTGTCACGCGGGCAATGCCCTCATTCTCAAAGGCTTGTAGACCTGCATCGAAGGTTTCCTGTACGAAAATACGAGAATTTATTACAAGATTATCTTATACAATAGACTATACATCAGGATGTAGTGATAGACTCAATAAGTATGAAATTCCACATTTAATATGCTGGTTTGGACGATTTGTTTGGAATTCCTTTGCTTGAGAATTCCAGTCAAGAACGTAAGCAAAAGTACCCTACCCCACCCCACCCCTCCCCCCGAAAAACTAATGTTGCAGAATTGTTGTACATTACCTGCTTAGTAATGAGCGTCTGAACAGAAGACAAGTCTCGGCCCAGGTCCTCAGACCGAGCAATGCCTTCCTTGTCACCTGGGAAATCAACAACACAAATAAAATATCAGCCAATGTTTCTAATACACAGGAGAGTATGCATGATATAAGGCAGTCTTCATGACTGTTTACAGTTACACGTTTGCTTAAAACAGCAAGCAGACCGCCTCGCTAGGAGGGCCCTTGCTAGGAGGACCTCGCTAGGAGGACCCTTGCTAGGAGGACCTCGCTAGGAGGACCCTTGCTAGGAGGACCCTTGCTAGGAGGACCTCGCTAGGAGGACCCTTGCTAGGAGGTCCTCGCTAGGAGGACCCTTGCTAGGAGGACCTCGCTAGGAGGACCACGCTAGGAGGACCCTTGCCAGGAGGTTTCTGAGAGACTAAGGTTTAACGCGTCATCTCCCTTGAAGAATTTTAAAAACCCTAACATTTGCAAGTTTTAGATTATACAATGCCGTACTTCAAACATGGGGTCCCTTGAGTGGCTGGGAATATTAATCACTAATTTCCCTCGCCTCATGTTATCAGTACTACTACTAATCAGTCATTACCAATCCACGACTCCACGACGTCCGCCTTCCAGTTGAACTGCAGGAATGCTGAGTTGTCGTTCAGTTTTGTCTTACGATAGGAGGCCATCCGCTCCAGCTCTGACAGCTTCGTCTAGAGGGAAATAAGACTAGAATCATTTAAAGTGCAAGTAGCGCCATAAAACAACACAAACTCTTTTTGCCCCAAATTCTATTTCTGACATACTTCAGTTGTCTAACTTAGTTTTCTTTGAGAGACAGGAGCAGATAAACGCTACCCGAATTGCGGTATTGATTCATCTTGTGATGTCACAATGAAAACCTACGGGATTTTATTGTACTAGTTTCCTCTAGGGAGCGAGTTGATCCATGAAAAGTAACCAAAATTAGGGATTAAATGCCAGAAATGTTAAAAAATTTGCAAGATTAATACCTTTTTGTGAGAAACAAACACAATATTACAATATCATTTTTTTGACATGACACTTGCACTTTAAAAGATTTCATGAATGTGTGTGTACTTTGTACTGCATGTGGTAGTACTGCTGGGGTGGGCTTTTCGTTTTCAAAAGCAGGTTATTTCCACATTTCAGCATTACAAAATATCCCCTATTTACTCCAATCCAAAGGGATGTCACGAATTAATACATCAGCAACAATTACTTCGTTTTCTTGATCTGTTCACGCGGCTGGGCATGTCTCCCCCATTTACCGTCGCTGGTATATCACTGAGCGAAGAGCGACATTAATGCATATTTGGCGATTGCACTATTTCATTCACGAGAACAATACCACTTTCACTACAAAGACGGTGCTAATACATGTTATTTAAACAAAATACGTTTTATGTTTTATCTGAACTAGATAGCACATACCTTGATGGAAGACAGACGATGTTCAATGAGTTCAGACTGGTGGTTCTCCTAGAAAATAAAATAAACTGTTAAAAAAGTCTCGGAGACGCAATAGCCCCAATCTCAATCCAACAACATCTTGCATAGCACTGTTATCCAAATAAAAGGACCCACTCACATCGTTGATGTGTTGATTTCCAGCATTCTCAATGTCAGCCACGCGCTCCCTGTGCACTTCAAGATCAGTCTCAAAAGCTTCGTGCTTCTTAAGCAGTCCCTGAAAATACGAGAACTTTGGTGAGAAAGTAAGGCATCATAAGTCAGCATCATCTTTTCTTTTTATTTGAGTCTGTAGGAAAAAAATAATAAGTCTTCGACATAGACCTCATTTCTTTTGTCATATCCATGTAATTGAAAAGGTGGGGGGAGGGGGATTCTTTAAATCTCCAAGGACCAGGGGTCTTATTCTGAAAATGCAGTTTCTCTTCCAGCAATGCCATATTAAATGACAGGCCCCTATACCAGACGAGATGGGTATACCGTGTCTGCACCATTGTGATCGTTACTAACCTGCACGGCGGCCAACGTGTCGCCATAGTCATCACTCCCCACCAGTGTGTTCTTCTCATTAATCCACGAGATCTCTTCATCAACGTTAGCACCAAACTGCTGGTAGGCCAGCGAGTCGTCCAACTTGTGCTGTCTGTGGGAAAAGAAAGAAGAGGATAAGACACTTCGTTGGGTAAAAAAGACGCGTCCGATTTACTGTACTCCAGAATAAGAATAAATGGAATAGTCTCTGGTAATCACTGGTTCAGGTACATTGTACACTGTAACTACAAACACTTGCTGACATATGATATTCAGGATACACTTAGTGTGTTCTATTGACCGTATTCCAGAATAAGAATAGATGGAATAGTCTCTGGAAATCACTGGTTCAGGTACATTTTACACTGTAAGCCACAAATACTTGCTGACATGTAATATTCTGGATACATTTAGTATTCCAGTGTTCAGGAATACGGTCAATTGAACACATCCTAAATTAACTTTCTATCTGCATGGAAACAGCTACTGCAGATACACTCGTCTGTCTCGAGCCACCGTAGCCTGCTAGTGGATTTTCTGCTTTTTCTTTTGGGTAAGTCTGATTTTGGGTTACCTGTTGTGCACGATCGAGTGACAGAGATTGGAAACTGGGCACCACTGTGACACCCGTAGCTGTTCTTTACGTCGTAAAGCTATAGGCTCACCTCGCTTTGCCCAAGGATTTGAGTTCATCCCATTTCTCCTGCAGGCCATCGACACGAGTTTTAATCTCATCTGAATTGCTGTGGCCTTCATCGATGAACTTATTACCATACTCGATCACAGCCTATAGAAAGGTGGGCACGGTAACGTTAAAAAAACGTATATAGGTAAAGCAACGTTAATTAAAGAATCGAAAATTAAGTTGATCTCATTTTAAATTCCTTTCGAAATGAGTAAGGATGGCATTTTCCGTTTGTCAATATCTCATCTCGTTCCAGAGATAATCAGATTTTTGTTATATGCAAATGAGATGAACTGTAAAAGAACTGTTTCTGTGCAAGAAAATAATTTGCTTAAACCACTCACATATAATACGTACGTTGTTCCAAGTCTTCTGATGCACCCACAGCAGTAAATTGTGTTTAAGGAGGAATTAGGAAATTTTATTTCCTCACGGAAGAAGCCTGGGGCCTAGAGTGTATACGTAACTGAGTGACAGCTTGGTGAGACCGATAAACTTGAGGCCGACGTGGGACCTACGATATTACATCCTTATCTGAGACGACGTGAAGGTCTAACCATTTGCAGTCCGAGAACGAGCTTGTTTCACATTGCAGCACATTCTACTCAGTTATTTTAAGACCCGAGTGTTGGTCTGGCCAGGGTTTGAACCCGCGACCTACCGCACGACAGACCGGCGCTTAACCACTGCGCTGACCAGAAGGCAGTTAACTCAGTGGCAGTCTGAAGGACTCTTTACTACCGTTTGTGTTCGAGCTTGAAGCGTGAATAATTTGTCGGCTTCGTTTACGTTACAAACGCGACGTTTGCCTCGATCAAATCGGACACTGACCAATAAATTCAGTCGATTGCTTGTTTCACACGCCAAACGAACGAATTTCATTGTCAAAGTGCCAGGTTTGATTGAGGCAAACGTCGCGTTTGTAACGTAAACAAACCCGACAAATTCTTCACGCTTCAAGCTTGAACGCAAATGGTACTAAGGGGTTAGAGAAGTTGGTTTTCGTTTTTTGTTACAAGAAAAGCATTTGTTTCTACTGCATGAACGACTGACATACAGCCATTTCTAGAGCTAATTTAAACATATCACTGCAGCCGTGGTCAGAAACATATACGGGAGTTGAAACGTGTACCAGCGGCCCTATGCTCCCGATTATTCCGCAAAAAAGCACCATATTTGGAAAATAGTCTAGTCTAGCGTGACAGTCTGTCTAGTCTACTCACAGAACCCGGCTGCCATTTTATTCCATATATGGTCATTTTTATTCGTTGAATAATCCAGAACACGGCACTAAAGCGATGTATGGGCGTTACATGTTTCAACTCCCTTATATATTTCTGCTGAGGTTAATTGCGCTTAAATAATGCTACGTTGTTTTATAGTTTTTCAAATGTAAAACTTTAAACATTTGCAACCACACGTCTAAACATGGGAGTCAGTCAGAGCAGTGTTCGGATTTCCTCTTCCAGGTGACTCATTCTCGATGCATGCTAGGTAATAAAGCAACATTTTTTTCCCTCTAGAGCACTTACAGCGACCCTGGGCTCGTGGTTATTGATCTCAGCCTCTAGACGCTGGTGTTTCTTCCTCAAGTTCTCCACTCCACTCAGGTCCTTGCCATAGTCCTCAGAACCTGTTAACAGCTTCTTCTCCCTACGAGTAGAAAGAAAACTTTCATTAAATCAAGGACCACCTGAAATAATAAACTGTCTTTCACTTCATTTTCCTAGATGCTTTAGACGCTTTCCTGTGACCTACTAATCCCGATTCATAGGAGGTCTCGGACGTGCTGGGAGGCAACTACGACTTACTTGATCCAGGACTCCTCATCATCCACGTCTCGGTAGAACTGGTGCAGAGCGTTCGACTCCATCAGCTTGTTGCTCCTGTCAGCTGCCATATCCTTCACCCTAAGCATGACAAACACAAGCACTGTTAGTTATCAAGCTGTACTGTTGCGCAAAACTAAATATTTCAATCATGTTACGTATCATTTCATTGATGAACGTCTTTATGAAACTATTAAATGAACGTAAAGGTCTTTTGCCTATTTATTTAAAGTTTATCTCAAAATATTGTTAAACTATGCAAACAGAGACAGAACCGTTTTCAAATGATAGCAAACGCCATTTACTAGCTCCCGTTAAGCGTGAACCTTTTCCCGCATTCGTTCAAGTTTGAAACCTAGGCGTCTGGTTGCTCAAACCTTTTTAATTCATCGTCAAACTAATTAGTTTCAACCTTGATGTTGAAAACCTTTTATATGTCTTCTAACGTCGTGAAACTCAGAGTATGCCTAGAGACAGTTGTTGCCTCTCACAATTCTGAGCGTCTAAAAGTTTATCTTGAACCAATATTTCTATGATTTAGCGAGTAGCGCAAAGGAAAACCTAGCTTAAAAGTTTCCAAACCTGAATCAGTCACTGTTGAAACGTGAAGCGGGACATGTCAAAGGTTGTCAACATCGAAGTTAAATTGAAGACGTTTGGGCCGCCAGACAACTAGGTTTCAATCATAAACGAATGGGGGGAAAGATTCACGCTCAACGGTAGCTTGCAAATGGTAGTAAATAACAGACGAAACAATCAAATGATTGGTTCACTTTGTGTTGGATCAGGAGACACTTACTTCTCGTAGCGATCTGCGATGGCTTTGGAATTCTCCTGAAGAGCATCAGCATCAAAGTGACCGACATCAGCGAAGTGCTGAGTCTGTGCCTCAAGGACGGTGATACGATCCTGAAACACAACATAGTAGTTGAGAATCCTTCCATCGAGTGTGACACAACACAGAGAAACTCACAATCGCCAACAAAGGAATTTTAGGGACTTATTCTGCTTTGCAACTCAAAGTCTCAACAGCCTTAAAGCCTAGCTATGGAGGTCTCCGAAGGTCTCCGATTTTACGTCCTTGTCCTAGAAGACGGTACAACCATTTGCAGTTCAAGAACGATATTGTTACACAAAGACAGCACCTTCTAATCAGTTTTTTTAAGACCCCGAGTGTTTACCCGACTGGGAATTGAACCTCTCGACCTCCTGTCAGACGGGCGCTTAACCACTTTGCTAACCGGGAAGATACTGTCGTAAAGATACATGTGTAGCACGTACCTCGTGAGCGGCAATATCTGCCTCTACCAGTTGGTGCTTCTTGGTCAAGGTTTGGACACTGGCCAGGTCGCGACCATAGTCGTCTGATGATAGCGTAGCTTCAACCTGTAATTAATACATTTAACATAATTTTTCAACATCAAAATGTTAGTTTTTTTTGTTGTATTTCAGTTTATGCCGTCGTTTCTCAAATGTCGGTGAAACAAATCGTATTTCATGAAGTGAAACCTTTACTTTGGGGTTTAGGGTTACTGGGTGATGTCTTGAGTACGATAGACGGCAGTTTATGGTTAAAACAATAAAACAAACACAAAGTAAACAGAACGAAGCCATATAATCGTTTTGTCAAGACTTGAACCACACAACACACGGAAATTCTGGCTTAGAACTACACAGTAACAAGACTATGCAGTTTTAGTTGTTGTTGAAGATTACTAGTTTCGTATTCAGTCCTGTTCTTGGCTTTCAATCAATATCCAGAGACTCTAACGACAAAGACATGGCAACCATGTGGGTTGACCTCCCTAGTTGACCTAAACGCTGGTTCACTCTAACGACTTAAACGCAAGCAACGTACATGTACGCAGACTCAGCGCCGTAATTAATAATGACAACTACGACGCTGAGACTGCTTACGTTGCTTGCGTCTGCGTCTGCGCATTAGTGTGAATCAGCCTTAATAAGGGAAGCCATCATGGCGGAAATGTCACATTAAAGCAAAGAATTTGCGAAGAGTAGCAACTCCATCCCTACCTCTCCCAGCCAGTAGTCCAAATCCTTGATATTGGTGTTAAACTGCTGTTGTTGGTTGGCCTCCTTGAGATGCTGGCTCTTCTGACTCGACTTGGTCACGAGCTGCTCCCACTGCTGTTCCAGTTTAGTGATACGTTCAAGAACAATAACCTCGCTACCAGCGCACTTCTTTTGCTCAATTAGACCTGTAGGGGAAAACCACCATTAACCGAAGTCCTGTAGCTACATGGTTAAGGCAAAGCTACGATGATGAACAGTTCGACAGCTATCATGCAAGCACCAAGAAATGTATTTTTCTCTGAGGTAAAAGCATGTGGGTGATATTTTGATGGGTATTGCATTTCAACTTTGATACATGCAGTGCAAGCAGAAGGGCTTGCGGTACTTTAGTTTTTTTTGTTGAGCCAAGTAAAAGAAACGATAGCAAGTCTTGTTACTCATTCTAAGTTACAAACTTAGGTCTACTTTCAAAACACGACTTAGAATACAGGAAAAGTTTGTACAGTTTGATTAAGATATCTAAAGAACAGCAACCAGTCAAAATACCAGGATTGAATTCTTACCTTGACCGAGGTTGATTGTCTCAAAGACTCGTTCCTTGTTGGCTTCCACTTCAGCCTCAAATGCCTGGTGCTTCTGGAACTTAGACTGCAAGTTAGTGGGATCTTTGTACGACTCGTCCAGCACAGTCTGCAGCTTTTCGCTGATCCAAGCTTCAATATCCTCTGCATCACGGCTGAACTGTTGGATAGTCTTGGACTCGCCCAATTTGGAACGGCGTTCCACAAGGGCCTGCTTTAGGGTCGCCCATCTAGGAAAGTAATTGTAATTAGAGTTAATACTGAGTAAAGTCAAAAGTCTCCTATATGGTATTTCAATCGTTAAATCATCATACATGCAACATTCAGAGCTTGAATAGGATAGAAAACAAGAGCTGTGACAATTTGATATGGTAACTGCAACGAACATTGCAACACCATTAAATTCTTGTTCAAAATGGTTAGACCCTTTTACTATCAGTGCTAATCTTTCGGCATTGCACACAGACAGCCCCGCTATGCTGGCAAAACAGTATGTTTTCAACTGTAAAAAAAAGTTACGCAAGTCTGCTATAAGGGACCCAAAACGCTGTATACCTTGCCAGTACAGCTGCGATTCTCTCAGCTATAACAGGCGAGTCATAGTGGTTGGCTTCAATGAGCAAGTCAGCGTTCTGCTTAAGTTTACCAATCTTCTCTTCCTGGACGATCAGTGCACGGGTGAAGTCCTCGTGTTTCTTGATCAAGGCATCAGCTCCCTCCACATCTGCATCGTCCTCCTTCTCAATAATCGCCTCACGGGTGGCCATCCAGGCCTCGAGCTGCTCCGCCGAACGATTGAAGAGCTAATGGGAGAGACAAGAAAAAGAAGGTAAAACTTCGTGCAAATCTCACAATATCTAAACTTATTAAAACTCGTTACGGAAGTGAATTAACATGATTACTTTGTCGCATAGTAGAATACATCCCTTTCATGCAAGAAAGGAATGTCTAGAACGCAAACACATGCCGAGTCTTATTACTTTCTCACATAGTACTGTATCACCTTTTGTGAAAGAAAGGAACGTTTGGAATACAAACACATGAACTTGGATCGGAAATAGCAAAGGAATGAGTTTTTAACGAACCTGCAACTCTAAACATTCATCTAATCGTTGTTTTCTTGCTCCAAAAGCCCTGTAAAAATAAACAAATCGTAGTCATCCTTTTGTTGGTTTGACCGCTGTTGATAAGTTGCAAACATTTGCCTTTCCAACTTTTTGTTTTCATTAAAAGCTTTTTTTACCTTTCTAGTTCTTCTCTCTCCTCTGCCAGGGTCTCAAGCTTCCCTTGAATGTCTGGGCTGGCATAATGCTCTTTCTCCAGTAGTTCCCTACCAAAGTCGTCAAAGCCTTGGAAGGTGCTATCTCGGGCATCGATCTCAGCGCGGTATTCCTAATGAGAGGGATGGCGACTTTGGGTCTCAAAATTGGGTTGGAGCTAAAAGGACAATACTGGTAAATAAAACAATAAACTTCAACTGAGATCTAACCTGGTGCCTGTCAATCAAAGCCTCAGCACTTGCTACATCCTTGGCAAGCTCGTCTGATGACACCAATGCCTTGATGCCATTGATCCACGAGATAAGGTCCCTAGTATGATGTAAACACCGGTTAGCACTTGGAATGACTTTAGCATACAGTGGTTTTTCATTCGAGTGTCGTAAAACAAAAACAAAAAGCTCATTACAGAGCCAATCATGGGAGCAAGTAAAAACGCAGCGAAACATGAGGCAAAGTAAACGCAATCAGGGTGAACTCTCGCTAAAACAAACATTGTGACGGACCAAAACAATGTATGGTTTACATTACTACTTGATTGGTTCATAATTACAAAACATTTTTCACAACCAAGACAAAACTGAGCTAAGCAAATGCAAACCCAAAGCAATCGCCAAATCACTTTCGATCAGGGGTGTTGCTTGTCTTGTGGGAAGGGGTTGGTTGCAATGTGGGAGGGGATACTTTTCACATTATTATTAATAAAGAGGTGAAATACATTTTATTAGATTTTATTATAAATTTTAATAGAATATTTATACACATATATATATATATATTGTATTTTTTTTATTATTTTTAAGTTCACGTTCAAGTTTTAACGAGTTATATAGCTCCTAGTTGACACGTGGGTAAATAAAGTATTGTATTGTATTGTATTGTATTGTATTGTATTGTATTGTATTGTATTGTATTGTATCAATCGATAATATCACTCTAAGAGTGAAACAATAAACCAGCCTGACTGACAAGTTACGGCACCGTGGATTACCTTAGGATCACGGAATGGCTACAGTCGAAGTTTGGTCTAAAGGCGTAACTAAGACTAATGATTAAAATTTGTATAATATGTATTATTAGCCTTGCATCGCATGTATCTCAGAATTAGTTTTATTTAAGAGCCTTCAGCAAAAATGAGGAGCACAGCTTCCTTACTAACCTGAATTCGTTCAAGAAGCGGTGATAGTCATAGGAATCGAGAAGCTTTCCTTTTCTTGCTGCTGCCTGAAAGAAAAAAATTATATATGGGTCACGGCAAAAACAAAATGCAAGAATTTGTACAGAATTCGCATTAGCAGATTTTCCTCAGACGTACCTGGTCCTTAAGGTTGGCCCATGCCTCCTCCAACTCATAACGCTTGGATTCAATATCTTGAGATGAACTAGGATGAGTGGAAGTAAGACGAGCTGCCTCAATGTTCAGTTGACGAACCTACGAGGTCAAGACGTAGATGACTGAACGTTAGTTCACTGAGAAACTCATGTGTACATTGTATAGATCGTTCAGCAGATGCCCAGATAAACACTGTATTTCAATCTTACGTATTTCCTTACAACATACCATACATCTCCGCTGCATACTTTGAATGTGGTTTCATTTAATATTAACTCTTTCGGGTCCGATCCTGTAAATACCAGTCATATGAGAAAAAAAATTTGCATCACATCTAGACATGCTGGAAAGACGATGTTGCGATATTATGTGAAGGGATGAATGGCTTCAAAGTCAGAGCTATAACTCTTTCATTATGGAGAAAAGCTCATTTGTTTTGGCGATCGTTACTGTTTCTTCGATTTTCACGAATTTTAAGGAGCTGAAAATCGGCTCAAAACATCCTTCCCATTCGCACTTGAAATCAAGAGCAAACACAAAATCAGCACTCAGTCGTTACAGTACGTTCTTTAATATTTCCAACCACCAGGTTTGTTTGCACAAAACACACCAAGCGACTGTGAACCACGCTATTCTTGACGCTGCATTTCTCTCCACCACGTTTTCCTGTACCCACCTCCAATTGCATGCTAGGTAATGGACACACATTACACAAGGGTCCCCCCTCTGGGACTCCTGTAGGTTTTTTTTATAAGTCTTTTACCCCTACAACCAAGAGCGGTGATTTGGACTCAAGCCATTGCTTTAAAGTGACAAAAACACATCCTGATAGTTTGAGCAGGGGTAAAAGACTGCCAACTGCAGGATTTCGAGGATTTCATTGAATATTTTTTCCTGTGTCTGAAAGCACAAACACAACAGAAAAACCCTGTGAAATCCCCTCACAAAGCCTACTAGAAGCAAACCAAGTACTTTTCAGCCGTCTTCAGACTTAATGATGTCCTCTATAGCTCTCTGACACTGGTATTTTTCTCCAAAATTAGAGCACATTTCATTGGAAACCCTACAAAAGTAGCGATACCTACCATCGACGAGAACATTGAATTCTCCCAAATGGCATTGTGGGGTAAGTTTGAGCCCTCGGCTTAAGACGTCAGCAGTATTTAACTACCCCGGGCTAGCCAAACTTGAACTGAGTGGGGAGGGTTTGGTTCGCACTCAGGATTTCACCAATTGAGCTCACACACTATCAGACCCGAAAGAGTTAAGTTCAAGGCTTATTTAATGTTTTTGTAAACGCACCTTCTCTTCCAGAGCAGCCAAGTCCCTCTCCAACACATCATGCTTCCTTTGCAGAGCCTGAACACTGGCCAGATCTCGTCCATAATCAGATGAAGACAGTGCTGTATCCTTCTCTGAGATCCATGCCTTGGTGTCATCAGCATCCCTGGAGAGCAAGGCAATGTTAATAAAAAAAGTGCCATTTAAGTAGTAACCCCCTCCAAAAAAAGTACTCCCCATCTCACCAGAAAGGAATGTCTGGAATGGCACATATGTATATATTCAAATCCTAACGTCGCTGCATTTTAATTGCAAAACAACACAAGTACACCATAACATGATGTTTTCTTTTGTTACTGCTGACTGACTAACGGTCTGGTATACTCTCTTAGAATTTTGGATTCTAGAAATACCCAGACACACTGCCATTTGTTATAAACATATGTATACTATATGTGACAATGCATGCTATGCATAACTTACCTGTGGAATTTCTGGATTTCCTGTGCATTGTCAAGGTTCTCCTTCCGCTGCTCAGACATGCGATTCAGGTCTGTCCATTTCTGGGTTAGTTTCTCAATCATCTCGTGGATCATCTCATACTCAGTGTAATGTTCTTCCTTCAACCTCTCGGAAAGAATAGTTAACTCACGGATACGTACTTCATTGGCTGACATGTCCTGAAACAAAACCATAGTGCATAAAACTCGTAATCCACGTGAAATAATCCTATATACAGTAAACAGCGCAAAACACACACTCTGATTGGTTGGCAGCCATGTGTTATCAGAGTACAGATGCACAAATGACGTCATGGTTTGGACAAAATCGTGTGTACCCTTTTTCCGCTAATTACTATATAAATCAAATGTCATTGTATGTCATTCTGCCGTGGGTCTGTCCTCTTACAGATGTTGTTACAAAGGGACAAGAACATCAGTCACGCCATTCGTACAGGGTTCCCACGCATTTGCAGGGGAAAAATTCCTGACAATTCACTGACTTTTCACTGACCAAAACCATTTTTCACTGACCTCCAGCGCACATTTTCCTCCCAAATATTCAATCGCTATTTTTGGACAGCAACATTGAACAAAATAGCCCCAAAAATAGACAAGTGAAGCTTGAAAATAAAATTCCCTGACTTTTCATTGAAATTTTGGATTTCCCTGACCAAATCCTAAATTCCCTGACAATTTCCTGACCTTGAAAACAAAGGTTTTCCCTGACCGTGGGAACCCTGTGACTGCATCACAAAGATGACAGATACATAGCCAACCTCGTGACCAGGGTCTTCTCGGTCAGATCCAAGATGGCGGCTACTCCGAGAGAAGACCCTGGTCACGAGGTTGATACATAGCTAACTGACATCTATTTGTTGAATACATGTCTAGTGAGTCTTACCTAATGAAAACAAGCAGACTGTCAAATAATGTATTAATTCAACATATAGAAGCAATATAAATAGTATCTTACCTTTTGGAAGTCGTCAAACTTCTTTTGCATGGCTTCAACGTGTTCATAATCCTTGCCAACATCCTCTGACGTCACAATTGCTTCCTATTTGTGGAAATGTTTGTTTTTAACAATTGGTTATTTAATGTAAAAGATAACTGGCATACAACAGCGACAACAACAAAAGATATGCAGCAAAAATGCTTGGTGCTCAATCATGTACTTTCTTATAAATCTTGGGGTATGAAGATGTGGTAAATGAGGTAAGCAAAGCATGCATTACAAACTTGCAAGACTTCATGCTATTTTTAACAACATTCTAAGGTAATTACTTCATCATACCTTGTCATTGATCCAGGATTCCAGCTCATGAGCTTCTCTCAGGAGTGTGTATCTATGGATGGAGTCCTCTAGCTTCTTCCTCCTTTCCTCTCCTTTTACCATCATATCATCATATCTAGAAAGGGAATATACACACAGGCTTACTTTGTCTCTGAAATGCTTCCAGGTAATATATTCAGAATAATAAACAATAAATATTGCTGGTGTGGCTGGTTTTTGTACTGGGACTCTCGTAGCCACAGAGAATGGAAGGCAGGCCTTTGATTGTCTTGACATGACATATTTAAAGAAAAGGTTGTCCTCTGAAAGATTACCAGGTGCTGGTTATGCATAACAAAGAGAAGGAACATACTTTTCATCCAAAGCTTGCTGCTTCTGAGCAACAGAGTCGACTTCAGGGACTTGTGAAAGGAGCTCCTGTGATGCCTTGTGGGAGTCAATTCTTTTCACATATGCTGCTGGAACGAAGCCTTGGCGATCATTGGTTTCCACTTTCCACCAGTCCTAGTAAATCAAGCGTAGCGTTACTATTAATGGAAATTCTTGTCCTCAAAAATATAATTTCTAAACAATAAGTCCTACAAATCTGTTATTTGTATATCTGCTAGGCATCTAGAAATGTTCATGTCAATAGGGTGTTTTGTTCTAGATTAAAAACATTGAATTTTATGACAGAACGACTCAGCATGTTTTCCAAAAGGCATAAAAATCCAAGTACTTGTGCAGCCAATTTCTTTTTTCTACAAAACTGACTTTTCAACTGTGAGAAAATGGCAGCCATAGCATGCAAAGCATGATGATTAGTCTACATTCTTTAATATTATGTGAAATTATTGGTCTTAAAATAACTGAGTACATGGTGCTGCCTTTGTGACTGAACTGCAAATGGTTAGACCTTCACGTCTTCTCGGATAAGGACGAGAAATTGTAGGCCCTCAGAAACCTCCTTAGAAGGGGCTTTAAGCCCTATTGAGGTTCTCTGTCCACCTTTGAGTGGTAAACAGAACAACAACAAAAAAATACAAGAGATTCCTATGACAGAGACATGATTTTAGTTGGAAGGTAATAGGGCTTTTTTTTGCTCTAGTGTCAACCAAATAATTCCATACATAGCTAACCAAGTACCTTGTTTGTGGAGTTTAGAAGAGTTAGAATGTCTCCTTTCTGCATGGAGACCTCCCTGGCTGTCTTCTCTTGGTAGTCATACAGGGCAACTACACATTCCTTGTCTGATATGTCTGTTGCTGGTGAGACAGTCTAGAGGAAAGTAAAATAATCAGTAATTGATAAAATGCAAGGACAGTCTTTAAGAATAAGTATTTGCTTGTGAATAATCAGTAAAACATTATTACCAGTAGTCTTGAAAAACAGGACTATCTGAAGATTTGTACCTTTTCTCCAGCTTCTTAAGACTAAAATATATTTTCTTCTCACACAACGATTACCCTGCTAGACTGACATTCCTTCTACCTTCCTCTCCCTCCCCCTCCCTCCCTCTCTCGACGAAAGGAAGAGAGAGGGAGAGAAAGGAACAACTGCATGCAACTGACAGCCGCCATCCACAACTGACAGGAAACAGTTTATGATTGGTTTAAATTTTATGCATGTCACGTTGAGTTCAAATGCTGGCCATTTATGAGTTGGCTGATCATATCCTGTTGTGTGTGTTCGGTTATAAGATTTTGCTCGGAGGTGTGTAAAGGTCAATTGAAGGGCTGTGTACAAAAATGATATAAGTGACTCTTGATCACGTTCTAAATTCTCCCTTAGAAAACAAAGAAATTGAAGGAGAGTTTAGAATGTGACCAGGAGTCACTTATGCCCTTTTTGCACTCAGCCCTTCAATTATTGAGAAGGTGATATCGGGTCCAGAAAACATTGGAATGCGAAAGGTATCCATCCACCAAACTCAAGCTCTGCACCACTTTGTCTCAGGAGAAGTGTTTGCCATACTGCCAACAGAACACAGGTTTGAACATAACATTAGAACATGTTGCATATTTTGGTTGATTTTTGTCTATTTTCAAATGGTGAACACAATAGACTTTCTTGTGAACTAAGTACATGTACTTTTGAGCTACTAAATAAAGTTTTGATCTCCCACTTTGGCAGTAAAACAGTTCTTGTCGTCTTCTTTACAAGACTTTCTTTTGTTTCGATATACCGAGAGGAAGTGACATCAATGTATGACGTACACTTGTGCATGCTTGATAGAAAAGCTGCCGGTTGCATGAGATTCCTTTCTCTCTTCTCTCAGTAAAAGGAAGGGAAGGAATCACTGTGTAGCAGGGTACACAATGATATACCTGGTAGATTGTTAATGAACAAGAATAGTATGACCTGAACTTAACAAATTTAGATACTTTACCATCTTATTTACCATGCAGTAAACTATTGTAACATTGTTTGTTTACAACAACAAACTAAAAACAGTGAAGGGAGCAGGGCCAAGAAGACAAGGTCAATATTATTGTGGGGAAAGTGATTCTAGCGCATGCTATTATGCAATCAATCTTGTGCAAGCAATCAAGTAATCTACCGTGGTATGTCCTCTTATTTCCAATGGCAATCAGATAATCAGAAAATGAGATACTGAGCAGTTGCTGTAAAAAAATGGCTTTCCATGCATCAAGATCAAACTACCTTGCACTCCTTGCTTTGGTCTCTCAGACCATCAATGACAGTCCCATAAGCCTCCAGATCGGACATTATGGCTTCATGTTTCTTGAGCATTGCCTGCAATAAGAGGGTTGTTAGTTATACAATCTCCTAAATAAAACAGATGATGAAACAAGTGCTTTGAAACAAGAAAGCATTAATTGGACAGCAAAAACATGTTCCATCTTCAGCAATTTCTAGATTTGACATATGTTATCTTCCTGCAAGATTTCAAGCTCTCCTACTTTCTGCTTTCTAAATTTAATGTGGATAAATGTTGGCAAAGTTAACCTCAAGACAATGCTGGTCAGCAGTCTTCCCTAAAAGTTATGTGCGGTGTCCCAAGAATTTTGCAGGAGGCCTTTTGTCCATTGTTTGGGCATCAACATTCATAGCATTCTAGCTGATTATTGCAGGACACCAATTGCTTTGCTTTGAGTTAAACAGCTGATAATTGTGTCACCATCCTTCCCTCCCTAATGGTACATGTACAGTTAAGGACTCCACTGAATCTTCAGTGTGACAAGTGCCATGTGGTGAATTATGACAGGGTTGCCATGGATACCAGAGCACCTACTACCCAAGTTCATCTATTGGTGATGAGTTTAATGAGCAATGTTTTTACCTGTGCACTGTCTTCATCCTTGCCATAGTCATCACTGGTAACAATGGGTTCCTTCTCCATCAACCACGAATCTGCCTCGTTGACATCGGCAAGGTACTGATGAGACTGGAGTGAGTCATCCAGGTGACCCTTACGTACATTGGCTTTGTCCTACAGATAAAAAAATAATAGAAAGTTGGTTTTGTCCTAATGGGTAAAGAAGAGAGTGGCTTTGTTCTAAACAAAATTATACCAGAAACTGTGTGAAATCTGCTCTGATTGGTCGACATGTGTTATTAGAGTACAGATGCAGAGATGACAACACATTTTGCACAAAATAATTTCTTAGCTGCCTTTTTGGCTAATTATAGTATTAAAAATAGATGTCATTTTGCTGTGCATCTGTCCTCTTTCAGATGCACACATGTGACGAGAACAATAGCCATGCCACTTCACTGAGTCTTGTGGCATACTTCTTTGATCTTGCCACATTTTGACGTCATTTGTGCATCAAAAGAGGAACGACAACTCACATCAAAATGACATCTACATGAACTGGAACAAGATAACTATCTCCTGGTAATGAGTTATTTACTGCTGAGAACAACTGTACTGAAGGTACATACATGTATATACATATTCCAGTAAAGAATCCTAGCACTGCATTACAATCAATAGACACACCTTGAGGTCATTCCACTTCTGCTCCAGCTCATCCATCTTATCGTTAATCTCATCAGAAGCAAAATGCCCTTCATAACAGAATAATTTTTATGAAAATACAACATAAATAAATACCTCTTATTAAACAAGCACAAGGACTGTACCCTAACGTTATGGACCAAGTTTTCCCCATGCCTGAAGTGTGTGGGCCATACAAAAGGCGAAAAAAAGAGGAACCATAACTTATAGTATGGACCGAGCAAAGAAGTTTAAATGTTTTTAAATACTTGTAATCAGTTATTAAGATCTTGGGTTGAATGTAAAGGGAAAATACTGTTTAATAAGATATTTAGACTGTCTTTCCATTATTATTATATGTGTGTTAGTTACATGTAGAGTAGGCTACCTATCTACCTTATTTATTATGGTTATATGTCTCAAATAGCCAATACAGCTATTACAGATAGCCTGTACCTTCATATTTTCCTCTTACTTAGTATTGTTTTCCTTTAAAAAAATGGTACGAAATAAACTTCATGTTCTTCTTATGGCTTAAAAGTATTCAAAACCAGCTATGCTTCAATTTTTCGGTCCATGTGGGAATGATGTATAATGGTACCTTACATCAAAGACAGCTTGTTTCTTTTATGGTATATTGTTGGCACATATATGTGTAGATGACCAGTGACAGTGCAATTACTGAAACCAGGGCCACTTAGACAATGAGAACTAAACACATTACAAAACGAAAATAAATATTCCACACGATTTTCTTCATCCACTAAATTTGCCTTTCACCAGATCAAAGCTTGAGCAAGTTGAAATGTTAATGTCTTGCACTCAACACTGATTACATGTACATGTAGCTCTAGTAACCATCAGTTGAAATGTTAATGTCTTGCACTCAACACTGATTAGCTCTAGTAACCATCAGTTGAAATGTTAAAGTGCCTATCACCCTTTTGCAATTTTGATAACTTATGAACCTCCGAAACGTTTTGAGTACTTCTGTGAAGAAAGTTTTGGTTTAAAGTGATTACTTTATGTTCTACGCTTGTTTGAAATCGTGTAAATGTGACCTTTCCTGACCCATGACCGCGTAAGTAAAAGCCTGGGTCGAAACCTGGGTAGACGTCATCTTGACGTCATATAATTAATTCGGCTTTGCAATCATGTGAAGAAATACTTAACATGTTGACTAAAATGACTTTTTTCTTTACTAACAACTCAAAAACTGTGTATATTTTCTATGCATCGATGTTGTTGTGATAAAAAGGCGCCATGGAGAATAATGCATTAATGAGATGACGTCTACCCAGGTTTCGACCCAGGCTTTTACTTACGCGGTCATGGGTCAGGAAAGGTCACATTTACACGATTTCAAACAAGCGTAGAACATAAAGTATTCACTTTAAACCAAAACTTTCTTCACAGAAGTACTCAAAACGTTTCGGAGGTTCATAAGTTATCAAAATTGCAAAAGGGTGATAGGCACTTTAATGTCTTGCACTCAACACTGATTAGCTCTAGTAACAATAAGTTGGAATGCTTTGTTTTCTTCTGTAATGTGATCGGTTCTCGTTGTCGCACAGTAAAACAGCCATTTATATACAGAAAACGTAATTCAGCAGGAACTGGTTTGTTCAAAAGTACCTTCGTTCACCATTTGTAGTCCAGTTTCCTGCACAACTTTGATGCGAGGCTCATGTCCAGCAATCTCAGTCTGCAAATTATACAAGAAATTTAAAGCTTATTATGCAGAGTTACAATGGGAATTAAGTTCTGGCACACCTACCAACACAGCTCAAAACTAATTTGTAACAATTTTTTTTTATTTGCTTACCATGAGAGCATGGTGTTTCTTAGACAGATTCTGAGCTCCAGTAAGATCTTTTCCTATATAAGAAATACAGAAGATAAAATTAGTTACAATATTGAGAATTCTCCAGTCATTATTCTCCCTGTACAATGTTTAAGACTTATAAACAAACATGATTTCACACTACTTTGCAGATCAAACAAATACTTGTTGCTCTTATTTGTATTATTGATCCTAACCATATCACTAGCTTAATTGCTCAATCTGATTTTACTGATTGCTAAAAGCTTTTTGAGAGCACTATGAAAGACTGAGAGACTGATCATTGTTCACAGAGAAGATCAGCCTGTTTACTTTAGAAAGTATTCAAATCCTCAAATCATCAGCTGCTTAAATTATTTACTTTCCCATCTGCAGCAATGAAACCTATTCACCCTAACTATATAATGTGTCTGCAAATCTGGATAACAATTACATATAGTTTCATTTAGAGAACCCTCTTTAACAATTGGAAAGAACAGGTGCTTGTATGTCTGGGGTGAGAAAAACAGGAAAAAACACTCTGAATTTCTAATAGGACCTGAAACAACCACAATTTGTGGAAGGAGAGAAACCAGAGAACCTGGAGAAAAACCCTTGGTGCAAGGGTGAGATACCAATGAACTGTATGGTACGGCATCCAGGCTCGAATCTGGGCCACAGGGGTGAGAGGCAAAGCGCTTAACAAGTATGCCACTCCCACACAACATAATCAGTGTTAGTGTGCAACTAGTGAAGAAAAAAGTTCATTTACCAGTGTTAGTTGATGATGCAATAGGTTCCTTCTCTCTGATCCAGACCTCCTCATCTTCAACATCATGTAAGAATTGTCGAAGCCTAGCAGCATTTTGCAGTTTATCCTTGCGAGCTTGTAAGGGAGCCTAAAAGGAAGTGAATAACAACATGATGAAAATTAATATCTAATATAGTACATGTAAATGTTTTGATTTTCTAAAAACCATGCCATGTAACTGTTAATGCTACACACTTTTTGTAGTAACATACACATTATAAGCTGAAAAGACAGTTGTGTGACATACCGGTACAGTTCTGCTCGAAAGTAATGCAAGCGAAATTCAAAGCTTTTCAACGAAATATAATGAAATTTTGCATCTTTCGAAAAATATTTGAAAGTTCTAAACTTATTTTTGTCTGGTACTGCATGAGATTTCATCCTTCACTATGAAAATTCGCTAATGCGAAATTTTACCATTTGAAATTTTGAAAAGAAATTTTGCTCTAAATGTACAGGAAGATGTCAGAAACTCGAAACTTTTGTTTGCTTACTGTGTCTGAACGTTACTCGTAAACTGCAAATACAATTAGTCGAAACAAATTTACGCCATTCTTAAGTTTGTTTGCCTGTCCGCATTTACTGGACTTTTTCATATTTTAGTTAGAGTATGACCCAAACAAATGTGTTTTACAGTCAAAACCAAAAGCAATCTATTCTACTAATTTCCAGGGGGAAATGTCTGTCTTCTAATGGGTCTCTAATGTCCACCAAGATAATTTTATAGCCTGGCATGAATATCGTGAAACCACTTGATTTGCATACAAATGACTGTGGGACAGCTTTGAACATAATGTTTAAAATTTAAAATGTGTTGGGAATAAAACTCAATGTTTAAACGTTTCCACTTATACAGCCATGAGTGATGGAGGTAAATATAAATATACTAAATATACTTAAACAAAGGTTCATGGCAGAAGCTAGTTCAAGCAAATCTCGGAACTGTTCCAAAAGCTGCCCTGACCCTGTCCTAAAACTGTTAGGTTTTTCCATGTTTACAAGTTGACAATTAACGATTGACTTGTACCACTAATGTACATAAGAACACTTTAGAGCCCTGAATATTTTATTTATTTTCATGTTTTTGGCCTACCTTTCCCAGGGTCTTTAAACTTAATAATGTCTTTAAACTTAATAGAGTGCTAGCGGCTCGTCAAAATCACTCGAGTCGGTAGTCACAGTTCATGCAAGTGAAACAGTTTAATACTAGAGATTGCTGCCCTAAAATGAGTTTCAAAATCGCCTGACTTAACCCTTTCGCACCTGATGGTGCCATATGGCACTATTACTGGTTACTTGCTTTGAGGGTTTAAGTCTGACTAAGTTCAAAGAGCAAGGCCCTGAGATTCCCACACACCTTAATGTATAGACAAATGATCCTATTGAACTGCATTAGGCATATTAATGAATAATTTCATCTAAATCCTCCTTTCTTTGCATAAGTTAACTATAGTTAACATTATTTCACTTACAGAAAAAATAGTTCTCCTCAGATTCTAAATTTTCTTACAAAAATGTATGTTTCACATTCAAGTTTGCACTAACCTCAGTTTCTGTCTCTGGATAATTGAATTTGCCCAGCACCAAGCCATCCATTCCGTAAGTACTTCACTGCAAGCTAAATTCAACCACTCTCACCACAAAGCATGCCTGGAAATCCATTGAACCGCAGCATGGCACTCCCCCATCTTCATTCTTCAAAATATATACTAAGTCTAAAGCCATTTCAACCTAATAAATAGCTTCATATTGGAATCAATGGCAAGTAAATGCTGTCCAATATTCCAAAAAAGCTATGATAGGTGGCTCTAGACATCCATTTATAAAGCACTACGGCAAGATGACTGAAGAGATCATTGCCCATTCCTACAAACAAGACACAAGGCTCTTTTCTCAGTCAAAACACCCATGCACAGACTCAGTTCTTTGAGAAAGTGCTGATTGAAGCCATTATCAGACTTAATGAAGTCTTCCAGCACTCTATAAATGGTAAAAAAGGCTTTAAAAAGCCTTAAATTCTGCATTCCCCCAAACAAACTTTCCTCCAGCTCCATAGAAATCCGACATCAACATATCCAAAATGGCTGACAAAAATCTTTATGCCCCCAGTATTATAGGTTAGTTGAAAATTCCATGGTAACAGTGACTACAGTTTTCTTAGGGGGTGAGGGTTCTCTAGCAAGAGCCAAAAATCAGTTAAAACCCCTTAACCCTTTAAGCCCCAAGGGCTTTTAACTGATTTTTGACTCATTCTAGACTGCAACAAAACCTCCCCCCTAAGAAAACTGGTCACTGTTACCATAGAATTTTCAACTGACCTATACTACTGGGGGCTCGAGGTTTTTTGTCAGCCATTTTGAAAGCAGTTGTGGATTACTTGACGGAGCTGGCGGGAAGTTTGTTTGGAGGAATACAGAGAATTTCAGGCTTATTAAAGCCTTTTTCACCATTTATAGAGTGCTGGAGGACATCATTAAGTCTGATGAGAGCTTCAATCAGCACTTTCTCAAAGAACCGAGTTTGTGCCAGTTTATTGTGCCAGTTTATTGTGCCAGAGAAAGAGCCTCATTTCCCACTCGTGAATGGGCCAGGACGTCTTCTGTCACTTTAGCGTGGGCTTTATAAATGGGGGTCTGGAGCCACCTATCATAGCTTTTTTGGAATATTGGACAATATTTACTTGCCATTGATTCCAATATGAAGGTATTAGGTCGAAATGGCTTTAGACTTAGTATATATTTTGAAGAATGAAGATGGGGGAGTGCTATGCCGCCGGTGGATTGGATTTCCCGGCATGCTTTGCAGTCATTTTGGATGAATTAAGCTTGCTGTGAAGTGCTTGTGGACAGAATGGCTTGGTTCTGGGCAAGTTTAGGTGTTGGGAGACAGAAAGTGAGGTTAGTGCAAACATGAAACTCTAAATGTTATGTGAAATATGCATTTTTGTGAGAAAATTTAGAATCTGAGGAGAATTTTTTTTTTCTGTAACTGTCATTTTAGTCCCTTTTTCTGAAGTGAAATAATGTCAACTATAGTTAACTTGTGCAAAGAAAGGAGGATTTAGATGAAATTATTCATTTTTAATATGCCTAATGCAGTTCAGTAGGATCATTGATCTATACATTAAGGTGTGTAGGAATCTCAGGGCATTGCTATTTGAACTTAGTCAGATTTAAACCCTCAAAGCAAGTAACCAGTAATAGTGCCATATGGCACTCTTGGGACATAAAGGGTTAAGGGTGAAACACTAAATTTGCAGCAATCTGCTAATTCTTAAGCACCCCATGCTTGGTTTAAACTTAGCGTCAAACTGTCAATAACGTGAACGCTCTTTGTGCAAGATTTCGCCAAATTCATTGACAACAATCAGTTCAGATTCTCAATCTATTAGGATTCTCAGGTTTGTCCAATACTTGGTGTTGCAAATACCACTGTTGTTGTTAACTTAGCAGCAGATATAGACTTCGCATTGATTCTTGATCTTGAATTTTCTTCCTGGTTTCTTAGGAAAGTTAAAAATGTTTTTTGAACGATACGTTCTAGTTGTTATATTCTTAAACAGTGATTTTCAAAGTCTGCAATAATCATGTAAACCAAAGAATACAGCATTGTTTCCTTTTATTCTGAACTAGTTTTTAGCGGTTTCAGTCACTACTGCACTGATGCTCAAATAATAAAACTGAGACTGACCCACGCATCCATAGGGAGTAATTAGGAGATGGAGGTGTCAAAAAATGATCCTGTCAAAAGAATTATCCTTTTCACAGCACGGTCAGTACAAAACTTACAAAAAAGTGGGCAGTCCCTATACAGACCCAGCCAACTACATGTATGTGTACCATGTCTAGCCATCGTTAGCCATCTGGAACCATGTTTAGCCATTCTTAAGAAATTGCGCAGTAGAAGGGACTTGCTAGCAGTCTAAATAATGTACAAGTGATTACGTAATCATAACAAATTTTCGAATTCGCATTTTCAAAAATTCTAGAAATTTTGAAAGGCTAATTGAAATTTCGTTGAAACTTTGATTGACTTGGCTTGAAATTTATTTGAACTGTCAAACAAAAACAAATAACGTTTTCCGTAAAATTTTGCTTGCATCACTTTCGAGCAGAGCTGTATGTTTGTAATCCTACTACATGAAGTGATAATAAAATTAGAGTGGATTTCATATGAGTGACGACTTGCAGCATGGTTACTGTACAGCATGCCATTCTGGTCCAATCAAATTACAGAGTTATGGTATGGCATACATGTGTGCATATTTTTGTCTCACTCGTATAAAATCTGCTCTGTAAATAACATTAATACTCTGACTATGCTTTACAGTATGACAAATCACAATTTTCAAGACAACGATCACACGGAAGTACCTGAAGGGCCTGATATCTAGAAGTCAAAGTCTCTTTCTTGGTCTTAATTGCAGGAGCATCAAAATGGTCTGCCTCGGCAAATAAATCTGCCTGTGCATTTACAGCTTCAATTTTCTCCTGAAATATGAAAAAAAACACGTTTATTAATAATAGTAAATACTTTTAAACTTATTGCCAATAGAAGAACATGGCGGGTAGGTGCCTTATATACATGTAGGTATCCAAGCCAGGAGAGCAGCAATCTCTGGCACGAAGAGTAGGTAACCATGGCAATGCTTTTAAATGCTTCCTTGTTTGATTACTGGTAACTATTTTGTGTACATGTAAGTACTTTTTTATTTACTTCTATTTTGTGATATTTTCACCATTTTCTAGGAACATTGTAGTTTGGAAACAGAGATAGATGATGAGCTTTACATGTAAGTATATATACAGTACTGCCTGGAATTATTAACACATTTACCACAGCTTTACCACGTGAAACGACCGCGGTAAAACCTCAGTGTGGCCGAAGTTTTACCACGGCCACTTAATATACAGTACTGTTCGAAATTATTACAACTTTAAAATGGCACTTCATGGCCATTTGTGTGTTAAAACTGACTCGAACAAGAAATGCTTCAAGTCTCGCTTCTCAAGTATCGCTTCGCTAGCATGGCCATGGGTGTGTTAAAACTGAATAGAACAAGAAAGCTTCGGAATAAACTTTTCAAGTCATGCTCACTAACACTGCAATAATCTTCATTATATAGTGGAGGAGGTGAGTCAAAATGGAAGAAGAAGACTGGAACAAGAAACGCTTCGGAATAAGCTTCTCAAATCTCGCTTTGCTAGCACAGCCATTTGTGTGTTTAAAATGACTAGAACAAGAAATGCTTCGGAATAAACTTTTCAAGTCGTGCTCACTAACACAGCAATAATCTTCAATAATCTTCATCTGATAAACTTTAGCTTCCGTAGTTTCAACTCAGATCTGTCAATCCTTCAGCATTTGTTGAAGTAATTGCGTATGTTTTCAATTGAAGAAGCCAGGTTTTTGGATACGAAGATTCTCTGTTGACATGTGCTTTCAACTGTGTGGAGACTGATTGTCTGGTTTTTCACACAAGAGTGCTGCGAACTTCGCGGGAAGTGTAATTTTATTGTATTGTAGTTTAAATCACCACAAAGCTTCTCAACTTTGCTGGCAAATGATGTAAACGTCTACTAAACAGAACATTCTGGAGTTCTTTTTATTTAATGTTATTCCATTTTCAAAGGTAATGAGGTCTGAGCCTTGAATTCTGCGACACAGAAGTGTGACATTTTCCGCGAACTGATTTGAATAATCAATTACTCCACAGTGTTTGTTTTGTTTTGAGATCACACCAAATTTTCTTTTAGAAATCGAGATGCTTACAGAATGAAACGTTTTGAAAGTTCTTACTTCAATTACATATCTGAACAGTTTCCACCTGGTGCAAAAAATGGTTTGAGTCCATTCAGTTTTAATTTGTTGTCTGTTAAATAAGCATGAGATCGCACAAACCACATCAAACTTTTGCAGTGTATTAGTGAGCAGAGTCCGAGAAGTTAAAGGTTTTATTTAATGTCGGCAGCAGTCGATCATTGTCGCAAAATTTAATTTCATCTCCCTTAGCTGCGTGTGGAAGCAAATTGGGAAAAAAAATCATAAATCATTCCTCAGTTGTTAGACTATTGTGTTACGACCGCATTTTTTTGCTGCAACTTTCGACCGCAGTAAGTTAATTAGCCGCGATAAAACCTCGACCACGGTCAATGGACGCGGTTTGACCGCGTCCGTATGCGTCAATAATTTCAGGCGGTACTGTACATGCATATTCTCTTCTAACTTATTTAATTTTACTTATTTCTTATTGTTTATTCATCTAATTTTACAGAGCACTGTAATATGAGCCTATGGCTTGGGAGACTGAGCAACCACTCCCTATGTTACTGACTGTAAATAAACTATTGTATTGTATCGTAGTGTCTATTAGTGTAGTAGTACGTACAGTAGTGTAGTGTAGTACTAGTGTAGTGTAGTACTAGTACTAGTTACACTTACCACATGTGTGATTATATCAGACTCAATCATGCCATGCTTCTTCTGTAGATTCTGCACTGTAGTAAGATCCTGTATAGAAAACAGAAACCAATAAACTTGAGCAACTACATAGTTCCTAATTTAAGCCATATGCAGTGGGTTTGTTCTAATCAGCTAGGTCTACTTTATTTATTTTATAGCTTCCCTAAAATATGACATTATTGCAAGTCTGGTCAGAACCATTAGAGCTGAATTGCAAGAGATTTAGGATCATGAGAACCATGCTGCTCTCGTTGAATGAAGCGGTCAAGTAGTTTCAACGTGATTCAACATTTCCTAGAACAACATAACTTTTTTTTTCACTTTACTTTTTAACTGCATAAATGAGAAATTAGGTAAATAAATATTACAGGTACTGAGAGAACCCCTAAACAGGAACTACTTCCCTAAATAGTAAGGGCTACCCGATAAAAAGTAATAAATACATGAGAAATTAAAAATCAATTATCAATCTACTAATTATTAAGTTGCAGATACATGTATATAAAACTATGAAACCTACCTACATTGTATATAAATATAAGTATCAATTATCCTATCATATGGTTATTAAGTCAGTAATACTCATTGCTCGATTTAGTATGTTACATTAGCATCAGTTCTAAGCAAATGAGATTTCAGTCCTTTCTTTAATTCGTTGAGAAATTTAGATTTTCTTAAAGTTAACGGTAATTCTTTCCAGGTTTTAGCTACTCTATGGAAATATGAAAATTTTAAAACATTTGTTCTTGAGTATCTGATCTTAAATGAATAATCTGTGTGTCTGAGATTGTATGTGGATGTTGAATCAAAGTTTCAACATGTTCAAACTCTATTCAACATGCTTTCAACACCTTTCAACGACATTGAAAGGCCATGTCAAATGGTCTCAACATAGGGTTTCAATAAATGCTGTACCAATGTTGAAACTGTTAAACCAGGATCTGGTTATTCAAAGGGTTGATAACTTTATCCACTGGACAAATCCTTATCCAGTGGATAAAATAAGCTAGTTTGGTTAATACTTATCCATGGGATAACGATTTATCCGGTGGATAAAGTTATCCACCCTTTGAACAACCAGACCCAGGGCTTCAATATCATAAAAATATAACATTCATCCAATGGTCAAACTTCATGTACACAAACTTCTTATTTACCTTTCCAACATCTTCTGCACACAACAAGTTTTCAATTTCAGTGAACCACAGCTCAACATCTTCTGCACCTCTGAATAATTATAAATAAAACATAATCAAGAAATATTCTACAAAGAAATATACACAAAGAGCTGTGTTTGGTATAATTTCAATAAACGAGAAACTGCACACAGACACCTACCGGTTAAACTGTTGTTGTTGTGCAGCTTCCTTGAGTTTAAGACCTGTAAGGGAATACAGTTATTTCAACTCAAGTCTGTATAATGTCAAACAAATGAAAATGTAATGCTATCATTGATTAAAGTGCTTATAAACCCCAGCTAGGAATCATTGATATGGCACAGTAAAGTGGTTTAAATCTTGTTATGTCACTTAAAGGAACATTATGCTAAAAAAATGAAAATGAAGTGAGTCCTAACAGTCATTAATTTGATCCTTGTAATATTATTGAAATATATTTTAATACATGGAGCTGACATAAAATTAGAGCAAAAGGAACTAGAATTATGTTCTGACTTAAATGACATCATTGATATTCGATTCCTTAATAAACAAAAATGGTAGCCTGGGAAACCAGCCGATTCTTAACGCTCCCCACTCGCAAAAGAGACGTCTGGGCAGTGAGGCAGAAAATTACATACTGATAATGTAAGCAGATAGCCGTTTCACAATGCATAAATTAGTTGCAATTCTCAGTAGCCGAATGCGAACAACAGAGTTCTTTTCGAGGAATATAACTATTGAGGCTGCTCGTTTGCTTGGTAGTGGATCACCGTCATGAACAACCATGAAATTCAAGCCTATTTAGCATGTGTCGGTGTTGTTGTTGGCTCCTTTGCATAGTTCTTTCAGCAGCTGGTAAAACGAAATGTCATACTGTCAAAACATTTACAAGTAAGTGATCAAAAAGGTACTGTCATAGTTATTTAAAATTTCATATCAGTAAACCTACACACTGAGCTATCACAGAACACTGGATGAGTTGTTGTTGCCGGATAAATCATTCAGACAGTGAATCTGGGCTATGAATAAACATTACTGTACATGTAAGTGCGCTATGAATCACAAACGTGATGGCCGTTCACCCAAGTAAATGGGCAGCCTCGGTTGTATACCTTGAAAATAACCGCTGCATTCTGTAGCTAACCTCTTTGGCTACTGACCTGACAAAAGAGCTGGCTTGAAAAGTGGCCTGCTGTGCTGTGTGTAGGTTTTGAAATTATAAACAACTATTATGTTTTGACAGTCATAGGACAAATTATCTTGACCGGGCCGAGCCGCTGAAAGAACGAAGCAAATGAGCTACTAACACACGCTAAATAGGCTTGAATTTCATGGTTGTTAATGATGGTGATCCACTGCCAAGCAAACGAGCAGCCTCGGTAGTTATATTCCTTGAAAATAACTCTGTTGTTCGCATTCGGCTTCTGAGAATTGCAACTAATTTATGCATCGTGAAACTGCTATCTGCTACGTCTCAGTATGGAATTTTCTGCCTCGCTGCCCAGACGTCTCTTTCGCAAGTGGGGAGTGATAAGAGTCGGCTGGTTTCCCAGACTACAAAAATGGCAGATGTTAATAACTGTTTTTCCTGTGTTGGTCATTTTTTTTTCACTTTAACCTTTAAATAAATAATTATAACTGGCCAGGACTTATATCCTTTACAGTATTTTTGTTAAAATGTAAACTGAATACTGATACATGACATACATGTATCTCAAGTTAGTAAAAATACTAATATTTCACTTTGGTTTTATTACCTTTGTCATTTGATCTCTCAAACAGGTATCTCCAAAGTTCATGAAGTTCGTCCAATATCTGTTGGATCAGTTCAGATGCGTAGTGATTCTCAGAGATGAGCTGTTGACCACTGTTGTCCACAGCATCCAGGCGGCTCTGGTTGGCATTCAGTTCTGCCTCAAATGCCTGATGCTTCTGTATCTTGCCTTGCAGATTGGTAGGATCCTATACAATATTTAAGCAATAATATTTTAATAATAATAACAATAACAAAAATAACCATGTATTACAGTAAATAACAACTACGATCATCAAAGTTATTATCATACAATGTAATAACAGGGCTAATGTAATTTAGGCAAGGTTAAACTTAACATACATGTACAGTACTTTGTCACACAAGGTTTCGGCAATCACCTGCAGAACACAGTGCAAAGTCGCCAGCAATTTTGTTGCCATATAAAATAACTGTATTGCCAATAGTGTTTATTTCATCCTTAAAACTTGCCCAAATCTCTCAGCCATGCACACATTGTATGGTTCTCCTTTAAAACACAATTTAATCAGCATTACTTTGTGGACATACATAACAATTTACCTTGTATGACTCATCCTTAGCAGTCTTCAGCTTCTCGTTGATCCAAACTTTTACCTCATCTGCATCCCTCTCAAATTGCTGCAGCTTCCTAGACTCCTCCAATTTAAGTCTCCTGGTTTCTGAAGCCTCCTGAATACTGGCACGCCTGTCAAGAAGAGCGTCACGCCTTTCTTTGACTTCATCTTTTGCATAGTGGTCACTATCAATCAGTCTGTTGGCAAACTCATCAATGCTCTGCAAAATACACATTGAAGACATCTGTTAATCAATCATGCTGCACAGAAACCCTCCCAGGAAAATTTATTTCTCTTTCAAAGAAATTTAGTAGAAGCTACAGTTCTTAAATTCAGTCACTTCTATTTCTCCTTAAAGAAATGAATAAGTTATGCATTCTAGGAAAATTGTTCTGTACTTATCAACACAGGAATAGTACACGGCAATTTGTCAGTTATATATTTAAATATCATCTTTTGCAACATGATCTGCTACATGTAAGAACCAGTACCAAGTGTACCTGTTGTGTGATTGGACTTTACCATTTGTCTTACAAGTGTTGTGATGCATGTATGTTGCATGTATGTTATTTGGCACATGCACGTTAGGAAAAAGGGATGAATTAAAAATGGCTGACATGAGCTGAAACGTGGTCTGTCATCTTAGATAAAATGGTGCTATTTCTCTTCACATAGCAAAAAGTTAAATTAAAATAAACTTTATTTGTGCCTAGTCTTCTAGCCGACTCTAGAGGGGTCTACTAATGAGGGGCATGGATTCCTCAGTCAAAATGGCATTTAGGTTGGTTTTTGAGGAGGGAGGAAAACCCAAGAATCCAGAGAAAACTCCTCAGAGCAAGGGCAAGATACCAACAAACTCAACTCACACATGGCACCGCAATTGGGAATTGCCACAATGGCTACAGAGGTGAGAGGCAAAGTGATTACCATAATACCACCCTGGATCTCCAACACATGTAACTACCTTGATCTTCTCCTCCTGAGCTGCAAAGGAGCTCTCAAAGTCTTCATGCTTCTTTATCATGGCCTCTACTCCATCAAGGGAATCTCCCAGACTATCATCAGCAAGGAATGCCTGAAGAAAAGCAATGAAATCATCTGTGTTCTGATAACCAATTTGTTTTATGAACCATGACACAGAAATAAAACACTAATTAGATAGTAAGAGTACAGAGGTAATAAGCCATTTTCACAATAATGTGCAATGTTTATGTCTTTTGTTTCAACCGGCAGGCTACCTATTGTTTAACATCTACCAGCCCGCAAATAAACAAAGGATTTGTACAACTGTGCACAATCCTGAAACTAGTCTATACAAGTCAGGGTTGTCATCAGGACTTGGGAATAAGGTCATGCAAAATTGGAAAAAGTGTAAAAAATGGGGGAATATGGGGTAAAGGTCAGGCAAAGTCAGAAAACAAATGGGAAAAATGTTTAGAGACTGTTTATACTGTAACCCAGTGAGTGACACCCAGTGGCTAAATTTAATTGGCACTTGATGAGAGTGAAGGGAGGGGGGGAGAGAGGGAGTCAGATGCGGGGAGGGAGGACAGTTCCTTTGAATAGGGAGGCCAACGGCCCCCGAGCCCCCCTATTTGATCCTCTGGTGACAAGGATGATGCATACCTCTTGTTTGGTCATCATTATGGAGGTATGGTCACAGTCCCTTATGAATATTTGGAGTTCCATGCACTGCTCAAATTGAGCCTTCCTTTTCACCCACAGCTCCAGAAGGATCTTCTTCTCTTCCTCAAGGGTAGTTAACTGAGGATATAAGACTGACATGTAATTCATGCTTTGCCATTATGCAAGCTAAACCTAGCACAGTCCATGCCATACTTTTGTACATGTACATGTATGTGAAAGCACTTACCGTGTAATATATTCTTGTTATTGCAATTCATTATAATCATTGTACAATATTTTAATTACAAAATGAAGTTAGATATAGGTGGAATGGGAATATACGGCTTGCTGAATGTGTTTGTAGCACTCTTTCTTGATTGGTTTTCAGGATATGCAAGGGACTGTTTTACAGTCTAGAGTACATTCCAAAACATAACCTTATGGTATAAAATTGTTTTCAAATACATACCTTTTCTTTGATCTCCTCGCTGGCATAATGATCAACATTGATCAGCACTTCTCCATCATCAGAAAACTTCTTGAAACCATCCTCGGAGGCATCAATGTAACCCTAAACATAAACAAAACAACTACCGTAGTTATATCAGCTGTGGCATGGTGTGAAATAATTTTGGTGTTCAAGATTCTGGATAAACAGAGATTCTTAAACTTCATCAAAAATGTCAAAACTTGACTCTCAATGTTTACCGTAAACAGCGGCAGATAAGCCACACCTTTTTACCGAAAATCTTCGTTGCAAATCGGGGGTGCAGCTTATCTGCGAAAACATCTATAAAAGTTCGAGAAATTTCCATAAATTAACGTTTAAAAAAAACAAAGTTAGACTGATTAAAACTACACAAAACAAAAAGAAAGGAAGCACTAGTATATCATCACTTTCGCAAGCTTGGTGGCTCCTAAAACAGCCGTTTGTATGTCTGTTCCTTGTTTGTTACTTGTTCCAGATCCTTCCCTTAAATCTTCTTCGCTAAAAGATCAGTCACTTTTCTCAAACAACTAAATGTCACCAGACACGGAATCTCCATTCCACCGCAAAGCTTTTTGCAGTGTCGGCGTTTCCCAGTAACTTCAACAGTTATAGCTCCTCTGCGATGCGAGCGAGAAAATACCACGCTATTCCAGAGTACTCAAGTGGTTCTAAGATGATCACCAACGTCTGTTTTTCCGCTATTTTATTAATAGTACTTTAACAGTAAATTTGTTGATCTGATTTTCCATCTCTCTATGAGTAATCAGTTTCTCCCTGATAGATGACTTCCAGATGTCATTGTAGATGTGATATTAAACCGTGTACAGCAGATGAAAAGGCAAACTTCTCACTGCGATCCATGTTTTGATTTTGTTCTGTGCGATCTATGCACACATGGCCGCATTCTACTGTCCAGTTTTCTCTTTTTCAATAAAATGTGTGGTTTCTAAGCTTTAATTGATGAACGCGACTACATGGACGAAAATGTACTGTCAAGCAAATGCTATGGAAATTAAGTTATATTGTATGTGTAGACAAGTAGACATGAAGTTTAAACACTTTTGGATTTTAAATTGAAGGGCTGTATGCAAAAAGGGCATAAGTGATTCTTGATCACGTTCTAAATTCTCCCTTAGAAAACAAATAAATTGAAGGAGAATTTAGAATGTGATCAAGAGTCACTTACGCCCTTTTTGCACACAGCCCTTCAATTGTGGGTAAAACTACAGAGTAATCTCGTTGAAAGTTTGATGGGGCATGGAAGGTGATGCAGATTTCTAATATTGATTTTCCTTTCAAAACTTTTTTCCAAAATTCGAGCTTCTAAACTCAGAGTGTGGCTTATCTGCAAGTGTGGCTTATCTGCCAGTGTTTATGGTAATTTTTCAACACAGAAGGCTAACAATTTCCTTTGCCAGTTAATACATACAGTGCATAAGCTATTTTAAATACCATGGAACAGTAGACGAGCACTGCATAGCAACTTACAAAATGAGGTGCTTATTGCAATACTCTGTAGCTTTTCTTTATAGTATTTACATAAAGCGAATTAAAATGTTGTCAATCCACTCAACTTCAAATCTCACGTCAATCCTGAAGCTGAGCCACTTGACTTGAGTTTTGTGATCACGTCAAGCAGCTCATCATCATCATTTATTCACATAGTATCCCGTCATTATACAGAAAAAATGCAGCTTCACGCAAACACATCAATCTGTTTGTGTTTTAGCCGATTTTCAGAAGGTACGAGGTCGTCCGCTCACTTCCTCCCACATCCCGTCTGATGGACTTTGGCAGAAACCGTGTTCCTGACATCATTTAATTTCGACCAATCAGGGCGAAGGTTTTATTTTTGGAGAACTGAGCCTGCATGAAGCCTGCATGAAGGAGAAGCCAATGGCGGACAATACAAACAGACTTGATATGGCTTTGGAGAAAGCGTGCGAAACTTTCGGCATTTCTGAATTATTTCCCGAACAGAGAAAGGCATTACCGGTATTATCCTTCGTTTCCCGGAAGAATATTGGCTACCACAGCTGCATCTATAAGGTGACGACCTGGTCGAGAATCGAGAGGAGAAATTATGTAGCCTTCTACAACTTCTACAGTTTGCCAGAATCACAGCTCTTTCATGCACTGCAGAATATGTTCTACAGCTTCAAACTTATAGAAACAGAACGTGGAGAAACATGTTATCCTCAGACGTGTACTGGGAAAATCTTATAGGAAGTGCATCGATATCGCGATGTTTATGAATCTACTCGCTACGGGCTTTGGAAAATCATTAATCTTCCGATCCTCGACTGCTTTGTATGCCGTATTAAAATGTAATGTCTCCTTGAATGTTGGCATTTAGAAGACCAAATCTTTCATGAAATGTAATGATTTGTTTTACAGTAGTGAACACACATACTGAGTGGTAATGGTTTCACGACATTTGGGCAATTATTTATGTTTGCAGAATTTTTAACACACTTTATTTTGACACTTTTGCTGTCCTAAAAGCTGAAATATCTTAGCTTTCACGGAATGGCATGAAATTTCAACAGGAGTGAACACATATAGTGAATATGTCATGGTAAAAGTTGGATTACATTTACCTAAATATTAATTTTATGTTTTCAGAATTTTGAACAGTCTTGATTTTGACAAATTGTAAAGTACAACAAATCTGGTAGTTAGATCAGTGTTGTGACCATGCGCTTGAAATACTGTACCTGCTGCCCAAAAAAACAGAGCAGCTCAAACAGGATATGGTTAGGGTTAGTTCTGAGAAATAGACATAAGTTTGAAGCTGTAAAACATAAGAATTCTGCAGTGCAGGAAAGTGTGTGATTCTGGCGAGCTGTAGAATTAGAAGGCTACAGTAATTTCTCCTCTCTCGATTCTCTACCTGGTCGTCACCTATAGATGCAGCTGTGATGGCAAAGGTCCTTCCGGGAAACGAGGGGTAATATTGCCTTTCTCTGTTCGGGAAATAATTCAGAAATGCCGAAAGTTTCGCACGCTTTCTCCAAAGCCATATCAAGTCCATTTGTATCGTCCGCCATTGGCTTCTCCTTCATGCAGGCTCCACTAGACATTCCACGCATACCTCAGTTCTCCAAAAATAAAACCTTTGCTCTGATTGGTCGAAATTAAATGACGTCAGGAACACGGTTTCTGCCAAAGTCCATGAGATGGGAAGGTGGGAGGAAGTGAGCGGACGACCTCGTACCGTCTGAAAATCAGGCTACTTGTGTTTTTGATAGGATTGATCAATCAATCTGGCTCACGTAAACAGGGGCTAACATTTCCTAACCTTGTGCTCTTGATGCCGTTCCAGAAGAGCTTCAGCTCCTGCTACATCTTTTGCCAGTTCATCAGCCATAATAAGTACCTTCATTTCATTAATGAATGAGATATGGTCCCTGTACAAAGCAATAACAATTTACATTACTGAGATTCTTAATAAATCAGCTGATTAAGGTATTAGCCCAACAGTCCTACGTGTAGATGCCAAGAAAACTGAGTTGGAGGTTCAGTGCCAAGTGCAGCCTGGTCAGCCTTCTTAAAGTGTTTTGGAGATGTTTGGTCAGTACATATTGGGAGTAATAATAATTCAGAAAAAAGCAGTGCATATTATCACTTTTTCCAAGTACACTGTATAACGATCATTCTAGTCCACTGTTTAAACAATTAGGCATACTTAAATTTCTTGATTTAGTTTTCACTCACAATGCCTTGTTTATGTATGATTTTCACCACAATAGACTCCCTGTTGCATTTAATGACTATTTTAGCCTTGTTTATAACATTCATCAATACAATACTAGATTAGCTAGCAAAAAGGCATTTTACCTCCCAAAAATAAGAACAAATTATGGCAAATTTAGTATACACTACACGGGTGTCAAAGTTTGGAACTCAATTGATGAAAACCCAAAATCCAAAAGTCGGAAATGTTTTGCAAAGCTTCTCAGAGACTCCTTTATAATGAATTATTGATGAATGTCCCTTCCATTACCATTACTATTTTAATTAACTATCAATATTATTAGCTTCCTACCTTCCTATTGCCATCCTTATGCATTAAATTTTGTAGTTTTATAATACTTATGTACTGTAGCTCAGTAAACATTGTTGTTCTTGTCCCCTGGCCTATCTTGTTCCAATTTTTCGAAGCAATTTTTAACGCTACTTAGCTCGAATAGTCCTCATGGTTAATCTAAGCAGCGTTTACTCCATCTAAGTCTTAAGTACCATTAGCAGCAGATTATTTTCTTTTCCTATATTTTGTTAGTTTCTGTATATTTCTTCTTTGTAAATGTATGAGTATAAATAAAAGCTTGATTAATGTAGCTGTTATCTGATACTTTTCTAGGAAGTTTTGATTTCTTATGACAAGAGGCAGTCAAAGCCTCAGAGGAAAGATGAAGACTGGCTGGTTTAGAGAAGGCGGAGGGTTGTGCTCCAAGTGACCTTGGAAACTAAACAGCTCAGAGTACTGGGTCACATACAATGAAAGTGGACTGTCAAGAGGGAGCAGAACTGCAGCAGCAAGCCTGATTGCAGAGAATTGTAACTGGTACATGTAAGTGAACATGGTAAAACATGCAATAACAACCAATAAAAGTTTCAGATGAGATGACAACCCAGTGTAGTGTGATCACCACCACATGCAGAGCAGCCAGTATGAGCTGGACATTAAACCATGCCTAAATTATATTTAGTTTCGACTAAACCAGTTGGATGATAAATTACGGCCTTGTGCACGGAGTTGGTGTACACGAGCGTAACATAAAATTCTAACGCTACGTTTTATTATTTTTCTCAAAATCTAAACATCCTATAACCCTAGGACTTCAGAAAATAAAACTTCAGTCTAGGTGCACAGAAAAACGAGCAAAATACTTTCGAAAACGGTTTTATTTGAAAAAAACAAACGAATTTGTTCGAATTCTGTCTGAAAAAGTTCGTCATTTTCCACCCGATTTTTACTCCACATCACAATGAATTTTTATCGTTTAAGAAATATCGGAGAAGAAAATTTGCATATGTACTTCTAGGTGAGGTGCACTTGAAATTTGCCACAAAACGTTGTGGTTTTGTTGTACTTTATGCTTTCTTCAAAGGAAATATCAGTCAAAAACTAGCGTTAGAAAAAAATCAATGTCGGAAAAAAACTCTCGTTCCAAGCTTTCATCGTGCCTTTTTTGCCTTTGATCGCGCAAATCACGCATTTCGCGCCAATCGCGCCCTTTTTCCATCGCGCCAATCGCGCCCTTTTTCTATCGCGCCAATCGCGCATTTTTTCCATCGCGCAAATCATGCAAATCGCGCCCGAGTTAGTAGATTGTAATCGTAGGCTAGCTGACATGTTTGTAAAATACAAACAGTAAATACAAAATGTGCATCTTAAAACATAGCGGCTTTTTGCTTGTATTTTATAAACTCCCAAGTACAGCTCTTGCGAAATAAAGCGGGTGAAATAAACCGTGGTTTGGTATCAAAGATTTCTCATTTGTGGTGTGCACGATGCTTCCAAAACTTAACGTCTTTGTTTCCAAAGAAAAACACACTTCCTCTGTTTAGCTTGGAAAAAAAGAAAAGAAACTAAGCTCAGTTTACATAAAGACTACGGCCCATTCAACCCCCGTGGGAATTCTTCAAAGTTGGAAGTTGTAAACAACTCAATTAGTATTGTGACATCACAGACAATTTAGATTGGCACGTGCAAAAGATCAACTCACTGAAAGTGAAAGGTCTTTCTTGGAGTTACTACATAATATTTCTTGGATTCTAGTGTGCTGGAGTTTAACTTGAATGAACTTCATCGCATTGTGAATTAAGACGGTCAATCTGTGCACATTTTAAGGCTGATTTCCATCGGATCACAAAGATAGCAAAATTTGCATAAAGCAATAATAAAATTTCTGACAAAGCTGAAAGCGACTAGCCATTAAATGGCAAAGTGATAGCAAAAAGTGCAAAAAAGGCAAAAAGTGCGCGATGGAAAAAGTGCAAAAAAGGCAAAAAGTGCGCGATTTGCGCGATCTGCGCGATTTGCATGATTTGCAAAATAGAAATTGAGCGTGCCGGAAGGCACGATTGGCGCGATTTGCGCGATGAAAATTCACTCTGAAATTGAGAGGTTTTGTTACGCGGCTTTCACGTTTTTTCTGTTGAGAACGGTTGATATTTTTATTCTCAGCGCCACGTTATTCCCTCTTTCGAAGATAAAGATTCACATTCGAGAAACTACATCAAACTAAGGTCAGAGTGGTTGGAATTTAATAACATTCAATTAAATAACGACAAAGTTACAACAATTCTAAAACAAATTTTGTCTATATTTTCTCCATTTTCGTCGTGTACACCAACTTCGTGCGCGAGGCCTTACCTGAAGTCACCAATGAATCTCTGAAGATGATAAGAGTCCTCAAGTCTTGTCTTTCTGACATCAGACTAGAAAAAAAAGAAATTTAGTGTATTAAATTTGTATGCAAATTGCATATGCACATTGTCGACTCTTTAGATATTTCATAATTTATTTAGTAATGTACTTTAGGTCCTAGTTAAGTTTCATATTGGGCCTTGAATTTAACATTTCAGTCACTTGCTAAAGAAAGCAAGTGCCGAAACAATCTGCACTTGCTAAAATCAAAGCACACTGTCTTGTATTTTCAATTTGTCTTAGCACAAGTAACAATATCCTTTAGTAAGTTTGCATTTTGATTAGAATATTTTGATTAGTACATTTTACTGTTTAGTAGCGACATGCACATCTAACAAGTCGCATGATTATTTCCGACCATGTTGGAAAGAGCCTGGGAAAGAGGATGATTGTGGATAATATTATAAATATTCCTTTTTCAATATTGCTCGAATCTAATGATAGTCTAGTGATATGTATCAAAATTCATGATATTAAATACAGCTTGCAGAAGAAAGCAAGTGTTTAACTTTTTCTACTTGCAATACAATGTAAATAAAAATCAACTTGCATTTAGCAAGTAAAATGCCTGAAATTCGAGGCTTGCATATATTTATACAACAAATATTGTAAATACAAAATGTAGTTTGATCACTGTATTTCATTAGGCCTTTTGTATTATGTTTATATTATTTATATTGTGTTAAATAAACCAGCTGATTCAGAAACGGGACATGGACCAAAAGTGGAAGAATCTAAGTTGGAGCTTGGCTTAATCTTGTACCCAGATCTCTCTAAAAAATTGAGGGAGGAAACGAGAGATCTGGAAAACCTGATTCTATTTGCTTTGTGATTGGTTAATCATCCAGTGGAAAAAATTACAACAATCATTGACTTCTGATCCACTGATTGTTTATCTGGAGACCTTAAATAGTCGAAAATATCTGGAAGCATGGTAAACTAGACACTGTATCCTGTGGGCAAGATAACAATACAATCTTGAGAGTTGATGACTATTTCTTGCATAGCCTCTTGCTGTTTTGCCTTCAGTCTAAATTCAGGTGCAAAATTCTGCCGGTTTGCAGCATAACTTAAGGCCTCTTCAAACTCCTTATGACTGTATAACATTGTTCTCAAAGCCATGCCGAGATTTTACTAGCAAAGTTTCTTAATAAACTGATCGTGCAAAGAGAAAGTATCACAAAGATCTTGGCTTTGTGTGACATGTGCACTAATGC
Organism: Actinernus sp. WN-2022; assembly: GCA_030867875.1. Classification (NCBI taxonomy): domain Eukaryota; kingdom Metazoa; phylum Cnidaria; class Anthozoa; order Actiniaria; family Actinernidae; genus Actinernus; species Actinernus sp. WN-2022. The sequence continues at coordinate 78,945,881 of JAOWCC010000936.1, read as the reverse complement.
CGAGTACAGAATAATTGTACCCAATGCAACTGCGCATGCTCTAGAATTGGGTTTTACCTTCCCTTTCTCAATTTTATTTGTAGAGAGATCTGGGTACCAGATTAAGCTTAGCTGCCAGGCAATCCTGGCAACCGAACAGCCCAGCACACTGGGTCACACAAAAGTGGACAAGGGGAGGGAGGACAAGGGGAGGGAGGACAAGGGGAGGGAGGACAAGGGGAGGGAGGACAAGGGGAGGGAGGACAAGGGGAGGGAGGAAAAGCTGCAAGCAATCAAAGCGACTTGCATCTGACTAGTGAAACTCCAAACTACTCAGCTAATTAGCATACATGTTTGTACATGTACTTGCAAGAAGCCTAAACAGACTCATCCACCTAAGGATAAATAAAGTTATCTATCTATCTATCTATCACAGTCCCAGATGAGAACTAACACAGGGTCACACAAGCATGCCACAGGGCCCCCGATATTAGCTGGATATTATTAACCATGCCTAAATTAGATTTAGTCTCGATTATACTGCCTTGATGTGGATTTGCTACTTTGTTAGTTAATAAAATCTATTATGTATTGCTATTTCTTTGGTTTGTGACCTGCAAAGAAAATAAGTCACTGAAAGGTTTGTACCTGACATCTGTCAATCAAGACAGCATTGATTGGGTTCCATACATATGAAGCTATTCATCCAATCATAGCAGCCTCTATATGAAAGCCAATTAAAATATGCTTCATTGACAGCCTACTGTAACTAAAGTACTTTGACTAGTCCTAGTTTTTACCTTGTCTTTGAGATTTCCCCATGCACACACAATCTCATCTTGTTTAGCAGAAATTTCATCTGCACTGTCGGGGTGAACCTCTTGTAGACGACCCGACTCCTGTCCAAGAGCCGTCACCTTGTCTTCAAGGGCAGCCAGATCTCTCTCAAGTGTTTCATGCTTCCTTAACAATGCATTAACACTGGCCAGGTCCTTCCCATAGTCATCAGATGACAACACCTTGTCCTTTTCATTGATCCAGTTCTTGGTTTCATCAGCATCACTAGAAAGGAGAGAATAATGTATTAAAAAAAAGGAACTTACAGGCTTATGTTACACTGTGGCAAAGCACACTTACTTACCACTGACATTAACTATCTGTAAACAATACACCTGTTATGACGGGGAAGATTCATTGACAGACACAGTCGGATCTATAATTCTCAGTGGAATTAAACGTATCAGTTCCAGTGCTCCTATCTGCCTACGAGCAGAGCATTAAAAAAGTGGGTTGGTAGGGAGGGGCATCAGACGAGACCACAAGGCAAGCTGTTGCAATATTGACACTCCACACATGTGCAACAATGTAGCCGCTGGCCACACATGTGCCTGCAGTTAACTTTGATTATTTCTAATCTCATTAAAAAAAAAATGTCCATAACCCAATTTGAAATACCTTGCTCATGTAGTAGGGCATGTACATACCGGTAGAAGCTGTGAATCTCGTGTGCACTCTCTAATCTCTCTTTTCTGAGAATTGCAAGTCGCTTGAGTCGTTCCCATGCTTCATTCACTTCCTTAATAGGAAACAAGTAAAACAAAATAACAACACAGCTTATTAACCGCCTCAGCTACATGTATGCTTTAAAATAATAGAACAAAAACAAAAGGATGATACATGTAAAAGATATGAACCAGGACTTGAAATTCCAACTAACTGGGTACCAATGCGACTGAAAATTGAGTGTTGGTGACCAGAATATCAGAACTGGTTGTCAGCTGGCAACTTCCTTTTAACCCCTCAACATTTGTTTACTTCTAATGAAAATCGATTTAGTATACTGCTATTTTTCTATTTTACAGTCCAAACTGTTCGAAAATAGAAGTAACTCATTACAGCGCAAAGCGTAGACTTGCTCCAAGTCGAACTCTCTGAGTCACTGGGTAAGCGATTACTGGGTCAAAAAGCGAGTGCAAGAATTGAAGCGAGAGGCGAGTTCAACTTGTTTCACTTGCAGGAAATTGAATACCATATTTTATCACATATAAGCCGCACCCTTTTTGACTTGTAACAAAAAATTGCCACAAAGTTGGGGGTGCGGCTTATAAGTGAGTGTTTCCAGAAAACTTTTTTGCAATGACCATAAACAAAGCCATATGAACAATAGAAATGGCACATTCAATTCACAGAACACGAGTATCAGCAAGATTTCTACTCAAACTCCTCTCCTTCGCTTTCCAAAGAAAACTAGCTGTCCAGTTGCCTGTCATCTTCTCTGCTAACTCCTCGAATGGTTCCTAGTGTTGTTAAAAGCCTTAATTGGTCTTAGAAGCCTTCAAATTTTCAAATAAAATATAATTTTCATTGAGTTCATGTTCAACTTCGGAGCTCGATCACGCTTGATCGGACGTTTGAGAAAATCTCGCCCCAGGCCTCCTTGAAAATCCAAGATGGCGGACCACGGACTCAGACACGTGCTCATATAGTTTCGCCAGAAAATCTTACTTTCTTGTGCGCTTAAAGGAATGAAGTTCCTTAAATATGTTGTTGGTTAATGGGGGAACAACAGCAGAAGAATTCTGAAGTGATTTAAAGACAGCAGGTTAAAATGTACACAAGAAAGGACAAGGAAAGTTGTAACCAATTCGTTGTTGTGATATGACAATCTCTTATGAAGACGTTTTGCTTCAATTACGGGCATTTATGAACTCAAACACAAGACTACTCTTACTGAATTTTGTGGTGCGGCTTATACACAAGGTTTTTTCCTTAAACCTTTCGGGGGAAAACAAGCTTCTGTTTATCAGGCTGAAGTTAGGGGTGCGGCTTATACGTGAGGTCCGGCTTGTACATTTGTACGTGATAAAATACGGTAGTCCAGTTTCGTATTCGAAAATTACAGCTGAATGTAATGACTACAGTCGCATGTACACAGCGTTAGCCTCATTCTGAAGTTAAACTAAGCTATACTGTGTATTCTTATAGTTTCACGTTTTGCACCTTCTCGCTGGTATTTAAGAATGTTTAACTTCAGAATGAGGCTAACCCTGCGTACATGCGTCTGTAGTTATTGCATTCAGCGGTAATTTTCGAATACGAAACTGGACTATTGGGGATTATGTTTTGGCATGAAAACATGTATCAGGGGAGCAGCTTATATTTTGTGCCTTTGACAAACTCTTTCTGAGTATACTCAAATTGTAAATACCACATCCACAGTCGATGGACTTGACACACCAACATACAATGCCTGAAAAATTGATGCTTTGTGATTGGGCAAATCTTAGTACATGTACATCACAAGCCACGCCTCCGGTTGAAAATTTAACCAGTAAATTTGGCACGCTGCAAGAGGGAAAATTCCTTTGTGCGGGGGGCTAAGAAGGACTTTGAGAAAGTCTATGCAAAATGCAGTGCAGAAGTATGACCAACATTAATGTATTTACATTCTTTCATGGAAATTATGAAGTTAAAGTTTTGGAGAAAATAAAGTTGGCAATCAAACCCTATGACCTGGCAGCCAAAATATTTTGGTTAGTCACCAGTTGTCACTTTATTGGAAAAGTTAATTTTGCACCCTGTAAACCAATTTTTAAAAAGTAATCCAAAAACATTTACATAAAATGTATGTTTACCCTTTGCTTTTGAGTAATAAGCTCAATGTCTGGATGTCCTTCCTCTGCAAGTTGATCTGCCAAATCATTGATGTAAGTAACCCTGGACTCATTTGCTTGCAAGTCTTTAAGGAAATCATCAAACTTTTTCTGCAAGACCACCACATGCTCCAAGTCCCTGCCAATTTCCATTGAGGTAGCAATAGATTCCTATATAATAAGAAGTGCATTATAAGATTGGCTTGTTTGCAGAACACTCAAGTACAATGTTCTAGAAATAAAGATCTTAAGGCCCATTCCACCGTTACGGACATTACACTCAGACATAATTTTTCTACTTATAATTGCTGCACTGCCCAGGACATGCATGATTTTGCTGTTTTTTGTTTAATACATTATACCTTGGAGTTCCCTCCCTTAATTGGCAGGAAAGAAAAAAGAGTGCAGGTATTAAGGTATTTGTGCCATTGACTTAAAGATGCGTTACGGACATTACAACTGAAACAACCAGACTTTTTGTTCACATCTTTAAAAGCCAGATTCCTGTGAATTTTGAGAAGTCTTAAGAGAACAAGTTTTTTTTGTGAATGGGCTAGTGGTCAAAGTTTTGTTCTACAGTGATAAATTTCCAAAAGGTTTAGTTGATTGTGTTGCTACTGCAAAAGTATAGCGTTACGGACATTACAGGAAGCGTTACGGACATTACAGTCTGTGAATTTGACACTGCAGTTGCATGTATAAATTCTCCTTGTACATTTATTTTGGTTTGTTTGTGTTCTCCAACAATATTATTTATTATAATATATCCTAAAGAAAGCTTCAAAATAAACTTTTGAGATCAGTTCGACTAATTTGCTGTGAAAGTTTTGAACAGTGACGACACAGTGGGCCATTTACCGCACAAATACTCGAGGATAGCGTGGTATTTTCTTGCTCGTGGGGGAACTATGTATAACCATCGAAGTAACAGGCCAACGACAACACTGCAATTATATAAAGCTTTGTGGTGGAATGGAGATCACATGTGTGGTGGCATTTAGTTGCTCCAGAAAAGCAACTATGAAACGAACATTGTTTTCACTTAATTTTATGAAACAAGGTTTAAGTTATTGGCTTCTGTTGTTAGAACTGAATATCTTACCCTCCAAAACTGCAAAAGCTCAGTCGAACATGCAAAATTCATGCGACAAATTTCGCTCGGTCAGAAGCATGTAAATTAGGCCTGTGACGTAAATACCTTTGCACACGCTTTTGTTTTCAAACTCTAAGCAAAAGCGACTGCAAAGGTATTTATGTCACAATTGTGTTCCAGACCCCTTAGAATCTGTCGCACAAAAGGTGGTTATTTTGGGTCAGGAAAGAATATTTTACCATGATTTGAAATTTTCTTTTACATCAATTTTTGTGTAAAGTTATGTAATTTTAAATAATTTTCCCTTAATACTGTAAAAAAAATTTTTTGATTTGATTGACACTTTAAAGATCTTTTGATGAAGAAGGTTTAACAACAAGAATAACTTACATCAAAATGGCTCTTGCAAAAGCAATGACCAGTGCTTAGTTTCTTTTCATTTTGTGTGGTTTAGTAGTACACCTTAACTCGCTTGAGTTAATAAAAAATATTTGTTTGAAAATTTTAATTTATGCAAATTTACGGAACCTTGTGCAGATGTTCTTGCAGATAAGCCGCACCCCCGATTTCAAATGAAGATTTTGGGTAACAAGGTGTAGCTATCCGTGACTGAACACGGTAAGTTAAATAAAGTCTTCTGAATTCCATTTATTTCTCATTTTTTCTTGGACATAACAATATGTAATGTCCGTAACACAACAGCTTGTAATGTCCGTAACGCTTTTCCCCCTTATTTTTCTAAGTAAAGATATTATCTAAAACAAAATAATGAACACTGAAATGAAGCCTTTAGTGAACTAAAAAAGCAGCATGAATGATATGTGCAGCTGAGTTAAATTTTGCCTGTAATATAGAAAAATAGGTATTTTTGTTACGGACATTACGTAATGTCCGTAACGGATATTCTATCAATTAAAAATCCTGTTAACAATAGTCGTAATCTGGAATTATCATAGTTCAGTAAATACTAAGCTTGAGGGCTCTTGATATACCAATGCCAGTTTGTCTGGTCTCCATACTACTTTCACATGAAGTTTTAGGTTTGGTCCACCAGTTTTTTGGCTCTTTGCGCATTATACAAAGCTGGACCCCCCACACAGTGGGCGTGGCTACAATTCAACCCGACTTGCCCATTTTGGATGGCTTGTGGTTTATATTCTTAAGTGGCATGGTTTTTTTGGTATTATCACTGGTTTAAAAAATTACAGATTTACCACTTCTCAAGTGGAATGAGCCTTAATCAATGTGCAAAGTATATGCATACAATAGTCGTCCATTCAGAAAATAAGACTTTTAGTTGGTCTAACTTTCTTAAATAAAGCACTAAAATTTGCTTGTTTGGAATTACCTTCTCTGAGATCCATGACATCACTTCATCCACTTCTCTCAAATAATGAACTCGTTTCTGTGCAAAGAGTAACATACGACCCTTCTCTGCTGACTTTGACAATAGCAATTCCCACAGCCTGATCAGAGAGTCCATGCGTTCCTATGAGAGAAACAACAAGATATGGTCATGTACATACATCATGCATTCAAACAAAATAAAATGCAAATCTAACCTCAACAAATATTTATCTTTAGAAATCCAACTTACCCTGATGAGGTCTGAGGCATAGTGGGATTCGCTGATCATTTCTTCTCCTGTCCCTGTCAGTTCACTGATGGCATAACTATGGGCAGAGATCTCTGCTTCAAATGCCTGATGCTTCTGGATTTTATCCTGAAACACAAAAAGGAAATGGCTGTTCAACTGATGTACTTCATACTGATATTCCCAAGTTTTGGGAACCGAGTAACATGTACATGTACATGTGCAAATTTCTGCTTCTTTTGTAAGGGCATTGGAAATTTTGTTTAGCTTCACCAAAGAATTTTGTAATTTTGTAATAACAAGTTGTTTATCTTGGATATCAGGTTTGCACTTCAGATAAAAACTATTTGTTTAGCCACAACAATCAAACCATAGGTTTATGATTTTTATATTAATAACCCAACTGACTTTGGAGAAAACATACATTTTTTAGGCCTACATGCACGGGAAATTATAAATGATAAAAGTTAATTATCTAGATGATCCTATTCAAGTGCAGAAATAAAATTATTTCTCACTTCTATTATGTACTACAGACTTCCTGTTGCATATGTATAAGAACTACTACAATGCCTGATTCTATATTATTTGAATTTATTTTGAAAGTAAAGTTATATTCCCATCTCATCTGAAATGCTGTGAATGAACCTGTGAATGGATGATCAGATCAAATTGTTCACTTGTTACAAGAACACTAATTCAAATTGCTTGATATCATAGCAGTTATATTTTATGATTTAAAGGTTAAGAACCTTGCTAATTTTGGAGGAAGCATAACTTTCTGGGCAGGCGTTCCCTTCCCTTCCCCTCGCCTCTACTTCTTTTTTTGTCCTCGCCTCATTCTTCGCTCATTCAAATATACATGTACATGTAGCATGGTTTCCCAAATAGAATGCCTGCATTTAGCTACCTCCAAAGCTGCTCTTTGAAATTTGGTAGTGCTTGAAAATATTTTAGTCTGCAAAATATTTCATTTGTATTTGCTGTTGACAGATTTTTGGCAAAACAAAATGCCACAAAATAAAACTTGGTCTAGTGCAAATGTAACAGAGAAAGAAGATTACGAAAAGAACTGTTAGTTATTTTGAGCTGTTGCTGCACAAGCTGTTTGTTGTATTTATTTCGTGATTGTAGTTAGACCGTTGTATATTTTTAGTCAGTTGGATTTTGGGAGTAAACAACTCACTTCAGTCTCAGTCTTGTGGAAAGTTACTTTAATTTAACCGACCACTGCTACACAAACACACCCAAAATGTAGTAGCCTGCGATGCAGACGTTTCTAGTGGTTTTTAGCACTTTCGTGAACGTTTTCTGCTCACGAATGAATTTCAGACGAGTAGGAATGGAGCGAGGACAAAAAAGCGAGAGAAGGAGGAGGGGAAGAGGGGAAAAGAAAAGAAGGGGGGAGGGGGAAGGGAAGAAGGAAACACCTGCCCGCAAGACCAACATGTATGATTTTGAAAAACTTTGTTCGTCAAATTTTGATTGGCACCAATCGTTCGTTCATCCATATCGCATTTCAAGGAAAACCTCAGCATAATCAGCGAAACGTTATAGTTCGGTGAAGCAGACTTTGGATATTTCTTTATACAGTGGGTTAATTTTCCTACTCTAAAGCTAAATCTCTAAAGAAGGCTGGAACAGAAATAAGGTTTGCAACAACCTGCCTTTCCGTTGGAAGAATGGCGAGTAAGTCTCAGCACCCGGGTTTTGGGAAAAAGTTTGATTTTCTACTCCTTGTTCATGTGAAGGAAACTGATGAAGAAGCCATTGTTCTCTCTAAAATCAAGTGACTTCATTGGAATCGAAGGCTAGATTTACAACACAAACAACAATCCAAATTGCTTGACATTATACAGAAGTTATGCTTATGAAACATACGTTTTCCCCGAACATTTTCTGGGCATATTATGGTTGTTAACTTTTAGGCTTCCGCCACGTTATTCAAGCACATAAATAAAATTATTTCAAGAACTTCTATTAAAACTATGAACTTCCTGTTACATATGCAAGAACTACGATGGTGCCTGATTCTAGTTTTGAATTTATTTTGAAAGTAAAGTGCTGTTTTCAGATTCTTTCGAGTTATATTGCCTACCCTGCGAGCAGAGGTTTCTCATCTCGTGATGTGCAAACAATGCTGCATGTGAACGAACCCAACACACATCGCATCAGATTGTTTACCAAATTGAAATCTTGCTGGCGGCCAAATTGCTATAGAAAACTTGTTCATACATCCCAGCCACTTTTTGGACAAATTTGATAGGAAATATAGGCTGTGCAAGTTCTAAATATAGGAAAATATAGGATTTTTCCCCAAAATATAGGCACTTTATAGGAGCTAAAATAGCTTTCAAACAATAAATAGTAAACAATAAACAGTGACACAATTTTTAAAACATGTGAACTTTTAATGTGTTTGACAAACCTGTTTTTTTTTTATTGATAGGAAAGAATTTTGCTTTTGTTAATTCGCAACAAAAATGCTAAAAAGTGCAAAACATAAATGTATCACGGAGGATTTCTTGAAATATAGGCTCTTTATAGGATCCTATACAAATTATAGGATATACATGTATAGGAAATATAGGAGGTCTTGGATGCCTGCTTGTTACAAAAACACTTATTAAAATCACTTGATATCAGAGAAGTTACATTGATGATTTAGAGGTTGATAACCCAGTTAATTTTGGAGGAAATGTACATTTTCTGAGGCCTACAATCAGCGAGGAAAATTGTACTGGAAATTTTTGACAGATCAGACATGCATAACTAATTAGGAGCCGTTTTTCAAAATCACAGGCGTTGTGTGCATGCGTTCCCTTCCCCTACTTCCTTTTTGTCCTCACGCCATTCTTCCCTCGTCCAAATATATTGCGGTTTCCCAAATTCAGGGGTTTTTCCGCCGCCAGGCGCCAGACTCTTTTTCAGACATCACACTTCGTAGTAACCTGACAAGCTTGTACGTTTCATGAAATCTACAAGCTGCTTTTTACAGTAAATATATTTCAACATATTCCAACATATTCAGTTACGTCAGACAAACAAACTATGTAAACGTGCAAATCAGATTACACGTTGATACCTCAAAAACCTGCACACCTCCACGCAAGGTCATGATGAATTTGCATACAAATAATTATCCAGACACGAGTCATAAATTATAAAATGTTTTTTGGACCCTGCTAACCTTACAAAGGTAAAACAATCCTGATTTTACCGTTTTAAGATACATTACTATTAAGATTGCTGGTTGAGCGTGCAAAAGTGAAAATATTCAATTAGAAATGTAAAAATTCCGCGCCTTTTTACCGGGCGCTGGCGATCGGGCGTCTCTTTCAACAAAATGCTCGCAGAAATGCCATGTTTCTACCATTTCTTTGCTTATATATCAGTACCTGTAAGTTTGTGGGGTCTCTATAAGATTCATCGGAAGCAATCTGGAGCTTCTCGTTGATCCAATCTTCGACTTCATCAGCATCTCGCTTGAACTGAAAATATCTTTTGGCGTCTTCTAAGCGTCTGCGCCTGATTCGAGCCGATTCTTTGAAGTCCGCATATCGCCGTAAAACTTGTTCACGGCGATTCTGGATATCTTCAACAGTTTCTAGGATAGGTATTTCACGATGTTCGATGGCAGTTGTCATCTTGGATAACTCTCAAAGTTCGCAGTTATCGATTAAACAGCAGCTTCTGCCACAACTTGGGTGTTGTACAATGGTTGTAAGCCGCCCGGTGAAGAAAAGCAGTGTGGGAAGAAAAGGTGTTCCAGTCGAGTCACGTGGTACTAGGAGAAACACAGTTTAGTAGGGGAGGGGTGAGTATTTATATCGTAAAAATACCCTCTGACGAATGCTACTGCAGTAGTCAAAGTGAGATTGGATTAGTAGTTCCTAATACACATTATCAGAAGTCCGACATTATCTATTTATCTATCTATCATTATCTATCTATCTATCATTGTCACGGTTTTTTTGAACTTTTGGTATAGGCGAATCCTTGTTTACGTTTTTTCCTCATTAGCATACATCAAACTTCAAGCGACGTACATACAAACGAACAGAGTCCATAAATCGAAAGAGATTGTCACACTTGATAATCACCGAAAATTTGAGAGTGATATGATAAATATATTTTGAGGAATGAGCGTTTAAATAGCTCAAAATTTACAATGAATGTATGGCTGTCAGCAACTCTTGCCCCCCAGCCCATTTTATAGTTTTGAAAAGTCAATTTCTCCGTAAATATTTAGCATATCAATCTCAAATTTTCGGTGGTTACTCAGTTTAAAATTCTCTTTCAACTGATATAGTCTGTTACCCTGGATACCAGAGGCTCGAAATCGTCGGGGCGAGCGAAGCGAGACCAGCTGAAACGGTCGTCACGCAAAACGAAACTCCTTCGGGGAATCAAAACTCTTTCGATCGCGGCACATTACAGTATATTCGTACCTGAGCCCCTCTGGAACCAGGGTAATAGTCTGTTTGTTTGTAGCTTGAAGTTTAATTTATGATAATGAGGCAAAAATGTAAACAATGACGTCAGCAAGGATTCGCCTATATACGTATACACGACTTTCATAATGGCCGCCTCCTAATTTGCATATGTGATTTCCCGTTTCGGTAGTTTATCCACATGTATAGAAAATATGAACATTGCCACGTGAAAGAACATGTTGACATCCGTGAACTTGTGAAAGTTGAGTGATGTAGCTTATAAAGCAATGAAGTTACATCCAGTTGAAATTAGAGAGATTTGTATGAGAAAAACAACGGAGGCCTTTATAGAGGGGCTGAATGGGGTTAACTGATAACTGAGAAATGGACCAAAAATAGTGCTGTTAACTGAGAATTTTACCTTTTTTTAGCTGTTAGCTGATATTTGTGAGATAGCTGTTACCTGATATTTCATTATTACTCGGGCTGCCTGTGGCAGCGCCGAGTCTTAAAATGCAAGTCGTTATTTTTTTTTTTATTCAGTGTAGCACGCGATCTGCGCATGCGTTAAAGGTCAAATTCACACCAATCAGATTGCACTGTGCTGGTCACGCAACAATCGCCAGGTTAATGTATTTACAGAATTCAATACAGTAAATCAAAATGGTCGACCCGCGAGGGCGAAAGCCTTCCAACAGGCTCAGGATATTTCAACTGGCGCTCTTGTTGACCATAAAAATACATGAACAACCAGGAGCCGTAATACATTCGATCAGCGCTGTTTGGACAGATCCAATGTACATTTAGAAACGTAAGCGAAATACAATATCCAAACACGTTTGGATATCAACGGGTATCGAATTATCATCAAAGGTTAGATCTCGTCAGGCGCGCTCAGATAAGAAAGTTCAAAGCTCTCAGACAAGGCGAGACAAGGAGATATCACTTTCAATGACTCATTGTCAGAAATCTATTCCATCGTGGGCGGTCTTGTACAGCTAAGGCATGTTTTACGACAGAATAACCAGTCTTTCTACTGGATTGAGAGCTCGAGACATTATACATGTCGGCTAATATGGGGAAAACTGAAACAAAAAATTAACTTTGACGGCAGAAACCCTCAATTGAGCCAAGCGGAATATTTACATGATCCGCTAAGATTTTTACAAATCTTAGTTAAGCAGATGTTTACTGTAAGTAAACTCTTTTTGATTTGAATAAATTTCCTCTCCGTTTGTCTGTTAATGTACTTTTTCTTCTAATTATCGCTTTATTTAACATCTGTGATTTAGAGTATGCGTACCTCAGAATAAATTATTTGAAAGGTCAACTGAATTCTTGTGTCGATAAGCGCAAATGTTTTTTTGTGAAACAGTCTGTGAAAATGAGAAGCGGCTTAATAGAAGAGCTTTCTCATTTATAGGAATTACAATTTTTTTTCTTGCTATGAAATTTATGTTTCATTTCACATTTATTCATACAGTTTTAGCTGGTTTTAGCCGGACATTTCCCCGAGTTTTTGATCTATTTTCAATCAAATTCAAAGTCTGAATATGTCATTGTATTGCATTTATATACTTGAATTGCCAGTATTCTGTTGTTCGAATCCTGCGTTATCATAGTCATGCCATAAAAGCGATTAATAGACCAGTCTGTTTTTTTGACGTTCTCACTGGCGAATTAAAGCACGACTTGATACTAAGAGGATTTCAAATGAAAGTGTATTTCATCTTCAATCTCATGTGGCCCGAGTGAAAGCCCAGATGGGCTCTTGTTTTTTATTAAAATGACGTAACGTCACATGCTATTATTGGCTTTTCGGATGGTTTTCGACAGATTTGATCCAGTTGATAATAGTCAAATATTAAACATGACACATAAAATAGGATGTTATCGTTAAAAGTTATGTTGTTCAAATGAATAGACAAAATGTAGTGTTTGATGTTGAATTAGCGGTTATTATTCATTTCATACCAGCAAATATGTATTCAAATCAGGTTAGGGTAGTCTTTTTATATAACTTAACTGATAACAGCAAAATTTAACTGATAACTGATAAATAGCTAAAAAATTAGCTGTTAACTGATATTGGTACCCCCTCATTCAGCCCCTCTTTATAGCCTCGCTTTCATATTTTTCTGCATTACAAATGCTTATAGTTCAACAGCAATTTTTCACATTGCTCCAAAACTCAAACCAAATACTAGTTATAATGTAATCTTTCATGTGGTAGCATTGGTTTCCCCCTACAGATTTATCTTCCAAATTATGCAAATTAGGTGGTGGCCGAAGGCGGCCATTATGGAAGTCGTGTATAACAGCAAAACCGTCAATACTGCTGAAAAGAGCACCTCGAAGTTAGTCAAAATCCCAAATTTGAGAGTTATATCTTAAATAGGAGCAAAGATACAGGCACGCAAACTCGGAAAATTTTACAGACGTTTGTATGAAAATTTCGACTGGGGGGGGGGGGGGGGGAGCCACAAACTTGACCCCCAGTCAAAATTTCCAAACAAACGTCTGTAAACTTTTCCGAGTTTTCGGGTCTATAACTTTGCTCCTATTCAAGGGGTTAGATCTGCTATTCAAGGAGTTAGATCATATTAAGCCAGCTTTAAAGGAACTTCATTGAGTTACCATGCACGGATAAACTTTAAGATTCTACTGCTGGTATATAAATCACTACATGGTCTGTCTCCTGATTATGGCTATCCGACCTTATTACAGAATATCGACCTGCCCGAATGCTTCGCTCTTCACACCGTTCATTGTTATGTACTCCAACAGATATAAATACTGCTGCTTATGGCAAACGTGCCTAATGATCAAGTCCTCTTTGAAAATTTACTTTTTTTAAGAATATCTATAATTGCTAAGCAGTACACATTTTGATAGAGATTTTTAGATTCTGGAATTTTTTGATTTTAAGGTGATGTTACACGAGACGGCTTTTAAGGACGATTTTTCGCGACGATCAGTTTTAATGCATGTTACACGAGACAACTTTTAGCGCAACATTGATGCGGCAACGGGTATGTTACACGGGACGATTTTTAGCGCAACATCTAGTTAGCACCAAGGCTCCTACTCCGAAATCCTCGTTTAAAAACATGCATTATATGGCTTTGTTGGCGCTTTCTCAGTGTAAGCATATTAATAATTCATTTTGTCGAATTTTCATACAAACCTTCTAAAACCTAAGACGTGGCCTCGTTTCCGTGGGCGTAACGAACAGGTTTGTGGGACGACGTTGCGCGAAAAGTCAACCGCGAGGGTGTTACACGAAGCAACTCCAACAAAATTCGGGCAACAATGTTCCAGGTTTTTGAAGGTAATTCAATAACTTACCACATGTTGCCGCAACGAAGATTGCGTTAAAAATCGTCCAGAGTGCCATGTTAACACTATGTTGACTTTTCGCGCAACATTGTCGCGAAAAACCGTCGTTAAAAATAAATATTTGAATGTACACACAAGCAGGCTAAAAAGGTAAAAGTTTAAAACGGATAAAATATATGCTATTATAGTGCTACGAATTAAATATAATAATGACTGATAATAGGATTTATATGCCAGTCTACCCGCCTTAACTAAAGAAAACAGACGGACCAAACAGAAGTACTACGACTGACATACAAATCCATAATGTAAATCTGTATTGAAAGAAAAAGATATTAAAAAGTTCAAAATATTAAAAAGTTCAAAAATGACGATCAAATGCTTTCTTTAAAATATAGGTCTTTAATTGGATCTTAAAAGAGTCAATGTTACTGCAGAGTCTATTCCTAATAGTCAGGGGCCGGGTAGAGAGTTCCATACTACAGGGTCTGCATGGGCAAATGCCCTGTCACCTAAGGTCTTGCGTTTTGTTCGAGGAGCCAAGAGTAGGTGCCTATCATCTGATTTTAAATGATACTGATGAGCTGACAGGCTTACTTAAAGGAGAACTCAACACTAAAATCAACCCAACGTCTTTACAAAGATGTATTCGAAAGAAATAAGTTCTACTATTCTATTTTTCTGTGTTGCGCGTCTATGAGGAGAAAATTAGTCTCCAAGTTCGATTTTCCGCTGAAAAATCTATATTGTGTGGCGGCTCAATTCAGTGCAAATTTCCCCATAACGTACGTCACACATACCAAGGAAAAACGATCACACCTCTAGCATGCACAAAGAAAACACAATGGTCCGCAATGGGCCCTTTGCAGCTAACAAATCAGGTGGTTGTACTGGAGAGCAAAACATATCTGACTTCATTTATTCAAAGGCCTTGTACGAGATCGGTATTGTTATTAGCAAAACCTGTTTGTAAATGCTATTTTCCACCTCCAATCGATTGTCGATCTTTCTAAAACTGCGTTTTTAAAGATAGCTTGCTCTCCAGTATCCATGGCAACGTCTTTCCCATGATGATCACGAGCTCAATTCATTCGTTAACGAAGTATTATATCAGCACGTGACTGTTAGCTGCAAAGGGCCTATTAGAACCGTTAGTCCCGCTATTCAATGTCGGGGACAGCATCGCAAAACTAATTGATTCCCCGTCTGTACATAGCAGATGTTGTGAGGAAGGTTTTCGGATTTTCTCTTGCTAGACGCGCAACACAGAAAAATTAAATAGCAGAACCTATTTATTTCGAATACATGTTTGTATCAGACATTGGGTTGATTTTAGGGTTGAGTTCCCCTTTAATAATGCCAGTGGAGGTGAATTAAGACAGGAGTGATATGGGCAAATCTCGGTATTAAGCATGTCTGACTCACTCTTGCAGCAGCATTGAGAACCTTCTGTAGACGATCATGCTGGTACTGGCCGGGGGCAGTCCGAATAGAAGCGAGTTACAGTAATCCAGTATGTATACATACTAATACATGTAGGTGTTATATAAGTTAACATTAAATGCAAATAAGTTAACATTAAATATTAAAAAATCAAATTTTGTTATATTCCACCCGTATCAAAAGAGACTAGACCATAAACCTAACAGTAAAGTCTTTGATCATAAATCTGGCCATCCCATACCCCTTGAACAAAAGAACTACATAAAATACCTTGGTGTTCTAATAGATTCTAATCTTTCTTGGAAGACACACATAGACTATATTACTTTAAAAATTAGTAAAACGATAGGTATAATCTCTAGATTAAGGCATTTTGTCCCTCTCTCCACTCTTCTGAATATTTACCGTTCACTTATTTATCCTTACATATCCTATGGTTTAGCAATCTGGGGTCAGGCAGCCCAAACACACCTCAATAAAATCCTATACTTCTACAAAAACGTGTCTTACGACTTATGTATTTTGCGACAAATAGAGAACATGCTATACCATTATTTTTAGCCTCTAATATCCTTCCAATTAATATGTTATATTATAAAACACTTTCAGTCCTAATGTATGAAATTAACAATAACGCTGCTCCTCCTAACATAATAAATTTATTTAACCGTGTAAGCTCCGTACATTCCTATAATACTATATAGATCATCAACAACAGGAAAATTCTATTTGAAATATTCAAGAACTAAACATCAAAGTGAATCCTTCTCTCGCATTGGTGTAAAAATATGGAATGGGATTCCTGATCACTTACGGAGAAAACAGTCTAAAACATTATTTAAGGCAAATATCCATAGAACTCTTTTACAAGTTTTGAAACAGGAGGAGACCTATGTTGATGTTACGGTATTAATTGAAAAAGTTTCTGAAACGTCCTTAACGTCATGATCATTATAAAAATAAAACAATATCAACAAAAAATATTCCTATTTATTTATTTATATATATTGTTACTTATTTATTCATAGTTATTGTAAATTTGTTTAATTATTGTAAAATTTGTATAGTTATCACAAAATATCTTACACGTAAATAAGAACTATTATAGCACTACCCGCCTCGATTAGCTAAGCTATCTGCGGGTGTGTTAAGAAATATGTATTTATAGATACTTGTTAATAAACTTGAAACTTGAAACTTGAAACTTGAAACTTGTTATTAAGTTCAGGTGCCTATTAATCCAAAATTAAGTTGATCTCGTTATTTGAACATCCTATCAAACACTACTTAATAATTCATGAGATAAGTAGCCAACCAGAGGTACTCGATTTGTACCACGTGCAATACTTTGAAACCCCGTCAAAGTACTCTGTACAGTACTTTGAAATCCTTTTATAGGCAATCCTTTATGTAGGACGACACGAATTTTTACCAAAAATACAATAGAATACAACACAATACAATTCAATACAACAATAGAACGCAACACAATACAATACAATAGGATACAATTTGGTAGCAATTCGTGTCGTCCTACATGAAGGGATGGCCCTTTTATAAGTCCAAGGACTTTAATTTGAACTATGAATATTCATAGTTCAAAGTCCTCGGACTTAGAAAAGAATTTCAAAGTACTGTAGGCAAATTCCTTGAACAAAGGGAGGTCTCACGGTGTTTTTGGCAGCTAGGCTAAAATGCCTGGCTTAACTTTATTTCCTAATCAACTGTTAATTTATATGTTTACACGTGTATGGATATCTTATTTAATATGCTGAGCTATTTCACAATCAAACAAGTTACACGCGTATAGGGGTCTTATTATTGGTCTCTATATTGAATTAGGGGTGATACTCTAATTTATTCATAATAAGGGCGTGGTCTCTGTATTTTAACAGTTTAGCTACATGTTCAATGTATGAAAAACAACATCATTGCCATGCGAAAGAGCATACCAACATCGGTGATTCTGTAGAATTTGAGTGTTGTAGCATAAAAGGCTGTAAAGTTACAACGATTTGAAATTAGAGAGATTTGTATGAGAAAAACCGTGTAGGCCTTTACAGCCTCGCTTTCATGTATTTTCTACGTTGAAAATGCCAATAACTCAACAGCGATTTGAAACATTGCTTTCAAACTGTGGTCAATTACTAATTTAGGTACGATCTTTTATGTGGTAGAAATAGTTTCTCTGTACACTTAATCTTCCAACTTATGCAAATTAGGTGGCGGCCATTATGAATGAGGTCTATAAGAGTCCATTGTGGGCCCATTCAAAATCATCTAACAGTCGGTTATACGTAATAGTCCCTTCGTATAAACATGACCACATTATCTTTAAAGTATTGTACAATATCGGTTACAGGATTTTTATCGCCGTGAAAAATCATAAAGCTTAGTTATCGGGTCACACGTCATTACGTGTGGCGAAAAGCCAAAATCCAAGCAAATCTGAACTAAACGTGTCAGTGCTTTGCGAGAAATATAGTTATGCTGGCCAGACCAGCTTTAAAAATGATGACAATAGCAGGAATAATCGGATCTATTTAAGACCTACGGTACAAAATCCATAATAGAAAATATATAAGCAAATACCGTGAACAAAAAAAATCCTGCAAAAACCATGCCTTACATGCTTGAGTTCCTATATCGCCACATTGTGGTAAAAAGACTCAAGGACAATACCGTTCTTGATGCATACAGATCGTCTCTCCAATGTGGGACCTGTTTTTTTGCACACTGCCCCGACACTGCGCATGTCGACCGTGACGCCAACTAAAGTGCCAAACTATAATGTTTTCATCAAATATCACGCCAGGTTGTAAACACGTACTCCCACGAGAACAAGCACATAATTGTTAACATTCCATCTTTTCTTTAACAATGGACGTACGTTGATTACTTAAGTCAAACAAAGCAAAGATATGTAAATACGCAAGTACAACCTACAAGCCTAAAATATCGATTCATAACTCTTTACCGCATCAACAACAATACAACTGTATGGAGTGTGTTAATGTACTGTCGCCGAGGTGTGCAACGACAATAGCAGATTTATTATAACGTAACTGACAAACAAACAAGTATACTATAACTTCCATAAAGAGTTCCCGCCCCTTACGTCTATAATAGCCTATAATTCACGTGTGTCACAATAACTTTACACTTCGTGTTATATATAATAGATTACACTTCGTGCTATAATAGCTTTGGCTTCACGTCTGTCACAATGACTTACGCTTCACGTGTGTCACAATAACTTACGCCGCTTCACGTGTGTCACAATGACTTACACTGACGTGCTATAATAGCTTAAAATTACAATTCACGTGTGTCACAACTGACTTACACTTCGTGCTATAATAGGTTAGGCTTCACGTCTGTCACAATGACTTACGCTTCACGTGTGTCACAATGATTTACACTGACGTGCTATAATAGCTTATAATTACAATTCACGTGTGTCACATTGACTTAACACTTCACGTGTGTCACAATGACTTACACTCACGTGCTATAATAGCTTGCACTTCTC
This sequence comes from Actinernus sp. WN-2022, assembly GCA_030867875.1. Taxonomy (NCBI): domain Eukaryota; kingdom Metazoa; phylum Cnidaria; class Anthozoa; order Actiniaria; family Actinernidae; genus Actinernus; species Actinernus sp. WN-2022. The sequence goes on along the minus strand of JAOWCC010000936.1, from coordinate 78,926,812 downwards.
GTGCTATAATAACTTCCACTTCACGTGTGTCACAAAGACTTACACTTCATGTGTGTCACAGTGACTTACACTTCACATGTGTCAATGACTTACACTTCACGTGTATTACAACTTATGTGTATTGCAACAGCTTACACTTCACGTGTGTCACGAAGACTTACACTTCACGTGTGTTACAGTGACTTACACTTCACATGTGTAAATGACTTACACTTCACGTGTATTACAACAGCTTAGACTTCACGTGTATTGCAACAGCTTACACTTCACGTGCTATAATAGCTTACACTTCACGTGTATTGCAACAGCTTACACTTCACGTGTATTGCAACAGCTTACACTTCACGTGTATTGCAACAGCTTACACTTCACGTGTGTCACGAAGACTTACACTTCACGTGTGTTACAGTGACTTACACTTCACATGTGTAAATGACTTACACTTCACGTGTATTACAACAGCTTAGACTTCACGTGTATTGCAACAGCTTACACTTCACGTGCTATAATAGCTTACACTTACGTGTATTGCAACAGCTTACACTTCACGTGTATTGCAACAGCTTACACTTCACGTGTATTGCAACAGCTTACACTTCACGTGTGTAAAAAGACTTACACTTCGCCAATTCACGTGTGTTAATGACTTACACTTCACGCGTGTCCTAACAGCTTTACGCTATTCGTGTGTCCAACGACACTTACACTTTGTGTCTATATTAGTTTAACACCTTGTGTGTCTAATGAGGTTACATTTCATCTATGTCTACAATAACTATGCACTTCACGTGTGTCCACAACGACTTATCCACAATGATTTGAATTAGGTGTATGTGTATCTATAATAGCTGTACATTTAAGTGTGAACACAAGACTTAACACTCACATGTATGTATAATAGCTTTATAACCTTACGTATGTCTATGCAGAATGACTGACACTTACGTATACATGTATCGATAATAGCTGTACACAACGTGTCTACAAAGACTTCACGTGTATCGAAAACAGCTTTACACTTACAAGTGTCTAAGCACTAGGACTTACATGTATGTCGTACGTGCCCACAGAGACTTACACTCACATGAGTATATAATAGCTTTACATTACAACGTTACGTACGCTTACACGTGTCTCAGGGGTGAAGCACTAGGACTTAAATGTGTCCAGTAAGACTTACACTCACATGGATATATAATAGCATAACACCTTATGTGTGTGTCTATGCACAATGATTTACATGTGTCCAAAATTACTTTACGCGTGTCCGCAATGATTATTACTTACGAGTACAAGTATATCTATAATAGCTGTACCCGGCTTACGTGTGTCCACAACGATTTACACACCACGTGTATCTATAATAGCTTACCGCCTGCACGTGTCTGTGCACAGTGACTATATATGTGCCACACTGACTTATACTCTGATGCATCTATAATAGCTTTACACCTTACGTGTGTGTCTATACACAATGACTATAATTATACGTGTGTCTACAATGACTTTACAGCACTCCACATGTATCTATTGTAGCTTTACACCTTAGGTGTGTCTGCACAACGACTTAATTGTGTCGATAATGACTTTACATGCATCACAATAGCTTACAGTGTACATGTGTCCAAGACTTCACGGTTTACAGGTGAAAAATAACTTCACACGTAACTGTATAATATTAAATTTTACAGTGCTAGAGTGTCCAATGACTTAACACTAATGATTCACACTTACGTGTTTTATACTAAAATAAGTTTACATCAATAGGATTGTCTAAATGGAAATAACATAATCTAAAAACGTGCTCCGCCCGATACGAAAAACCCAGAAATAAAAACCTTCTTTAGGCAAAAAAAAACTCTGGGAAACGTATTCCCCGATCGAATGCAGTAGCACAGGGTCTCGGGGGTTAAGACCTTAAAATAATTCTCTAGTAATTAAATAATTACAAGTTGAATAAAATGTGCCTTCCGGACGCTGCACGAACGGCGAGATACGAATTGCTCTCTGAAGTTGCTCGTTATATACATGCACCATTGCATGCCGGCCTTTTGTCACCAATGACATGCCAAATATAAACAAAACTACGACACCTTACTACAATGATGCTCTTAAGCCGTTATATGAATACGCTTTCCGACTTCACTTGTCCGTCGGAAAGCTTCAAAACTCTAAATGCATGAAGTTTTAAGTAGTAGATAAAATATGAGCGGGAGATCTGTATGGGCATTTACAATGGCGAGTCTTACGGTGATAGAGCATTCTCGATCTGCGCTCCAAGACTTTGGAAATCTCTTCCGTCTAACATCAGGAGTGCCGACACTGTTAATGTAACAACGAAGAAAGGCTGATTATACGGTAATGGGTAATTTATATAACCAATATTTCGGCTGGCACGGCCAACCTTCTTCAGGGTTTACAAGTGAACTGGCAAGAAAACGTTAAAAATTCAAAAGTATGGAATCTGACACTGTGGTGTGAAATTACAAACATGGTGATTACATGAGTCATGAGCGTGATGATAGACGGAGGAAAAATACAGGAGCTAAGGAATATGATATACAGTAGATATTTACAGTTCTTCCTTTCTATTAATACCTTTAGGTTCTAGTGTTTGACCTTTATCAACAAGATGTGCTTCGCGAGCTTTGCGTACACTATCTCGAGTAGAATGAATTAGTTCTAAAGGAATTAATTGCATGTCATTAGGACAGTGATTATTGGTGAGGAAATGTTCTGAGACAGAAGTGGTTTTAGACTGGTTAGAAGGTTTATCAACGGGGCGGCGGTGTTCGTTAAAGCGATCTTTAAGGCGACGTTTCGTTTCTCCGATGTATTGAGCGTTACAGCGTTTGCATTGTACCATGTAAATGAGATTTTTAGAGTTACAGTTAATGTGGTGTTTGATGCTTCTGGTTTCGCCAGTAGAGTGAAATGTGTAATTAGTTTGGCCGTTGTTTATGTATTTACAGGTTACGCAATTGTTGCCACAGCGAAATGAGCCACAGGGGTTATTAGGTATGTTAGTGCGGAGTTTAGACCTAACTAAGATGTCGTGTAAGTTATTACTGCGACGGTAAGCTACAAAAGGTGCAGCCGTGAACACGTTAGCACATCGATGAGATGAAGAAAGTATGTTAAAGTGTTTGTGGACTGACTGAAGATATGGGTGTTAGAGCAGGGTTATATGTTATGACCAGAGGGACTCTGTGGGGTTGGTTGTTAGTTTGCTTGGGTGTAAGTGCTTCTGTCCTAGAGATGTTGCGAACGCGATCTGTTTCCTTGTCTAGAAAAGAGCGATTATAGCCACGTTTGTTGAGGTAGGATTTGAGTTCGTTAGTGCGAGAATTAAAGGTTTCGTCTGAAGAGCAGATGCGGCGTAATCTGAGAGCAAGACTGAAAGGAATAGCGCGTTTGGTGTGTTTAGGGTGACAAGATGAATGTAAGAGGTACTGGTGTTTGTCAGTGGGCTTAGTATAAAGGTCTGTGTCGATGTTACCATTATTGATAGAAATATTGACGTCTAAAAAGGGTACTGAAGTGACGGAGTGAAATGAAGTAAATTTGATGGTAGGATGAATTTGATTAAGATAAGAGGTGAATGTAAGGAGTTCGTTTTCTGTGTGTGTCCAGGACTGGACGGGGTTTCAAAGTCCGCGCAATTAGTTCCAGTCCGAGGCGCAGCCGAACACTACTTAATAATTTCATGCTTGTTTGGTGGTTGTGGGATTAACAACAAAATGATTTTGTAAAATTCATTAATAATTCATAAGGGTACTAGCCAATCCCATGTGCTGAATGACACCACATGATCGCCTCTGTATACCCTCGTACAAACCTGATTAATAAAACATCAGGTTCTGTATCGATATGCAGACCCCATGGTCCGCGATACAGACCCCATGGTCCGTGATATTTCTAGTAGTATTCTGTATCAGGTACAGAATACTAGCAAAGTCTCATGGCCGATCACTGACTTCCCCCACCCCGGGAGGGGTGAAATGACAAAGTACATCTTGTACACACCATCGCGTCCGATCTGTATAGGCTTTACAATGGCGAGCCGCTTCGGCGCGAATATTTTATCTTACTTGTAAAATGAATAGATAACTAAAAGCCATTGAAATGCACGACATAAAATTTTAACCTTTGATTTCTCCCACCTTGCTATCGATGTGGGATGAATTAGTTTCTCACAAAAACATATCCCACATCGAAGAGACAATGTGTATGCAATAAGAGAGCAGAGCGTAGCGTGCAGAAAAACAGGTCCCACATGGAATAGATGGTGCGTACATAATAAGAGAGCAGATGTACTTTGTCATTTCACCCCTCCCGGGGTGGGGGAAGTCAGTGATCGGCCATGAGACTTAGCTAGTATTCTGTACCTGATACAGAATACTACTAGAATATCACGGACCATGGGGTCTGCATATCGATACGTACAGAACCTGATGTTTTATTAATCAGGTTTGTACGGGCGTATACAGAGGCGATCATGTGGTGTCATTCAGCACATGGGATTGGCTAGTACCCTTATGAATTATTAATGAATTTTACAAAATCATTTTGTTGTTAATCCCACAACCACCAAACAAGCATGAAATTATTAAGTAGTGTTCGGCTGCGCCTCGGACTGGAACTAATTGCGCGGACTTTGAAACCCCGTCCAGTCCTCATTGTCGGCCTTGAAACGTTACTTCAAAATGAGGAACGGTGGCGTTTTCCGTTTCTCAACAGCTCATCTCGTTCCAGAAATATTCAGTTCTTTTTAAAATATGCAAATGAATGACCTATTATGTCATTACCTTGACAGAGCCTGGAGACAAATCAGACTCTACAAATAGTCGGTTAAAACAAATAGTGGCCTTGTTGCCATGGGCGCAAAGGAATTCATATTATGACACCACTCAAGAGAGTGACCAGACATGTCAACACTCAATGATAGTACCATTAATGGATATACCTGGCATCGGCTCCAACTGTATGAACCGAGATGAGAGATGGACGATCTCAGTCTTACGTGGATTACACGCGAGTTTGTTGGCGGTGCACCAGATTAAGGTATCTTTAACACATAGCTCCAAGTTGGCTAATGTAGCAGATCGATCATATGTAGAGTTAACAGTTAGTTACATAGATCGAGTTGGGTGTCATCTTCATACATCATGCAATCGAGGTTATGCGCCTTGATCAAATCCACCAACGGTGCGAAGTACAGGGAGAACAAAAGCGGCCCCAGTACATGCCCATATCTCCCTCATTTCTAATGCCAGCCGGCTCAAACCTGGACATACATGGCAGTGGTTCCCTACCAATCACCTGCTATTGATGACGCAACGATGACGTCATCGGTCACGTGATATTAAGTACATGTCCATTTCTCCCTCATTTCTAATGCCAGACAGTTCAAACTTGGACAAGCATGGTATTGGCCCCACAAATCACTTGCTGGAGATGACGTAACGATGACGTCATCGGGCACGCGATTTTAAGTAAATGCCCATAGCTCCCTCATTTCTAATGCCAGACAGTTCAAACTTGGACATGCATGGAATTGGGTCCCCCCATAAATCACTTAGCGGCGATGACGTTACGATGACGTCATCGGTCACGTGATTTTTAGTATATGCCAAAATAGCTCAATGAGCCATCATACCAATACACTGCAGTAGCTGTTGCCTCTTCAACTGGACAATTTCTAGTGGAGTTCATCAGTAATGGGGCTTATATAGCGGATGCATCAAAGCAGAATAATAATCATCATTGATCAGTTTCATCTGGGCATTCCGACTTGCATGCCAGTCTTCTTTATAATCTTGTAGGCAGATGTAGAGGCCAGTCTGTGTGTCTCTAAGTTCCTCTACTTCTGATTCTTCCGTCATTAATGATAAACAGCCCTAGGCTAACTTGTCAGTGCCCTTTCCACGTACTATACCTTAACCAATAATACTCTGTTATACTGACTATTAACTATTACTGATGAACAAAAGGGAGTCCAGCAATACCTTTGAGCAAGTGTGAACTTTATTTCTATGAGATATAAGGGAATGAAGTCGTTGCATGTACCTAGATTTTTAAATCCAAAGTACTGTAAGTCATAAGAGAGGACTGCTGAAGCACAAGGTTAGGGCCATGATAGTGTTTCTTGAAGTCATATTTGCAATGAAGGGAAAACATTACAACCCCCCTCATACATTTAAAAACTTTACCTTCCCCCTAAACAATACATCCAACCCCCCATTTCCAACCAGCCCCCCCTAAAAGTTAATAATGAACGGTCCCTAAAAACAGCCTAAAATGGTTCCAAGAGAAGAAAAACCACAAAAGAAACAACATGGAAGCGAAAAGGTATGAACCCATAGATTGGGCTGCCTGTGGTACCGTCTGAACTTCGAAAGTCACTACTCTCCATCCCCTACTCAGGAAATTTATCATAGCCTCGGTTTCGTGTTAGGAGCACAGGATTCAAGATGGCGGGGATGGTGAAGAACTTTCTGTACGCATTTTGCGGTAAAAGAAAGACTCAACCGGTCTATACTGAACGTCCATCTGCCACAGGAAAGTTCAGCTTTCAGGTAATGCTCAACTTGTTTGGTTTAAGGAAATTAAACTTAACGATACATGATAAGCTTACGACTTTATACGTGTACCCATCGTTATGACCTATAATTTCTGCCATGTGGTGATCTGGTGATGTGGGCATAATTTACAAAGTAAAGACGCATTCCCGGGACGCATTCTCCTTTTTGAGGAGGTCTCACAACATTTAAATACTCGACAAACTAATAGGTATGCTATATCAAGTGTAATTTACGGAGAATTTATGCCTTGTGACTTTGTGTATATGTTTGTAGGAATCAGTAACGGCTTTGGCAATCGGAAATTTCATATTCAGAATCGCTCGAAAATCAAACATTTTCGAACGGCAAAATTCCACATGATCTTAAAATGTTATCCCTGTTAATCTTTTGGGAATTCGGGCTAAAACATTTCTGGATGTGTTGTAAAGAGCCACTGGCTCAGTAACCTGCAATCAGGATCTCTTCTACGAAATAATAAATAAAAGAAGGGGAGAGAGGAAAAGGAGAGCCTGATACAAAACAAGCATTATGCTTGTCGATTCGTTTTACACCCCATCACTAATCGTGTCACAAATTTTGGGCAAGCCAATCAAACTAATTCAACTGCGTGCTCCAGAAGTCTCACTTTTAAATGTACGAACCAATCAGAATACCGCAATTGTCTTTTGACCAATCAGAGAAAAGACCAGAATTTGGTCTGCATACACAAGCTTTGGCAAGTATTTGTATCAGGGTCCTCCTTTCCCTTCTCCACGCGTGCTGTGAATTCATAGGAAAGGAGGGCATGATTACAGGTTACTGTTTCGGTGGCTTGGCAGTCGACCACCAAAGTACTAAAATTATACTAGCAATCCATATTAGTGATTCTTCATTCTAAAAAGTTGAAAAATGGACTTATTCATAAACGAAGAGATTGACGACCAACCCACTAAAATAATACCCCTCAGACATGTTAAATATTCAACAACTTAAGCACTGGCAAGCCACTGAGCCACTAAAATATGATTCTTCATTCTTTAAATAACTTCAGAGCCAATGAGCCGTGTTGTGAGATTGACTACCTCACAGAGAGAGATATACAGAGCTTCAAAAATGGCCTTGTATTCTGTAGTTGCTCCAGAATTTGTTCTAACATGTTTGATTTTCAAGCAATTCTCAATTAGGAAATTTTAGTATTAGGACCTAGGTTGAATCAATCTGACCTAGGTTGAATCAATCTGACCTAGGTTGAATCAATCTGACCTGGAATTCAATTTGACCTACAACATAAACATGACATGTCTGAAAAGCATCCCTGCTGAGCCGTTTACAGTGTATAAATAAAGTTTAATTGAATTGAGTTGAATCTGCTTGTACCAGGGGTTCTTTTGACACCATATTAGATTAGCTGCATAAAAACCCCTGGCAATGAGGTTGATATCTAATCATATTTGGGCTGCTTGTTGGTAAGACATCTGGGATGTTTGAAAGGCGTGGCCACCATTTTGATTTTTCATAGCGTGACACCATTTCCCACTTCACTCTGCGAGGTCGCTTGATTGTTATGATAATTCCAGGTATGGGGACCTGTATTTGGACCCCAAACCAAAAAGGATCTATGGATCCCAGGACTCAGAGTAAACATTTCTAGTGCTATCCCTGTAACTAATATATTACATTTGGGCTTGCGTTTCAGAGCGAGATCGCAAGAATTTGCACATTAATTTTGAAAATATCCCCCGAATTTCACAGGCTTCGTCTACCCTTCTATTCTCAAAACGAAAACTTGCCAATTTTAATTTAATTACTAGTGCGCATTTTTCTGGTCACCATTTTCGATTTTCCTCCACTTTTGAGACTGGATAGTAGTGGTAAGAGGGGGGATCAATTTTTGATGAAGCACATGGTGAATAGTGCAGCCCTGTGGCCATTAGCTGTGTGGAAACACACAACATTGACGGTTTGAAGGGATGCAAAAAGGCTCTCCCCTCATTCAAAGAGGAGGCTACAATTGTCTCCCCCTCATAATGGAATTCTCCCATTTTTAGGAAAAGGGGGAGACATGCTCCCCCGAATATTAAAGTGAAAAGTGAGCACTGCATTTAATATTTGCCATGTCAGATTTCAAGCTCATCATGTATATTTTAACCCATGTCCATTCATGTGCACCAAAATAAATAAATAATGTGCACCAAACAATATACATGTAAGGGTTGTCATCCAAGAGTTCTTGGTGCAAAAAGTCACTAACATATTGCATACAGGTTAAAGTGGCAGGGGTTGACTATATTGGGTTTGGTGCTTCCACCAACAAGAAGGAAGCAGAGTCCAATGCAGCCAAGGACTTTGTTGGGTTTCTGATTGGTGCTGGTATCATCCCTGCTGACTCTGTTCCAGATGAAGTACTTGTGAGTTCTCAATAATTATTATATATCTCTAGGGTCTGGTTTTCATTTTTTGGACTAAATGACTGCATCAGATTTGGTTCAGAGTATACAGGCTCCACTGTAAGGCCACCAAATATGTTTTCCATGTCATCTTTGTTGCCAATAATTGAAGGGATGTGTGCAAAAAGGGTGTAAGTGACTCTTGGCCACGTTCTACATTCTCCCTTAGAAAACAAAGAAATTGTAGGAGAATTTAGAATATGATTAAGAGTTCAACTCTTACACCCATTTTGCACACAGCCCTTCAATTAGTGTACTGTGTGACTAAGTAGGAGCACTTAGGTAATGAAGACCAATCACATTGCAGAATGAAAACAAAGCATTCCAACTTGTGGTTATTTGATCCAATCAGTGTTGAGTACAAGACAATAGCGTTTCAACTTGCTTGAGCTTTGATCCGGTAAAAGGCAAATGTGGTGGACTAGCTTTGAAGACGAAGTCTTGAATGAAGAAAATCCTGTGGATATGCTAGGATTTGTAATGCTTCATTTTCGTTGTCCAATGTGTTTAGTTCTCATTGTCTAAGTGACCCCAATTACAGTAGTTGCACTGCAAGGAAATATATTTATAAAGTAGTTAATATCATCATCACCATCATCGTTGTCAGAGTTCCCCATTATTCAGGGATTTCAACAGTAGTTCAACACCACATTTTTTGGCTATCATCTGTGTATATGTAAATATTTTAATCTTTCCTCACAGGCTGAGCAGGGTGGAGCAGCAGCAGCACCACCAGTACCACAGCCCTTACCAATGAATGTAGCACCTTCCCCTCGTGCCATTCAAACAACCAATCAAGACCCTCCTCAGGGGCGGGTTCAACCTCTCATGCAGGAACAAGGTGGGAAGAAATAGTAGAAGACTTAGTGGAATACTTAGATTTGTGTATGTTACAGTACCATTCAAGAATAATAAACCTTGACTTTCAAGTCACATTTTCACTCATTCAGACTTGGAACTAGTATGAGTCTAAAATAATGGTAGAGTCTGAATGATGCAAGTAAAAACTGAAACAATGGAAAATTCACTTGCAGCTTTTGAGTTAATTAATATTCTGTACTTAGTTCAATGATAAATATTCTGCAATAGAATATACTTATGACTTCTAAGTCGGAAGGAGTGAAATTTAGACTTTGGATTCAGGAGTGGATATTATGCTTTCCAAGAATTGTACTGTAAATGAAACAGCCATTTAAGGTAGTTTGCTTAGTACTGTTTAAAACACTCACAGCAGTGTTTTATCAAGTTTAAAAATTTGAGGGCGAAGCCCGTGTGCTGTGAGTGTTTTAAACGGCTTCAAAAACGCTTTAAGAATGCAATGAAAGAAAGACACATCTCAAGGGAATGGTTACTCAATGAACCATTGAACCTTTGTATTCACAACACCATGCAAAATATTAGAGTAATCACCGCCTGCAATTACAAACATCTCAAGGGAATGACATGAAGAAATTACCATACTATGTTGTTTGAAGCAGCGTTTTGCAATGCAAGAAGAACCTGCACTTGAAAGATTTTGTGTTGTGGTTTACCTCGATAAAGTTCAAGACTTGGAATTAAGCGATGTGACTGACATGACGGCAGACTCTAAATTTTTGACTCCGGCACAAAATATGTAAGTTTAATGCACATTTTTATTATTTTACGACTTTGAGTTTGGTTTAATAATTGGAACTAAACAGTGGCTTGGTAAACAAGTAATGGTAGTTGGATAACTTAATTTAAAAAATATTATCTGTGTATCTCGGTAGTCTGCTGATATTAGTAAATTTAGTGCAAAATTTATTATCTAGGTAACTTATGTTCTGTGTACTTTTTTCTGTCTTTGGATCTTTATCAGTGAATTCTTAACTAGGATGAAACTTTATATAAAATTTCATGTTCATTAGTATTCTTTATATGAAACGTTCATCCTAATTAGCAATTCAATGAGAAAGCTGAAACATCAATAGAAATTCCATTGTCTCAATCATTAACCCCGTTACCCCCTGGGACAGAATTCAAATCCCTCCGCAGGCCTTTTAGAATGATGAGATTTTATCAGGTATAAAGGAGCATGCACGTGACTGATTTGCTTCATCTGATTGGACAAAATGCTCATTAATTATTCATGAGTTTTTGAAGTTAGAATACACCATTGTGAACATTGCAAGATGTGTTGAAATGTGCTTTTAGGGATGGATGATCAGTCCAGTGGTGGAGCTTGGAGTGGTGCAGGTCAAAGGGATTATCACTACAGCATGTACAACAAAAGGAGCTTTGATGAGGTACTTGTCAGGGGTCGGAATTACCGTAACTTCTTAATCCGCTAGCAAATATCTGCTAGTTGGAACTTTTTTCACTAGCAAAAATCCAGATGGTATTGGCAAAATACAATGGCACATGCTCCTACACCACATCACTTTATATAATTTACTCTAAAATTGTGCATGGGGTAAGAATTAAGCACATCAACTCATGCAAGTATGCCATGCTTTTTTGAGGTTTTTAAGACTCCAAGTTGTACCTTAAAGGAAGAGTGACTCGCAAAAATTTGCTGGAGAATATTTGTTTTCACTTGAAAATTGAAAAAAAATTCCTAGCGTTGTGCAAGTTTGTGAGCATTAATTTTGAGCCCTGTGTCCAAACATGTTTTAATATTTAATTGCAGCAGGCATCTGCACTAACTCACATTCTCACTTACTCAACCAAACTGTGCTACATGTATATCGTACTACTAAAGGATAGAAATAAATTATAATGGTGCATTGCAGGCTGAGGACTTAGACTTGGATGCTCATCTCCATGGAAACTGGACTCTCGTCAATGCAAAGTCTAGACTTCACCAATATCTTCAGCAGAATAGGCAGTCTGCTGAATTCAAGTATGGTGCCGTTGGGCCAGACCACAATAGGTGACTTTATCAATCTTACAAAACTTTCATGCATATACTACATTTTGTACCAACCTCTTGGTCCCTCTGTCTTTCTGGGTCAATATTGGTTCCTCAGAGTCCATCTTGGATCCTTGGGGTCCTTCTGCCCCACTGGATCCCTTTTGGTCCCTGTTGGATCCTTGGGGTCCTTCTGCCGCACTGGATCCCTTTTGGTCCCTGTTGGATCCTAGGGGTCCTTCTGCCTCACTGGGTACCTTTTGCTCCCTGTTGGATCCTTGGGGCCCTTCTTCCTCACTGGGTCCCTTTTGGCACCTTTCTCTTTACCCTTGCCCCATTGAAGCTTTTCATGACATTGATTAATTTGACCAACATCTTGTAATTCTGTATTCTTCAAAGTTTATTGAAGCTGTTACATTAAATTTATCTGCTATTGACTTCAATGTTTCCATTCCAGAGCTTTCAAGTGTGAATTGCCAGTTTTTGTGAAAAGTCACAGGAGAAGTAAGTCATCTGACAACTGTTCACAGTGCACATGTCATTCAAGAACATGTGCCTTTTTTTATCAAAAATGTGTACCATAACTGTATTTACCTTTTTGTCAGTAAGTAAGTGTGGAGCCAGTGTAGATGCCATATTTGTAGTGTAATGCAATAACCAGCATATCCTTTGAGGTTCTTTTCTCTTTCCCTCTCCACCAAGAAATAGGGAGAAAAGGAACCTCTGATACATTTGTTTTCATGTGTCCACTTGGTTAGCCTGAATTTCAGCCATCTCCTCTGGTTCGTTTCTCCCTGAGAGAGACATCTGAATTCACTAGCCGATAATGCTGTCCAGTAACATCACTATCAAAAAACCTGGTAGTCATTTTTATTGGTTTACATTATTTTTATAATTTCGTATAATGTACATATTAAGTACTGTAGGTAATAAGTGTGGATGGCTGACAATTATTCAAGTTTCACTTCTGTTTCTGTTTTGGACTTTTGCGCAGTGGCATGTTTGTCTTTGGCAATGACCTTGAATTTGTAAGGAAAGCATCTGGAATTGTATTGATAGTGTCTGGCAAAATAACCGCATTTGTCTGTCCTGTAAACATGTTTTTCACATTGTGTCCATGGGTTGTTGCCGGTTGTTGATGATCAATTAGTCATCACACTCATGGATTAACTTGCAGACTGTCGTGAAGACTGTCGATTTTCTCTTCAAGGAACTGTTCTTTCCCGTAAAAGAGTCTTCGTATTTCGTCTTCGTAAATTATGCATTATCCTTTCTGCTGCATGATTTACAAAGGTAATATCTCCTAGCTGTGTCGATTCAAATGGCAGATTGCGAGACAAAGATCAACAGAAGACAAAGATCAACTGTTCCTGTGCCTCCAATAATATAATGATTTGTTGCTTTGAAAAGGTTTTCACAACATAAGAGGCACTAAGAAGCAAATGGTGCAGATATATGTAGGTAGGGCTTTAATTTTGGCCAGTATAATCTCAAGTAATTTCTCAATGCAACCCACGAACTCTTTTACTACTGCCGTAACAATTTTATTTGCATAAAGTAAATTGTTAATCCGCCTTGACGTCACTGGATGGCATTATCGGCTAGTAAATTCAGATGTCTCTCAGGGAGGAATGAACCAGAGGAGACAGCTGAAATTCAGGCTACCACTTGGTACTTAAATTTGTGTATATGGACCACCAGTTTGAGATGTGCAATTCTGTTATTTTTCAAATAGTAAAATTTATGTATGCCTTTTTAAATGAGGATGTTAAATCATATAGGCCCTTGGTTGGAGACCTCAATAGCTGGGTTAAGAGATTGAGGTTTTGTCACTACATGTACATGTATCTTTAGGTGGTATTTAGTGTAGTACCGGTAATAAAGAATATTTGTATCCACAGCCATTCGTGGTAATTCCAATGCATCTACTAAGAAACAAGCAGCGCAGAGTTGTGCACTTAGTCTTGTGCGTCAGTTGTTCCACATAGGAGCTATTGAGGCTGCTGAACCAGGCCAGTTACAGGCTAAGAAACTGAAAACAGATGAGGTAAGAGTCCTTGCATGATACATGATATGTCCTTGTTTGTCATTGTTACATTTTGTCTTGTCTAACTTAGATTGAACCTTATGATGTTGGTATGAACCCTGATCTAGAACAGCAACTTGGCAGCCTACTGCAAACACTTGGTATTCAGTCTGTTCCTCAGGTAAGTAATTATCATTGGTCTTGAATGCAAATCGCATAGCATGTAACACCATAGGGTGACATACATGTGTCACATCAGATGTTGAAGATCTTCTTCATTGTTGAGCCAAAGGAATAGTCAAGACTGCATCCTTGAAGCACAAATAAAAATTATTGTCTGTTGATTAACATTGTCACTGATGCCCAAAGATTCCATGTGAGTTTGTGTCTCAACAACTGATTCTCATATCTTGTTCAATAAAATGTCAGTTGTGATTAATGCCTCAAGGTCTCATAGTATGAAATGGTGGAGTCTTTGGACATCATTGGAGAATCACAGACCAGAATGTTATCCTTCTCTTCTTAGAGAGCAAACAAGAACAGTGTCAGAAAAGAAATGCATGTTCAGATAAAAAAAATATACATGACATTATGCTCTTCTGGTATTCACACAAAAATATTTAAACTGTGAAAACAAAAGAGCAGTATCAAAAATACATTTCAAGTATAGTCATGAATGTGATCTCACAGTAGACATCAGGTTAGCAAGAAAGACTAACAAGTTAATGGCAGTACCTTACTTTGCAATAGTTATTACAGGCTTAAGTTCCATTGACAATCAGGAAAAGGGTTAGTCCAATCCTAGCCTCTTTGTTGGTCACTCCATAGACTGGAAGGTTGCAGGAAGAGATTCCAGTGGATTTTGCATGTATGTTTGAAGCTGTCCAATCAGAAATCAATCAGAAATGTTGACTAATTTGAATAATTTGCAACAGACAAAATGTGCCTCTTCCTGAAATAATGGTTTCATTAAAAAAGAACCTGGAATTCAATTTCAGAACATTAAAACAAGTAAGCAAGCTATCAGTCCTCTCCTGTTAGAACACTAAATATCTGAGACTAAAATAACAATAAGCCAAATACAAATAAACAGGAGGAAGCTAATTGCTTGGTTGTGCCTGTCGATAGTTGAAGAAGTTACAGCTTAAAAAAACTTTAGTGTTATTTTAGGCATCAAACATTCAAGTGTTTGATTGAATTTTGTGCATTAACAAAAGTCAGGGTGATTCAGCAGAGCATCACTTGTTGCATGCGGAGCTTTGAATAAAGATGTACACTTGACAAAGACCAAGTGACAACTGAAGGTGTGAACATGCCTGGCAGAGGCCTTTTATAGTGCAGATCCATGTTAACAAAGCAGTCATTCCTATTGAAATCAATACAATAAAACCAAATGAAAACAACCACTGTTGTGATTTACTGTAGTCTCAGCTTTCCCCTTTCTGACCGACAACATTTATTTAAATAGTAAAATACATCTAGTGTAGGTTATACTGTCACCAGTTGTAAGGCTTTTCTTTGAAGTATTACAAGGTGTGCATCTAAATGGAATGATATTGCTGTAGAAACAGTAGGGACAAAGCAGCACTAATGGCCAAAAATACAACACACCATTCCTTTGTCACCATTGTTCTTATGACATTACCTGTATAGTCAGTCAATCTCCACATTTTTACGGTGGTCACCTGGTTATATTTCTGGCATGTGCATGCACAACCTACTGGACTCTATTTCCTGCAACCTCCCAGTCTATGGAGCGGCCAAATGAGAGGATGGGACTGGACTAAAAAAGGATTAGACTATACTGCTGCACTACATGTAGTTAACTGCATTATCTACTCCTGAGCTAGTAAAGTGTACCATCATAGTAAATTGCTGTTCCGTTTATCAAAACAATAAAAATTAATGTAATTTTCAATAATAATTATTTCTATTGAGAATCGAATCAAAGATCTTGTTCTGAGAATCTCATGGACTATAATATCACTTTTATCATATATTTTTATTCTTTTGGGAGACTATCAGAATTAGACAATCTTTTCTTGCATAAGCAAGTGGCAGTAACTGTGCCATATCCAAGTAACTGTTTTCTCTGACACTTTCCTTGTTTGATGGGTAAATAGACCAACAA
Source organism: Actinernus sp. WN-2022 (assembly GCA_030867875.1). NCBI lineage: Eukaryota > Metazoa > Cnidaria > Anthozoa > Actiniaria > Actinernidae > Actinernus > Actinernus sp. WN-2022. Next base: position 78,910,773 of record JAOWCC010000936.1, on the reverse strand, counting down.
GAGTGGTGCTAGTGAGGTGCTTCTGGGATGTAGTATTGTCTTTCTCCTATAGCTCAGCTCTGAAGTAGATAGTCAACAACTGGAAATTGATGTGGACAGTTAAACAAAAGACTCACTGCTATGGATGGTAAAGGTAAATTATAGGTATCTATTGACTGAGTGCAAGGGCCAGACAGGAAAATATTTGGTTCAAGGTCATGATACAGCCCAAGTGCAGCAAGGTTCTTACAAAATGACTGATAGCCAAATATCCTGTTAGGCCCAACCACTTAGTGACCACCTACATGTAGTTTGATTTAATAATAGCAAAACAACAATAAAAACATCCAGCAAGGCCTGATGGCTTGTTCTGGCCCGCTCAGGTATATGACCCTCATCACATGACTTTTGTAAATGGTGTTGAATGGAAAGTGTGATTTTATTGTGTTTGAACTGTCAGTCATTAAAAGAATTCAAAGTCGAATCTGTTGCTGCCAATCTTTAGACCATAGTTAATAGCCCACTTCCGTGATATGCTTTACTTGTCACGCACAAAGGTTTCAATACGTGGTTTCGTGCTAAATTAAATTTATTCTTTTCTCTGTGAAAAGAATAAATTTAATTTAGCACGGGGCCTCGTCTGTGACATACAGAAATGTTAGAATAGCTTCCCATGGTGCATTTTTTCTAATTGGTCTAATTGTTAGCTTGAGCAATAGTGACCAGGTTATACCATAAACATTTGTCGCTATAACATTCGTCAGTGCATCTATAGGTAATCATATTTTTATGGTGCAGCTTGGTTATACCCTAGTGGTTGACTTGATTGATGGCTGTAAATCATCAAAGTTTAGGGTTTATTGTATATTGTGATTGTTGAAACCTGTGAAGTTGAAGCTCTGTTTATTCAGGACTACACTGACGGTATTATTACAGGAGGTGAGTTGTCAATGTTAACATGTATCATGTACAGATACAATCTTGGACAAAATTGGTTGACACATTCAATTTGAGCTTCAAAATACAAGAAAATCACTGTTTTCTTCTCCTCCCACCTGGTCATTGTTGATGTTTTTAGGTTACAATCTTATATAATAATACGCTAACTTGGTTTTGTCTGTCTGTGTGTAATGCTCATACCACAGGCAGTCCGAGCTGTCAATCTGCATGTGTAAAATGGCACAAAATTTCTAGCAGTCTGATCCTTTGCCATCAGAAGGCTCTGTATGTTTTTTCTCCGTGGAGGAACATGACATGATAACAAGTCATTCAAACATGCACAGAAGGTAAACAAACTAAACTCTGTCTTAAAGCATCTTCAAATCTGTTTTCCATAGTTTTCTCTGTTCTTAGATGTAAAAACCAACTGCTTCCTCGCCCAACTATCGTAGGCTCTTCAGACCACAAACTTGCTACAACCAGGACAAAGAGCAACATTCAAATAACGTATATTTGGCTTTCGATATTCATTCAAATAACCTATATTTGGTTTTTGATTATTGTTTTGTTCTGTTTTCCTGCTTTGATCGATACTCTTTCGGTGACCATATTTGTTTTCACCACATGAATTCATGACTCGTGCTGTCTGTGGTCGTCAGTTTTGGCACTTTTTCAACAAAAGGTATAATTGTGTTCATCGGTTTGAGAAATTTATCACGGCATCTGCTAAGATCCGTAAGATATTATTGCCTTCAACAATAAAATATGCTTATGAAATTATTACTGGTGCTTAGATTTTGTACCCCAAAGTGACAAACATTGAAAACATCAACAGTAGACAATCTGGCACCATTGCATTGTGAATGGGGAAAGGAGGGGTGGGTAGACAATTCAAAAAAGGATGTGTCAACACTTTTGTCCAAGATTGTAGTTTATTTATTCTGTTTTTTTTAATAGACTTTCCCAAAAAAATGTCTGACAAAAAAATATTATTTTAAATATAGTACTTAAAAAATATTTAAATTACGATAATTTATCAGCTGATGACATTGATTAATTTAAAGTTTCCTGATGATTCTCCTGTTTTTTTACCTGGTTAACAAACAGTGCAATCTTTGCCTTAATCTTTATTATATATCTACACATGTCAAGGTGTTGTGTGGGTCATTGTCAGTTGGTGGCTGTTAATTGGTTAAAGTGTCCTCCTTCAATGCTTGATTGAAATGATATGCAATATGTTCCAGGCTTGAAGACTACGTCTGTGCATGACAGTTTTTTAGTCATTATTGCATGTTTACCTTGTGTTTTTACCATCTCACATGTGCACAAGGTTCGTCAGTCCATATGAAAATCACTGAAAATAACTGTTCAGCACAGATTGCCAATTTAAAGGCTTCTCACCATGACTCAGCTCTGCTACAGGGGCACTGTCAACCCCCAAATGATAAACTTCCTCACGACGAAAGACAACAATAGCTACTCAGATTAGCAGAGTATGCTTTACAGGTATATTGGGGAAATTTGATACAGTTTTGATGAAGGATGGCAAAGATTCGAGTGGATAAAAAATACTGGCCAGCACTACCATCAAGTTTTGACATATCAATGTTTTTGCATATTCATAAAGTAGAGTTGATATATTATTACCTGCAGTTCAAATTGTTTTTCGATACAACAACAGGAAGTCTTATTTTGAATCTAAATGTCTGCCATTATTGGAGGCCGTTCCCTTTGTTCAGCTTTAAACAAAGGTTTATTCAGCGGAAGTGATGTCATACACTTAACGCTCACCTGCAGAACACAATGCCTGGAGGAATATTTCTACTAAAAACGTCTTCAGGTACATAAGATGAAAGTTATATTGATCTTTGTGAGGTTGGCTACTTTGTTATGCACACTGTTTCGTGCCACAAGGTTGTCGTGTTAAGTGTATGACATCACTTCCGCTGAATACTGAGAACGGCTTCCAGTAATGGCGGACAGGATTTTACTGGTAAACTCTCCTAAAATTTTGTGGTTTAACTTGCCCATTTGGGAATATTTTTTACTATTTCGGATATTTCTAATACTGATTGACCTATTGACACTGAAAAAGTGGCAAATCGAAATGGTAAATTTTCGTTGTAGTGGCACTGTAAAGTGCATATGAGCCTTCGTGCAATTTTCATAGCTATGAACCTCAGGAAAGTTTTGAGTACCCCTGCGAAGAAATTTTTGGTTTACAGTGAATACTCTATCTTCTATGCTTGTTTGAAATCGTGGAAACGTGACCTTTCCTGACCCATGACCGCGTAAGTAAAAGCCTGGGTCGATACCTCGGTAGACGTCATTTAATTAATTCAACTTTGCAACAATATGACTTTTTCCTTTACTAACAGCTCATAAACTGTGTATATTATCTAAAAATCGATGTTGTTGTGATAGAAAGGTGCCATGGAGAATAATGCATTAATGAGATGACTTCGACCGAGGTATCGACCCAGGCTTTTACTTACGCGGTCATGGGTCAGGAAAGGTCACGTTTCCACGATTTCAAACAAGCGTAGAAGATAGAGTATTCTCTATAAACCAAAAATTTCTTCGCAGGAGTACTCAAAACTTTTCTGAGATTCACAGCTATGAAATTTGTAGGAAGGCTCATATGCACTTTAAAGAGATTTAGAGCATATTGAATTTATCAGTTTACTGTAACCAAAATCAGGGAGGTGACACCTTTCACCTCCTTGCTGAAATCAAGTTTCTAAACTAAACTTTGATAATCCACTTAAATTTTTGCCATACTCCATCGAAAAAGTTAGAAAAGCATATCACGACATTCACATGGTATTTTTCTTGTGTCTCAGGGTGTTATTGTTGTAGTTTGTAAAGCATATCAGACATTCACATGGTATTTTTCTTCTGTCTCAGGGTGTTATTTTGTAGTCATGTTTTAAAGGAACTGTAAGATTCAGCTTGATTGACAATGCTCCTTTAAAATAACAGAGAAGAAGATTCTGTCAGAGAAACTGTACTTATATCATGATGTACACAAACTGTAGTATTGTTATTGTTGATGTTGTTTAGGCTGAAGACCCAGAGGAGGATGTGTCATTAGTTCTTCCTCCTGGTAGCAAGTTTGACGTGGAGAAGCGTGAGCATGGTAGAGGTGTTATAGAGTGGACACCTCCTAACATGAACTGGAATCCATGGATTAATCAGCCAATAATTATTGAGGGTGCAGAGGAATACCAGGTGCGCTGTTCAGAAATCATTGATTATCCAAGAAACTTGAAAGCTCAGTGATATTCAGTTTACAATGCTGCTTGACATTTACAAGTATTTAGGTATACTGCTATTTTATTGTCTGTCCATTGGGCATGTTGTATTTCAAATGGGTACCAAAAGAGAGAACTGTTGACAGCACTTGTGACATTAGAAACACAACTAAAAATGCAAGCAAGTAGCAGACTTACAATGTATAAGGGCATAAACACATGCTCATTTTAGTTCAAGCCGATATGGCACTGATCTTCTCAGATGGACTGGCTTACTAGATTGATCTTGGGCCAATCTTGGATCAATCGATCTCGGAGTTATGTTATAGGAAAGCTAAAACTGCTAGGAGCACAAAGGCCACATCAACAGTATGGCATTTAATCCTGTATCTGTCAATAAAGATTAATTAACAATATTCAGCTGCATCTCACATGCCTCATAACTTTCATACACTACATAAGTAAATCAAAACTTACAACCATTTGACAAGCATAATTATATATGGGCTGCATCAGGCAAAAAGGGCCCGGACAACATTCAATTAAAAAAATTCCTACAATGGTGTTCCTAATAACAGGTTGAAGATTGTACTGTATTCTTGATGAGGAGCGCTACATTTCATTCCTAACAATAAATGTCAGTTTCAAAAAATTGACAACAAAAATCAGGGGTGAAATTTACATGATTTTGATGCAAGGGCCCGATTACAAATATGACCACAAAAATTAGGAATCCTGTCAAAGGGGATGATTTTGATGTATGGCATTCATTTATACCTACTGGCATTAAATAGTGAAAAATGAATAAGATGAACAAGATGATAACATTTTGGCCAAAAAAATTCTTTTCTGCAGTCATTCTTTTCCCCTTAATAGCTCATAATATGATTTTAGCAATAGTACAAGTTACACCTTAAAACAATCGTATGATCATAGGCAATCCTTTGTGGCTGCTAAAATTGTTATCACACCCTTGTGTAAAATTTTTGTAAATTTCGTCTTCGATTTCACTTGTAAATTTAATGAAATCAACACTACTTGTTATAGTAGCACAATGTGGTGCTCGCGATGGATATTGTAATCGCACCACAAGTATAAAAAAACATGGTACAATTTAAAAAAAAAAAAATACATATTATGTCGTCCGGGCCCTTTTTGCCTGATGCGGCCCGGTATCTTATTTTATTTTATCATGGAGCTACCGAAGAAAACACCAGGACCCCTCTTGAAAATCCAAGAGGGTGGACGCATTTGCCATGTCTTGCGCTTAAAGAAATTAGATTCCTTGAAAATGTTGTTAGTTATTAAATGGGAGAATAAAGCAGAAGAATTGTGGAGTGATCACAGCTTGTAAGGTTCGATAAGTCAAACAAACATGTTACTGTTGTTCTTATGTAGGAGCCAATTCAAACCAGTAAAGACTACTTAGCTGAATATCAACAGAAACACCAGTCAGATGCGTCATTTAAAGCCATGTTAGAGCAACGTAGCACTCTACCAGTGTTTGGATATAAGAGGGCCATACTGAAGACTGTATTTGAGAACAGGGTGATTATCATCAAAGGTGCTACTGGATGTGGCAAAACCACGCAGGTATGAATTTCAAGACAATATTCCGTACTTGCAGTGTTAATTATTTTTCACTTTTTTTCAAGTCCAGTTACCAGTACTGTGTGACTACTGAAACATGGACTACTTAGACAATGAGAACCAATCACATTACAGTTTCCAAAAACAAAGCATTCCAACTTACGGTTACTTGAGCCAATCAATGTCGAGTACAAGACAATAGCATTTCAACTTGGTCTAGCTTCGATCTGGTAAAAGGCAAATTTAGTGGACCAGTTCAGAAGTCAGAGTCTTTTGAATGAAGAAAATCCTGTGGATATGCTGGGATTTGTAATTCTTTATTTTCGTTTTCCAATGTGTTCAGTTCTCATTGTCTAAGTGGCCCTGGTTTCAATGACTCCAGTTGTCATCTCATATTTTCTATTTGTTCACCATATGACCTTGTCTCGTATCATAGAGTGGATTTCACATGAGTGGGAAAGTTACGGCAACAACTTCCACACAGTTACTTGTTGGTTTTTGTACGTCATTCCATGACATTGAAATGGTTTCCCATTGTTTTTGTCCTTCTGATCCAATCAAATTACAGAGTCACAGTACAGCTACAGCCTTGTCATATTTCTTTCTCACCTATAGGAAATCTGCACTAGTTGATTTTGCCCTGCTCCTTTTCTCTGTTTTTCAGGTTCCCCAGTTTGTGTTAGATGATTATATAGAGAATGGTCGAGGCACAGAGTGCAACATTGTTGTAACACAGGTAGGAATGGTGCATAAGGTTTCATCAACCAAACACTGATATGATAAAGTAAAACTCGATTAAGGTATGCTAACCACCGTGGGAAGCGAGTAGCAGCTGACATTTTGAGCACTACCCTTTGTCAGAGTGAAAGAGCTCTGATGAAGAGCTAATGCTTAAAATATCAACTGCTACTTGCTTCCCACAATGGTTAGCATACCTCAATCGACCCTTAGCTGATTATGTCAGTGTTTATCTTTCCTGCCTATGCTGACCTACAGTACACTAGTTTTTACAGGAACTAGTCATCCAATGTTTTATCAACTAAAAGTGGCTTTCACTTGTTTCCCTAGCAGTTGATAAGTAGTAGATAAAATATGAGTGGGAGATCTGTATGGGCATTTACAATGGAGAGCCGCTTCGGCGAGTCATTGTAAAGCCCATACAGATCGGACGCGAATATGTTATCTTACTTGTAAAATGAAAAGATAACTAAAAGCCATTGAAATGCACAACAAAATTTTAACCTTTGATTTCTCCCACCTTGCTATTGATGTGGGATGAATTAGTTTCTCACAAAAACATATCCCACATCGAAGAGACAATGTGTATGCAATAAGAGAGCAGAGCGTAACGTGCAGAAAAACAGGTCCCACATGGAATAGATGGTGTGTACATAATAAGAGAGCAGATGTACTTTGTCAGTGATCGGTCATGAGACTTCCCTCACTAGCTTAGCTAGTATTCTGTACCTGATACAGAATACTACTAGAGCTATAACGGACCATGGGGTCTGTATATCGATACAGAACCTGATGTTTTATTAATCAGATTTGTACGGGGGTATACAGAGGCGATCATGTGGTGTCATTCAGCACATGGGATTGGTTAGTGCCCTTATGAATTATTAATGAATTTTACAAGAGGAGGTTAACAGCTATGCATGCAAATACAGACACAGCCAGCTGTTTTTACATTTAGCAAACTTTTTCTGTTGAGTAAAGCTCTGCTCATATCTTCTATTCCCTCAGCCTCGTCGCATCAGTGCTGTCAGCGTAGCTGAGCGAGTGGCATCAGAGAGAAGTGAATCTGTGGGCATGAGTATTGGTTACTCTGTCAGATTTGACACCATACTGCCTCGTTGCCATGCGTCAATCCTGTTCTGTACTGTAGGTAAGATATAATGTACTGCAGGTATGCTATAATGTAGCTATAATATCAAACTACAATGAAATGCTTTCAGCGAACAAAAATAGTGATTTAGAATATGGCCTAATTAGGGAAGTAGCAGGAAAGTCTTGTGCTCATTTTCGAAATGTCTGTGAATTGATTCTAATCCTGACTGGAAAAAAAGGTTAAGGGCAAGGTAAGCTAGTGGAACATTGTATGACTCATTCACAGACTGTATCAAGAGCTCCTGCCTTCGTAGATACTCATATTTTTTAATAGCATTCTCTGGTCTGCAGACAACTCGGAGAAATGGGAAAAAACAATATAACTGGAAACGATGTGGAAGAGTGAGACTGGCAAGAGAGGAGAAGTTTCACTTCCATTGTCCCCATTCTTTTTCTCCCTCTCATTCCAGTCTACCTTATCATATATTTGCCACAGGAATGCCAGTTTATTTTAAAGTATTTTCATGGTTAAAAGGATAATTCGATAATTCATTTCAGGTGTTTTGCTGAGGAAGCTGGAAAATGGTTTGCATGGAGTCTCACATGTTGTCGTTGACGAAATTCACGAAAGAGATATTAATGTAAGTTAACAATATATTATTAGCCATTTCGTAAACTTCAAAAAGACTGGGACTGAGTGTGCAAATTTAAACAAATTCAAAACTTTTTATTTTCATTTTCAATGAACCCACCACAAGAAAGACCACATGGAAATTATTATGTTTACCGAGTTTGAAGATGTTTGAGTAAATAAGAACTGAATAGGAAGTGTTTGAACATTTGGGAGGACAGCATGCCCCTAACCATACTGAACGCTCTTATTTTTGTGAGTTTTGATTGGCTTGTGCTGGTCTTTTTTTTCAACTGGACCGGCTAATCTCATGTTTTTTGAAAATATGTTTTTGCCTGAGATTCCTACTTAAATGTACTCTAGTATTTAACTCCTTATATTTCTGCCATATATTTGATAATGAAAGCCTTGAAAAAGGATGGAACTGCAGAACATTGCCATTAATTTGTGAAAGGAGCACACACTCAGTACTGACAAATGTACACTTGTGTACGAGCGCATGACTAAATTAACGAAAGCAAATAAAATTAAATAAATTGAATAGGAAAAATAAATTAAAAACTTTATTTACTAGCCTTGGTCAGTCCATCTAGAGAATATCATTACCCTCGGGTCTTGAAAACAGTCCTGTATATTTTTCCATGCAGACCTCCTTTATTATTTAGCTATGATTGGTCAATGTGCGGTCCATCACTTCCTTTACCTCTTCCACCCACTTCCTGTACCTCTTCCACCCACTTCCTGTACCTCTTCCACCCACTTCCTGTACCTCTTCCACCCACTTCCTGTACCTCTTCCACCCACTTCCTGTACCTCTTCCACCCACTTCCTGTACCTCTTCCACCCACTTCCTGTACCTCTTCCACCCAACTTCCTGTACCTCTTCCACCCACTTCCAGTCTCAAAGAAAATGAAGACACCATATAATAAACATCTTGTTAACCTCATTTGGTCGGATACATTGGGTTAACATGAAGCTCGGTAATCTCCAACATGTACATGGCCAATTGCTTACTTACACACTTCTGTGGTTCCTTATCCGAGAAGGCATGAATGACTTAACAGTTTACTGTTGGATTTTTTAAGGCACCACCTTCCATCTGGCCTGGTAGCAAGGGTAATGTTTCTTGTGTATCACATTTTTTAAGTCAAGCCCTTAAATACTCCTGTGTTTTTTTTCAGACGGATTTTGTTCTAGTGGTTTTCCAGCAGATGATGCAGACCTACCCTGATCTGCGCATCATTCTCATGTCTGCTACTATAGACACACAAATGTTTGCTGAGTACTTTGGTAACTGTCCAATTGTGGAGATTGAAGGCCGGTCATTTCCTGTGCAAGGTAACTGACATTACATGCAGTTTAGCTGCAGATGTTAGTGGGAAAGAAATACGGCAAGACTATAACTGTACCGTAACCCGTACCGTAACCATATCGTAACCATACTATAGCTGTACCGTAACCGTACCGTAACCATACTATAGCTGTACCGTAACCATGCTGTAACTTTGCCGTACTGTAACTATGCATTGTTATTTGACCAGACTGGCAAAAACAATGAGAGAACCATTAAAATGTAAACTGTCACGGCATTCCCTATTGTAACCTTGCTGTTACCCCACTACAAAAAATCACACTATCTGGAGGGAGGGGATATTGTCGTCTTGGGCCAAGTCATGCTTGAGGATTCAGCGGTGTTTTTCCCGTGCTCCTAAAGTAACTTACATGTAGGTGACTTGTGACTTTAGGAGCACAGGCAAAGCACTGCTGGACTCTCACACATGGGGCAAGTGGTATCATTACATACACATACACATTGTATATGAGATTAGCATTATCAAAGTTAAGTGCAGGCAACAATATCTTGATTGCCTCCTCGTGGGAGTTGCTACGTTGCCCTTGTGGGCAGCAAGTGCTGGTGCAAGGCACCTATCCCCATCCCTACAGCAGTAACGTGAAGTAAACAGTGGCTAGACAAGTGATATATTCCATAACATGTTTTAGTGAACCGCCTAATTACCACATGGCTTTCCTTTATTGCCACCGTGTTCTCGTTTGTTTAGTGTGCCATGCTGTTTAACCTGACAATATCCCATTTATTAGTGAATAATCGATCAAAACTTTTCCCTGCATACTGTTTTACCAGAGTACTATTTAGAGGACGTGATTCAGATGTTAGGGTTCGTCCCTCCCATCCCTGAGAAGAAAAGGAAAAGGGAAGATGCGGACGATGATGAAGAGGTGAGTCTACACTTAGAACAGCACATAACTCGCATCTAGGTATCATCAGAATTACATGCAATTTAAACCTTCATACAGTGTCAGCCCTCAAATTGGACACTTCTAAACTGAACATCTGGGTACAATATTTTATTTTGTTGAGTATCTATCGTACAGTACGTGGGTACCTCTGGTATCCAGAGAGCTGGTTTCTAAGAGGAAATCTCAGACAAGTAATTCTCAACCTGAGTTTGTATTTGTTTAGGAAAACTGCAACACAATGTGTAGCGATGAGTATTCCTTCCAGACGAAGAACGCCATGGCTCAGCTGAGTGAGAGGGAAATGTCGTTTGAGCTAATTGAGGTCAGTAAATCCTACATGCCCTCCAATGTTATGCACAGAACTAGTTCGCAAATCCCGCAGTGTCATATTGTCCAAATTGTAGATTTCAGAGAAAGAGTTTTTTGTAGTTGGTACAGCTAATTATACTGTAAACAGTGACATGTGCGCTCTGATTGGTAGAATGTTATGATCTATTAGAGTACAGATGACGTCACATGTCTGTCCTCTTATAGATGTACAGATGACGTCACAATGTGAAGAGAATAACAGTCACAATACTCGACGGCGTATCGTGGTGCACGTTTTTGTTCTCATCACGTTGTGACGTCATCCATGCATCAATAAGAGGACAGACACACAACCAAGTGACATCTATTTGTTCAATAGTCAGTACGACACGACAACATACCATTCTTTCACCGTTGTATGTTCATGGTCAAATGAGCTCTATTTTAGGGTAAGGGAGGTAGGTGCATTGAAGAATGGCTACTAGCTGATATGAATTCCAGTAGTGAGCAATTCCTGTATTTAGCCGCTATTGTTATGCTGGTGCACGCCACAGGAACCCCAACATCAGACTTGCTCGAAACAATAACAGCAGAAGTCTCTAGCTGGTTTGGCGTGATGTCAGTGTGTGGATCACGCACGTGCACTGAGGGCATGATAACCTATTTAGTATATAATTTTATCATGTATAATTACACCCGAAATATGAGACCGTATTTTGGGTAGTTTCAGTGTCAACAAATACCATTTCTCGAGCGAGCACGTAAGGTTTTTGGTTGTTATGGAACAAACATTTTGTTTCTTGGCATAATTTATATAACAAACAACTTATAAAGGGTGAGCCAAAATACGAATGATGAGGAAAAATGCACAGGAGCTGGGGAGCCAGGGTGGTACAAGTGTTAAGCGTCTCTCACCTGTGTGACCCAGGATCAAGTCCCAATCACGGTGCCACATGAGTTTAATATGTTGGTATCTCTCCCTTGGTCTGAGGGTTGTTCTCCGGTTTCCCTCCCTCCACAAAATCCAACACGCTAAATTCCAATTTGATCCGTGTATTAGCCGGGTTCTGACATCAGGTAGCCCCTATGGTTGTTTCAGGTCCCGTTAAAATTCAGAAAGTGAGAGTTATTAACCGTATTAGATGCTTAGCCGACTAATAACCTCTATATATGCTGATGTCTCTACAGGCGCTGCTGAACTACACGTCTGGTCTGGGTATACCTGGTGCCATACTCATCTTCCTTCCTGGCTGGAACTTGATATTCGCTCTGCACAAGCATCTCAAGATGCATCGTCATTTCGGTGAGTTGAACCTGCCAGTGTTAACCTCAACATTCAGCATTTTGTGAAAAGAAAAAGCATTCCAACTTAGGTTATTTGATCCAATCAGTGTCAAACACAAGACCCGGTAAAAGGCAAATTTGGTGGACTAGTCTTTTGAATGAAGAAAATCGCATGGATATACTAGCTAGTATTTGTGAGTTAGACTGCTTTATGTTCGTCTTCCAATGTTACAGCATAGTCGCCCTGTAAAAAGATATTGTGTTTATTTAGGAACCTCAAGCTATCGTCTTCTGCCACTTCACTCACAAATCCCCAGAGAAGACCAGAGGAGAGTGTTTGAGCCTGTCCCTGAGGGTGTTACCAAGGTAGATGATCTAATGCTACTGAACAGTATAATTTCTTACACGAGTTTCGTTTAGTATCCTAGCAGAGCTCAAACAGAAACAATTATGTGCACGTGGACGCCATTGATAACTGCAGTTTTGCAAAACATGTTGAGACTTGCTTCGGAACGTTCGCGTGCGTTTGAAATTTCTTTGAAGCTGAGTTTCACGAATACAATTCTGGCTTGACTTGCTGGCTTCCTTTTCTGTATCTTAAAGAAAAAGTGTAGTTATAGAGCCATAACATGATTTCCTCTACCTTACTTTGTACTCACTTTGGGGTTTTCATTATTTTATTTTTCTCGACAGATAATCCTTTCCACTAACATTGCCGAGACAAGTATCACCATAAATGACGTTGTGTTTGTCATTGACTCGGTCAAGTATGATGCAGCCATATAGTAGATGAAATACATCTGAGATTATCATGGTAGCCTAATATTATACTGTTCAAACTAATTAAGCCCATACTGTTCTTAACTCCTAGGGCCAAAGTGAAATTATTTACATCACACAACAACATGACTAACTATGCCACCGTTTGGGCGTCCAATACTAACATAGAACAGCGACGCGGCCGTGCAGGACGAGTAAGGCCTGGGTTTGCTTTCCATCTCTGCAGTAGAGCCAGGGCTGAAAGGTATGAGGACAGAGTATTCGTAACATACAGCTCTTTCAAAAAGATAGTCAGTGAATTTGACTAAAGCCTACGGAACCAGACCAAAAGGGAACATGGGTAGAAGCTCATTTTTGCTGTCTAATTTAACGGGAAATGAGAAAAACATTATACATTTGTGCAAGCAAGTAAGAACAGATGACGGGGCTTCACTTGACGATGTCAGTATTTAAATCTGCTGTCCTATTCCCATACTACCTTCTACATTTGTACATTTTAAATCAAGCAAGTAAGAACAGATGACGGGGCTTCACTTGACGATGTCAGTATTTAAATCTGCTGTCCTATTCCCATACTACCTTTTGGTCAACTCGTGTTGGCTTCAGTCTTTTTTTGAAATAGCTGTATAAACCTTCTGTATTTACTTTCATGTTTTGTCAGTATATTTCAATGGCATGTATTCTAATTAATATGAACATTTGAAAAAAGGGAACTATGGGTAAGCGGTAATTTTACCACAATTGCCGGTAATCTCGCGATCTGATTGGTCGATGTGCGGTGGTAAATGAGAGTCCAGACAACGTTGCTGACGCGAGAAAGTTATACACAACGCTGGCTCTTTCAAAGCTGTCACGCTTTGTAACGAAACTTCCTTGTACGTTTTCTAATATTGTTGTAAAAAACAAATTTCCTCTGGTTTTCCGTGGTGTGGACTCTTATTTACCACGATTTACGTCATCACATGGTCAAAATTTGTTGTGGACTCACTCGGCTGCGCCTTGTGAGTCCACAACAAATTTTGACCATGTGATGACGTAAATCGTGGTAAATAAGAGTCCACACCACGGAAAACCAGAGGAAATTTACTAATCAGTTCCTGGCTGTGAGTTTAATGCTGCGTGTTTTAGTTCCTGCATACATCCTTCCTCTGAAAGTTTAATATATAAATTACCGAATTGCTATTTTAGTACGTCCGTTGGTAATTACTTGTTGTGTTTGCTATTGTAACAACATTGTTTTTTAGTACATCATTTGGTAATTACTTGTGTTTGCTAATGTAACAACATTGTTTCTTTTAGTACGTTCTTTAGTAATTACTTGTTGTGTTTGCAACATTGTTTTTTTTAGTACGTCGTTTGGTAATTACTAGTTGTGTTTGCTAATGTAACAACATTAAACACAAGGCTTTTGTTGGTGTATTCCTTGTTTGGAATACTCGGATTATGTCCGTGTCTGTGTTATAAAAAAAGGCTTGAAGAAAAACGTGGGACGGGAAAGGAAAAACCTCGCCTTGATCGCTCCTCTGTCTCTGTTCAGGCTTGCAGAGCATTCTACTCCAGAAATCCTGCGAACACCTCTTCACGAGTTGGCGCTGACAATCAAACTGCTCAAACTCGGTGATATTACCGAGTTCCTGAACAACGCCATTGAACCGCCGCCGCTAGATGCTGTGGTCGAGTCCGTCGCTGTGCTAAAAGGTGAGGTTAGGAAGAAAAAAACGAGTAAGCCAAACTTTAAAAAATGTTATTCACCAGGGTCCAGTTGTTCAAAGGGTGGACAACGCTATCCACCGGATAAATCCCTGTCCAGTGGATAGTTATCAACCAAACTAGCATAGTTTAACCACTGGATAAGGATTTATCCAGTGGATAGCGTTATCCACTCTTTGAACAACCAGGCCCTGGATCATGGAGGGGAAGGCTTAAGTGGAGAAAAGGGTTTTCTGAATTCTGAACTGAGATTGACAAGTGCATATTAGATATTGGGTGACTATGCAGACTTCTGTTGATATCAAATAGTCATAAGAGGGGAAATTCTACAGTTCGGTACACAGTTATTATTTGTCGTTGTTGTAACCTCCAGTAAAGCCTTTCCCATGGGATCACGAGCTCAATTCCTTCGTTATTGAGGTCAGGAGCCCATAACTAAGTGATATATCAGCACGTGAGTGTTTCCAGTAAAGCCTTTCCCATGGGATCACGAGCTCAATTCCTTCATTACTGAAGTCGGGAGCCCATAACTAAGTGATATATCAGCACGTTTCCTGCAAAAGGTCGAGCAGTGAATAAGATGGAAAATAACAGAGTAGAAGGTGCTGCATATGTGAAACAATTTCGTTCTCGAGCTACCAATGGTTAGACCTTCGCGCCTTCTCGGATATGGACATTAAAACGTAGTCCCATCAGTGGATGAAGAGCCACCTCGTGGATATGCCACTGATTAATTCCATTGTTGTTGTTATTATTATTAATATATGGTATACTTGTGTTCTTTCTTGTTTTCTTGGCTAGATATGGAAGCGCTGGACAGTAACCAGAACCTTACTCCCCTGGGCTACATCCTAGCTAAACTGCCTATTGAACCTCGACTGGGCAAAATGGTCATCCTAGGTTGCATCTTCCAGTAGGTTGACTACTAAACGAATCCCAATGGCAAACACCACTTGGAAATCGCTTTTCGATATCTTAAAGTACCCCTACGATCAAATCTGGCGATATTTTTGCGTATTTGGAAAGTAAAGGTGCTCTTTGTTTTTCTTGTCCAAGCCGTTTTTCGATATGACGACGGGAAGTCGAATTTTTAGTTTTTATGTCTGCCATTACCCGAACCCTTTCCTGTGACAGCTAATTTTCAGCGGATGTGACGTCATATAAATCAACTGGCTACTTTTCACACAAACCTTCGCGCGAACTTGTAAGTAAAGTACAATGTTTTACTATTTTCCACAAAGGACGAAATTTTAAATAGACAATATGCCTTTAAAAGAGCGCCGGACGTGTCGAGACCTGTTGACGTCACGACAGCAAACCCCTGGACGAAAATCGCGAACTATTTGGAACATACTTCAGTAATGGTGGACGTGAGTTTGACGGTTAACTCTCCGCAAAATTCATAGTTTAATTTGGTCCTTTGGCAATATTTTTCACTGATTTGAATATTTCTGCCCACTGTTTGACCTTTTAGAAGACAAAAAATTGCCAAAAGAACTAGTCAAATTTCGTCGTAGTGGCACTTTAAGAATATCACAAGTTGAAGAACGACAGCATTTTAGTTGTTATCATCATCATTGTCTTCATTATCATCATCGTCATTATCGTCATCAGAACCACCACCATCGTTATCGTCATCATTGTCATCAACGTCATCATCATCTTCTCCACCATTAACTTCATCATCCTCATTATCGTCACCATCATCGTCGTCATCATTTTTATTATGCTATTAGTAATACTTGGATCGCTTTTTTACTGATTGTAGTTGTGGGGATGCGATGTGCACTATTGCTTCTAGTACCAGTTTCCCCGAGCCTTTTGAGACACCATCTGACCGTAGGAGACTGGGCTGGGTGCACAAGAAGTTCTCTGGCACGCGCCACAGTGACCACATTGCAATGTTGAGTGCATTCCAGGCCTGGGAAGATGCCAGGTTAGTTCAAGGCTGATGAACTTCAATCTCTTTGGAAGCTAGGAGGCATTTGTTTTGTTATCTTACTGCCATTTATTTTGCCTTATTTTCGAAGAGTAGATTTACAATTTTCAAGTTTTGTCGCCTCCTTATTCTCTGCGTGTGCTCTTAAAATAATCCAGTACAGCAAAACCCAACGTGTTTTACGCGGATGCTCTTCTTAGAATGGGCTCGGCAGCTGCCCATGATAGCAACCAAAATGTCAGATCACGTAACACGTGCTTTTCACTCTCCTTCCATTTCTATCAATCCCAAGCCTTAGCATTTCTATCAATCCCAAGCCTTACCATTTCTAACGACCTCAAGCCTTACCATTTCCATCAATCCCAAGCCTTTCCATTTCCATCAATCCCCAAGCCTTACCATTTCTATCAATACCAAGCCTTACAGTCTATATTCTTCGTATGTTGTTGTTGTTCAGGTCAGTGGACGAGTCGTCTGAGTTCCATTTCTGTGATAGTCATCAGCTTAGCATGGCCACACTAAGAATGACAGCCGAGGCCAAGGTACTGCAGTGAAAATACGTGAAAGTATGATTGCTACATTATCAGAGAATGAGTGTGTAGTTTCCCTGCTTCCCGGTTCCTCGACGTGCCTCACTATATGTGGGTAAACTATTAAGCTGTCTGCTTAGTAGTGTGGTGTCTATAAATGTATAGTGACTTGAGTGTGAAGTGTGACTTCATACTTGCATAGCCAGATTACAAAATACGAATATCAGGTTGTGGATGGTGGGTAATGTAACTAGCGGATCTGCTCATGAAAAGTATTACGCTGGCTGATTAGTAGTGACGTGAATCAAAGCAAGAATGCATAAAATAAAACATCTTAACTATTTGTTTATTTTTCTCATGGTAGCTTCAATTAAAAGATTTGCTGTGCAATGCCGGGTACCCTGAAGGTAAGTGCGTTCCCATTCTCTCACTCTGGCATTCGAAATCTTGGCCTCTTGGTAAAGGTCTGGGCAAACGAGGAAACAGTGTTGCTGATAATGATTGGTTGCTTTGGTGAGCAAACGGGTTGCGGACAAATGTGCACGCTGGGGAAAAACGAGGAAATATTGTGGGAAACATTGAAATTCTCAAAAGTTTCTGCAACAATGTTTCCTCGTTTTCCCAGGGCTTAAGGTATAGGTTGGAACTGAAGATTTCTCCAAATTTCTTTAGAATGTATGCATCCTCAGCCGTTCAACTTCAGTGGACCAGACTCAAAGCTCGACCTCGTAAGTGTTTTTTTTACTACTTTGGGGACACTCCCTTTAGCTTGTTACAGTTCTATAAATCCGTACCAGGTGTGTTGTTTTAGACCATGACTTTAAACATGCCGTAGTTATTGCAAACGCCACTATGTAAAGATGTTTTACCGCTGTTAGATAAAATTCTGGCTGCAATATTAATAATACTGCAGCGAGTCAGCAAGTGCTAGCTGGCTGAAATCATCGACAGAACAATGGGATTCAATGAGGAACAGTACTTATAATAGAGCCAGACTGTACCGCTCGAAACGACCCACAGTATTGGCTTCCTATCCAATTCAAAACACCCTTACCTTTAGAATGAACAGTACAAAAACAATAGAGCTACAGTATAATGGGTCCAATCAGAATACAAGTCTTGAGTGGAACTGTATTACTTTTATAATATGGTTAACAGTTTTCAGGAAAACATGGGAAATATTTGTAGCCAATGGTTTATTTAATGTGGTGCATGACGTGTGTGTGTGTGTGTGCAGGGTTTTGTCTAGGATTTAGATTTTTTTTTGGGGGGGGGGGGGGTGGGATTTAGAGTGGGCAACAGGCGAGAGATTTCTAGGGGACTGGGAAAATTGTTTCAAATTTAGATTCTGTGATATACAATCAAATGCATTTTGGGAAGCAATAATGTAAACAGTTACATTGTAATCAGTATATTTAAGTGCAAAATGTTCACCACACTTCCCCTTCTCCCCCACTAGATGATTATTTACATCTCCCCCACTAGGGGATGATTCTCCCCCACTAGGGGATGATTCTCCCCCACTAGGGGATGATTCTCCCCCACTAGGGGATGATTCTCCCCCACTAGGGGATGATTCTCCCCCACTAGGGGATGATTCTCCCCCACTAGGGGATGATTCTCCCCCACTAGGGGATGATTCTCCCCCACTAGGGGATGTTCTCCCCCACTAGGGGATGAACCGCTCTCCCCCTGGTGTGTATAAACGTTTTTCAGCACCTGTTACACTGAAGGTCACGTCCTTATCGCGGTGTTCTGCTGTAGGTTGTTGCCCTCCTGTGCCTGGGTCTGTACCCCAACGTGTGCATGCATCGCGAGAAGCGCAAGGTGATTACAACAGAGGGTAAGGCCGCACTGGTGCATAAGTCCTCGGTTAACTGTACCAACAGGGAGTATATCTTCCCGTCGCCGTTCTTCGTATTTGGGGAGAAGATCCGTACTCGTGCGGTATCCTGTAAACAGATGACTATGGTCAACCCGCTGCAGCTGCTTCTCTTTAGTCAAAGTAAAGTGTCTTCTGTAAAGGGAAACATCAGGATGGACGACTGGTATGAATTATATATATAGCGCGAGGTACGTACCGTAAGTTATGGACCGACACCATGGCATACGGTACGGACCGAGCAAACGAGGTTAATAAGATATTTTGGGTATGTTTTTTGTGTACGGAAGTTATGGACCGCAAACTGAACATTCTTAGCTGTTGACATTATTTAGCCCTATTGATGTTGGTCATTCACTCCAAGTTCTATACTTCATGTTAGTGTTGAACGAGCGTCGTTCGTTGTCAGTACTCTATTATTTATGCTCATTACCAAGTTTCGTATTCTCACGAACGAGCCTTTTGGTGGCTAACAGGTATCTCAGACCTCCTATATTTCCTATATATCCTATAATTTGTATAGGATCCTATAAAGAACCTATATTTCTAGAAATCCTCCTATATTTCCTATAAATAGGATGTATGCTGAGTGATACATTTATATTTTGCACTTTTTAGCATTTTTGTTGTGAATTAACAAAAGCAAAATTCTTTCCTATCAAAAAAACAAAAACAGGTTTGATCAAACACATTAAAAGTTCACGTTTTAAAAATTGTGTTTATTGTTTACTATTTATTGTTTGAAAGCTATTTTAGCTCCTATAAAGTGCCTATATTTTTGGGGAAAATCCTATATTTTCCTATATTTAGAACTTGCACAGCTTATATTTCCTATCAAATTTGTCCAAAAAGTGGCTGGGATGTATGGGCTAAGTTTAGTTTAGTTTTGTAATTATTCCGAGCCTCCACCTATACTTAGTACTTAGTGGCTCATGTGGGGGATTATTTTGTAATGCTAAGTATTTTGAACATCCTCCGCACGAGCCTCCATTGAGTGCTCTTTCCAGCTCGTCAGTGAGAATACAAAACGTGTATTGACGGTTCGCAAAAGAGCTTTTGCCATGAAAACCAAATATTTACATCGAGAAAATAGAAAATGAAGAATAAATACAAAACATGTATTGTGGGAGTGGAGGGATCAATCCAGAATGACTTATTTGATCTAACAAGCGGTTTTATTTTTTCTGCCTCCAGGATCCAGTTCCGTATGCCTCATAATCAAGGTGCCATGGTCGTTGCCATGCGACAGGCCATCGATGTCCTGCTCATCCAGGCTGCCTCGAACCCAGTCTCCATCTCGGAGCCGTCCCACACGGACGAACGTATTATCAACACCATCAAGTCCCTGTCACGTGCTAACGCTGGCAAGTTTATACAAGGTGGTCAGGGGGGACCACCACCTCCAAATCGAGGACAAGGACCTTCCCCTGGACGAGGGTAAGGCATGGTTTTCTGAGATCTGTACAGCACCCGAAATGATCCCGTGCCCCAAATGATCCCGAACCTGAAATGATCCCCAAATGGCGTACCCGAAATGATCCCCAACCCGAAATGATCCCCAACCCGAAATGACTCTCATCAAGTACCTGAGATTGATCCCGAAATAATTTTGGGAACGGACTTGGATTGGAGGGTAGAATTGCGGAATAGGTAAAACGATTTTAGACTTTCTTGAAAAGAAGACAAACAACACAAACAAAAACAATATGACGTCATTGTTCACGTTATTCTGATGTAGGCTTAGATACAAATATCCAGATATTTTTGGAGATATTTAGAAGCTCTTGGGATATTTAGAAAATTCCGAGATATTTAGAAAAAAATGTAATTTTCCTGAATATTTAGGACTTTTAAAGCATACTTTGGGGGTTCACTGGCGTTTTCCCTTGATTTACCCGAGCCAGCAATATAACTATCCAGCGGTATTACTTTTCAATAATGTATCCCACAATTCCAATGCTAGATAGTAATCCAATATGGCGGACATGGACAATATTAAGGCAAATATTCGCATAAACGTTAAAATAGCATAGATATGTATGGCGATATTTAAGGAATTTTACGAGATATTTAGAGCTTTTTTGGAGAATTTCCGGAAACATATTTAGGCCATTTTTCGAGATATTTGTATCTAAGCCTATTCTGATGAAATTCGCTGATATCTCGTTCCAAATAAGCAATGTTTAGTACTGTTTACAGCTAGGAGCATTGTAAGAACGTATTACTTCTAAAATAAGACTCAGTTTGTGAGTCAAGAAAAGCGTGATTTTACTACGGGCCAAAAAAAAACACTTTAAAAGTTTCCTTATTTGGAATGATTGACAGGTTAGCGGCTTTCCACAGAACAAACACTGAGAAGCCATTTGTGTCGAATTTAGCGACGATCGTAATATGCTAATTTTGACCTTCAATTAATAAGATGACCCTCAAAACCGTCAAGACAATGGAGATAAACTGCCTCAGTTTTGAGTAAAAGATTCTCAAATATGACCTATTTTCACGTCAACGATAGTCTTCTTTATAGTAGCAACAAACCAAGAGACCATGGTCTCTGGTAATAAACCCATGAGCTAAGAATAAAACTGCATTTGCATGCCTATCATTCCGTAGCACCACGAAAGGTAATTTTATTTGGTTCCACATGTGCTTTGTACGCTTCATACCTCAAATCATATTAAATAATAACTCACCTTGATATTTTCTTTCTTGGGCGTATCACCATTATCTCCTCCTCTCACGTGTTACGACACATCGCGAAGTAAAAAATGGCTTCTCAAATGTTTGTTCTGTGGAAAGCCGCTAATCTATCAAACCTGAAGGAAACGTTTTAAGTGTTTTTTGGCCTGTAATAAAATCGCATGTTTTTCTTGACTCACAAACTGAGCCTTATTTTAGAAGTAATATGTTCTTGCAATGCTCAGTCCTACTCCTAGCTGTAAACAGTACTAAACATTGCTATTAGCGAATTTCATCAGAATCACGTGACCGATGACGTCATATTGTTGTTGTTTGTGCCGTTTGTCTCCTTTTCAAGAAAGTATTCATTGTTTTACCTATTCCGGAATTCTACCCTCCAATCCAAGTCCGTTCCCAAAATTATTTCGGGATCATCTCAGGTACTTGATGGGAGTCATTTCGGGTCGGGGATCATTTCGGGTACGATTTGGGGATCATTTCAGGTTCGGGATCATTTGGGGCATGGGATCATTTCGGGTGCTGTACAGATCCCAATTCTTCTTTAAAATTTAAAGATTTAATGTTTGCGCTCTTTACTAATTTCAGTGGTTCCATGCGAGGTCGAGACGGTTTCAATCCCCAAAGGCGTGGATACCAAGGCCCACGTCATTATCGCGGTGACGGCGGGGGTGGCAGAGGTTTCCGTGGTGGTGGATTCCGAGGGGATTTCCGTGGAGGACGGGGTAGAGGTTACTTCTAACTCTAGTAGTACGAATCAGCATTTTTTGGATCGACGTTCAGTTGATGCGTGACTGACGTTAATGCGGTGTCGCGCACCATTCATTTACAAGGAGAACAACGCGTGAAAATAACGAGACAGTGCGCTGCTGCCTGTTCCGCAAATAATTAGACTACATAAAAATAAAATTGCTTTTCTGTGGAGAAAAAGAGTGCACGAGAAGAGGCTGAACATAATCCACGATGGCCTATTTTGGATCATGTTACCAGGAGTAATGACGCCATTTTGAGTTAGGCGCGTAAATGTTTCTGGGTACGTGTTACTTTACCCAGTCCCTCTCTCCCCAGATTCCATTCTTTTCCGGTTCCCATTTTTTCATCAGAGTGGTAGGACTGGGAACCAATTTATATGGGACGAGCAGGAATAGTAAAATGCACTAACTCCAACCATTTCGTAAACAAGTTCCCAGGTAAACGCAGATAAACAAGAGAAAGAAGTAGTGAGAAAATAAGGCGGTTCTTCTGAGGGTCACTCAGTGACCGCTTCGAGATCAACATCTCGAGGTTAAAATTAAGATTATCATTAATTGTCAAATCGCTGTAAAGTAATGATAGTCGTTATTCTTAAAACCAGTCAAGGATAAAGATAAACATTGGTATGTAATCAACTAAAGTCGATTGAGGTATGCTAACCGCCGTGGAAAGCGAGTAGCAGCTGACGTTTCGAGCGCTAGCCCTTCGTCAGAGCTCTGACGAAGGGCTAGCGCTCGAAACGTCAGCTGCTACTCGCTTTCCACGGCGGTTAGCATACCTCAATCGACTTTAGTTGATTTACAGGAACTAGTTGCCTATCATAAAGATAAACATGTCTCATTCAGACTTAGTTCGAGCCCCAGTAGGGTTAGGATTTGTCTTTGAAATAATTATCATTTTGACAATTAATAATTCTTAAAGTTATATTTTTGCGTATTCTAAAGTAAAAGTTGCTATTTTTTCCTGCCCAAACCCTTTTTATATCACGAAGGGAAGTCTTATTTATTGGGATCCGACGTAATTTTCTCAACAGTCTACGTTTCGCACGAACTTCTAAGTGAAGTACATGGTTTTTTTTCCAAAATGGAAAGGAAAGAATGAAGTTTAAATGAAAATTTGCATTTACAAGAGGCATTGAGAAAATATTACGTCACGACAGCAACCGCTGGTCGAAAATCATGAAGTATTTGGAACACACTCGGCAAAATTCATAGCTTAATTTGGTCCTTTGGTAATATTACTAAGTATGGGCTCCTGTTTTCACTGATTTGGATATTTTCGACAGTCTTTTTCGAAGACAAAAATGTAGAAAAGAAAGTTGAATTTCGTCGTAGTGGGACTTTAACCTCGATCATGTATATAATTAGTTTGCAGTATTTTTCGTACCGAGACGTTTTATTATAAAGTTCCTTCCTTCACTAAAATGGAGCATACTAGTGGGGTGTGGCTTACTTTAAATAAATGAGATGACTTCGTGTTCATATTATTTCAGGTTTTTATTAGCTACACATTTGTTGTTGTATCTTTTAGAGTATTTAAAAACTGACAATAAAAAGCGATTACCATCTGTACTGAGTTGAGTTTACAAACTGAGAAATACTTCTCGCCTGTGCATAAATTAACATTCTTCCTGTTTAAACAGGAAGTTCCGGTATGAAAGTAGCCTGATTTTCAGACGATGCGACGTCGTCTGAGGAAGTGAGCGGACGACCTCGTACCGTCCGAAAATCAGGCTAGTATGAAAGGGGCTACGCCATTGACACTTTCACTGTCTTTGTGGAGTGAATTCAAATTCATAAAAAATAACCTAACCATAAATACTGTCTTAAGCAAACGACCATTCCTTCACTTTTTGATTTTAAACTAACAACTTGAATTCGCCATGGATGAAGAGACTTGCCCTTTTATACCGGAACTTCCTGTTTAACGCC
Source organism: Actinernus sp. WN-2022 (assembly GCA_030867875.1). Lineage (NCBI taxonomy): Eukaryota > Metazoa > Cnidaria > Anthozoa > Actiniaria > Actinernidae > Actinernus > Actinernus sp. WN-2022. The sequence goes on along the minus strand of JAOWCC010000936.1, from coordinate 78,886,478 downwards.
TGATCGATAACGAACACGTCACTAACACGAATAACGTTTGTGTAACGAGCTACACAGCGAGCTGTCTAACACAACTAGTTTTTCATTTGTCAGCTGTCATTCTTGTTGGGCTGCAAGCGTTGCGTGACAGAGCTCACGACGACTGCAAAAGAGACTACCATATTGGAGGATGAAATCAACTAGTCTGTTTAATTTAGCGAAGAACTGGTCTCATCCAAAGACATTATAATAACAGGAATATTCCAGGTTTCACAAATGGCCAGTTATCCCGCGCATTAGGAGAATTTACGTATCTATATTTCAAAGAAGAAAAGTTATTTGAAGTGCTTGTTATAAAAGAAATAGAAAACATTTTATTTGTGTTACCATTACTTTCCTACCCTGGGTACCAGAGGTACAGCACCTAGAAAAGCAACATGTACTAATAGGCCATTTTGACGATGTTGCGCGCGCATTGAGAACAATATACAAGCAATCAAGAAAACAAAAGATTGTTATGCAACATTGAGTTTTGGCGGGCCACACGCTTTTGTTTTCAATGCGTGCGCAACATCGTCAAAATGGCCTATTGTCTGGCTGCCTCGAGAGCTGTTGGTCCCGAGGAGGTTGGTATTGTGTCGAGGATCACCGTGATCTCCCTCATCACTGTGGACAACGCTGACCCTCTGTATATTAGAACCTCAAATTTGGCTTAGTTTTCACCATGAATCTGTAAGAGAAAGCAATGATCAATATTTGTTCAGTTCTACAAACGTAATACGGGTTTTATGGTCTTGCTGTAAACACCGCAACAGACGACACGTGATGTGCCTTTTTAACGTCTAGCCAGTTTTCGTAACAAAGCTTAAAGGGTACTGTCAATCGAATTGAACCTTCAAGATTCTTTAAAACAAAACTACAAAAATAACACCCTGAGATAGAAGAGAAGTAACATGTGACTGTCCTGATATGCTTTTCAAACTTTTTCGATAGATGGATGGCGAAGATTAAAGTGGATTACAAAAGCTTATTCACCGATTCTGTTCTAAATTTCTCTTTAAAGTATATATAAGGTCAAATATTTTTACCATTAATATCGATTCTACATCAAATGAATAGTTGAATATTTCTCGATCTGAGTGTTGTATCCATGAGTTATAGAGGTTATATTTATAATATATTCAAGCCGGTGACGTAAATTCGGTCTTCAATTATTATACAAAAACATACTGATAGCGATAAATTATGACCTTTTGTAAACATCTATGTTATATTCGAAGCTTATATCAGTGATTCTACCAACTATTTTGTCAAAATCAGTAAACGGTTTCATTCAGAAGGAAAAAGAAATGAAAGTAAATTCCCGAATTTACGTCACATCATCAGCATACTATTCAACTATTCACTTGATGCAGAATCGATATTAATGATAATAATATTTGACCTGATATACTATTTTTCATCCACTCGAATCTTTGCCATCCTTCATCAAAATTGTCTCAACTTTTCTCCACTATCCCAGGAAAGCATATTCTGCTAAGCCCGGCGTAACTAATCGATCAAAATCGATCATCGGTAATCGATAAAAATCGATAGTCACAAATTTTTCGCTGGCTAATTAATCGTTTTTTTTATCGATTATTATTTGTAACGTAATATATAGATAGAATAGCCATGGGTCGTTTTACTGCGGCATATCAGAGTAAAACTGTTCATTAGTCGTATCACGTACTGAAATGGCGGAGGGATCTGACGCTGTGAGGCTAAGTTTTGACGCTGTGGTCAAAGGCTACCATGAGTGTAGTTTTTTCTCTAAACCGAAATGAGGACGAATTTGTTCTAGAGCGCAAGCGTGGAGAGAAAGGAGAAGCTTTCCAAGTGCTAAGGAAATCTGACAGAGGGCGACTTGGCCATATTCAAAAAGACGAAAATTCGATAAAAATCGATAGTCACAAAAAAATGTCCGATACAAATCGATTGATTAGTATTGCCTATTATCGATTAATATCGATTTTATTGATTAATCGATTTATCGATTAGTTACGCCGGGTGCTAAGGGAACAGGTCAAAACACCTTCTGGTGAAAAAAAATGGTTTCTATCGGGGGACACATCGTTTTAGTATAGAGTATTTTCTCCAGAGGAGATGGTTGGCAGCAGCCCCCTGCCCAAAAATGGGTCCGTCTTGAGTTATCTTGTGCTAGCTTATCATTAACCAAATAAGAACTAACTTGGCAATGTATTTTTTTTAAATTTAAACATATTTATTCCATCATAATTGCCCCAAGAGCAGAAGCTGTACACCTATTGCATACATTTCAACAGAGGAAGTTGGGAGCGAAACAGAAACAACAGAAAATAGATAACATTACATATGAACTGAAAAGCGAGATGTAGCGGAAATAAAATATTGAACAGCAAGGAATAATTTACAATTTGAATTAAAGTCAACATTGGTACATCCACGAAGTAAAAACATTAGCTTGTCAGATTCGTTAGAATTATACCAGAAATTCATTAGGCACGCTGCAGCCGAGGTAAGTAAACGAGAGCGATGGGCTTCGAAACGGGGACAATGTAACAGGTAATGTTTGATAGTTTCCCGCTGGAATCCACACTCACATACAGGAGGGGGTATACAATTATGGCGAAAAAGATCGTCGTTTAAGGTGCTATTTTTCAACCTAAGTCTAGTTTGCAAAACAGAAGGATACCTCCTTTTGACAACAACCTATTAACTGAATTTTTGAATTTAGCAAAAGAGGAAGAATTCCTTATATAGAGAGCCAGGGAGTTCCATCCGGAAATAGAAGAAGGAAACAAGGAGTCTTGAAATCTAGATGTGGAGCAACTTATAAGTGATATGTTATCGCTATTACGGAGTGAATAACTAGATCTGTGAGAAACTGGCGCGGGTAAGACGGAGGAGAGAGAGTCAGGAACTAAATTATTCTTAATTTTATAAAAGACCGAAAGTTTATGAATATGACGTCTTGTTTTAAGTGTATCCCAGGCAAGTTCATCTAACAGGGACTGGCGGTTAGTTCCTTTAATGGCGATGTATTTGTTGGGGCAAAAAAGTCCCCCCCCCCCCCCCCAGATTACAATTTGTTACAAACTTGCTCTTTTTCTTTCTTCGCTAAATTACTTAACACTACTTACTTGTCTAAGTTGGTCCAGAACGTGTTAATAGAGGCCTTGTCCAAATGTCTTGTGTTGCGACTTATCTGGAAAACACAACATTAGCTAACTAAATAGGTTTATTTCACCGGGCCTCTACTTAATTTTTGTCAAAATCAGGCGTAGTATACTCTCACTTTATAACAGGAATACTCTTGAACACTGACGATCAAATGATGATTCCAAAAAGCCAACTAAACTCTAGCCTTCGCACTACACCTCTATATTATATGAACCATACCGTGAGAACCAAAACATCCCATTTCTGTACGTTAGGATCAGTTTTAACATCTTCAAACTTCAGGTGGAATCCTCGAACTGCAAGCGTTAAAAAAAACTATTAGCTCAAACTTGACAGAGTTGTGAAATCATTAACAGATTGATAAACAATAATAGTCACGGATACGGGAAGGAGAAGTGATGACCCCACCCCTAGACGCGTCACTGACGTCACTGCACTGAACATATCTGATTGGTTGCGGAAGTAGCTTACTTTTGGTAAAGATGTCCACTGGTGACCCATCAGCGAGAAGCCATGGCCATCCCTTGAACTGCCACGCGGGACCGTGTACAAACACGGCAACCACTCGATTCCTGGTGAGGTGGAAGTATCGCAGAGTAATTAGATCGAGTAGCAATGTGAACATTTATAAATCTAAGCTTAAAACATATCTTTTTAAACGGACATATAATTTATAGCTTGTGTTTTACTAACTTTTATAGTCAATCTGTTTGTTATATTGTTTAAAGTTCAATTTTAAATCTATTTTAATTCTTAGCTTAAGCCATAATTAGTTCTGTGATTGTATAGTTAGTTATTAATGTATAAGCGCTATATAAATATTATTATTATTATTATTATTAATTAAACGTACTATACTAACACCATTTTAATAAGTCAGACTGTAAGTATATTCAGTGACGTCATCCGTGACGTCATCCGTGTACTTCTCGTGTATCAGGACTTGAATGCATGTTTTAAAATGTAGTTTCCAGCGCCTCTGCTGCATCTAGCAAAGCTGAATTATATTGATATATTTTATTCAAGCATTAATGAGTTAAACATTCGCGATTTGTTCGCTTTTCCGCGAATGACGTCACTATAATTCAATTCCAACCACTTATTAAAAGGGAATACAGACTCCCTCACCTTGTTGAAACGGACCCATAGTTCTTCAGGGGTTCATTACTTCATACCTACGGTGGCCCACAACGGCAATACAAAAATATATATCCCACTACAAAAATATATATGCCACTACAAAAATATAAGTCCCCGTACGAAAATGTTTCCCAGTACAAAAATATAAGTCCCAGTACAAAAATGTTTCCCACTACAAAAGTTTCCCACTACAAAATGTTTCCCACTACAAAAGTTTCCCACTACAAAAATGTTTCCCACTACAAAAGTTTCCCAGTACAAAAATGTGTCCCACTACAAAAGTTTCCCAGTACAAATATAAGTCCCAGTACAAAAATGTTTCCCAGTACAAAAATATATTCCATACATGTTGTATCTGCCTATCAATTTATCCATACTCCTTCGCGCACTCGCCCAAAAGTGTGGAGCATAAAAGCATGGCCGCTCGCATTCCAGGTTGTTACTGTCACAAGTGCGCAAATAGACTAGAAAGTACGTTTATGTATTGCCCTAAATGTGGAGCAGAGGTTTTTCGTCGAGTTACTGGAAGTAACTCACCACGAACGTCCGTTGAGTCGACAAAGGATTTACCAGCATCGAAACAAACGAAGTCAAACTCAAAGTTTGATTTGCCAAGTTTCATTTCCTTCAAGGCCAAAAAGGAGTCTGAAAGAAACTCCTTCTCCATAAGAAAGAAAACAAAGAAAAGGAAGATAGACGACAAAGAAGTTGTGATTCAAGTTGGAGTTATGAAGGATAAAGATAATATCAAGAGAGGAGAAAATCTCCCGTTAAAGGTACTTTCGTTTGCCACACCTGAAAACATCTTGCAAGCAGCCACCAAGAAGCACAGTGCTTTCAACAAAAGGTTTGGTAACAAAGGCGAGTACCGTCTAGTCTATAAAGATGGTACCGAAGTGAAGTTTATTCCTGGAACTGAAGAGCCCTTTTCTTTATTCAGATAAAAAGAGGAATCTGGTCTTGGCTTTGCCAGAATTGTCTTCTATTTACTTCCAGTTGGCGACATTTTTGATCAACTTAGAGAATCCCTTGAAAAGAAAGATTCCTCGTCAAGTTCCGATGAACCCAGTGGCAGTAACATTGAAATTAGTCAGTGATGATGATGACAAGAAGCTGAAGCCAGTCGAATGGTTGCAGCCCAAATCACACTGCTTCAGTCATAGAGCAACACCCACACATATGACACAGTCGCAGTCAGTGGAAGAGTGTACTGGAACTGGAAGCACATATAATGAGAATAGAGGTCAGTGGTGGATCGATTGAGTGTCCTACATGCTACAAAAGATTTCCGAGGGAAACTGGTGACAAGCAGTCCACATCTTTTTTGTACTTGGAAACATTTTTGAACTGGGACTTATATTTTTGTACCGGAAACATTTTTGTACTGGGACATATATTTTTGTACTGGGAAACATTTTTGTACTGGGACATATTTTTGTACTGGTATTTCCCTTTGTTGTACTAGGACTTATATTTTTGTAGTGGCATATAGTTTTGTAGTGGCATATATTTTTGTAGTAGGATTTATATTTTTGTAGTGGCATACATATATTTTTGTAGTGGCATATATATTTTTGTAGTGGGATTTATATTTTTGTATTGCCCTTGTGGGCCACCGTACATACCCGACTCGATGCGTAAGCGTTGTAATTGTCCAGTAATAAACGTAGATTACAGGATAACTTACTTTTCCTCCGCACGATAACAAACATTTTCAGTAATGTTGTAAGCAAACACGTACCACTCGTTTGGCAGTAGCCTGGAGGGATTGTCCACCACACGGTACGGTGCTGTCACGTTGGTTGCCGTGCCTGATGCGTTCTGTACCACGTCTTTACGCCTTTGAATCAGAATCTCGTTTTCACGACGCGTCCCCAGCCGCTTGTTCTCATCTGATGTTACGAACCTAATAATACGAGCACGACTCAGTAAAACAACAAAGAGCCCTCAGAGAATACAAAATACGGTATTACGCCCGTTTCCCAGCTTTGAGGTTGATGAATACGGTCTACATGACCTGCGTGGACCCGTCCTCACACCCAAAAAAACGGGAGGGCACCCAGGGATGCACGCGGGCTGCGTGGACTTTAGATGACGTCATCGTTACGTTTTACCTCGTTTAATAGCAGACAAGGCCACAAACAAATAAGAGTCCATAAAGCGATTGTCGTAAAATCAAAACCAAAGTAATTCCAGAGCCAATAGAAACTGAAAGCCTTGAAAGCATCTTATAACCCAGACAATCCGCGCACATGGAAGTCAGTTTGTAAAAAACGTAACTGTTCGTAGCCTACTCAGTCCTTTAACTTGTTGTTTTTAGTCATCTTGTGGTTGTGAAATCCTTATCATTAGTTCTTTCTTTGACTATTATTAATTTAATTTAGTGTCATGGGCCCGCAGTAATTAGCTTTAGCTGCTGCGGTCACTTTTGTTTCTACATCATTGTAATTTGTTAAAACTATCGTTCGTGGTATCATTCCTGATATGTATTTTTCCTTCAGCCGAAGCTAAATAAGTAAATAAGCAGATAAGTAAATAAAAGTGCCAATCACGAACTGGATTGAGTAATTCGTGATTGGTTTTACTTGAACCAACACGAGGAAAAGTACGTGTTGAAGATTTTTCGAGAAAACAGCTTTACATAACTGCAATAGTTACTGACACCAACTGCAGCCACACATTCTTTGTAATTTTCGCAGTTTTGTAAAGCCGTTTTCTCGAAAACTATTCAACATATTACTCTCAATGTTTCGTCGATTACTAAGTGTGACATTCTCTGTTTGTTTGTAACTTGAAGTCTGACTTATGCTAATGAGGCTAAAGGTAAACAGCGACGTTATCTGAAATCCACCTATATACATGATCTTATGCTCAATGAAGAAGGCTGGTCTGCTCTGGTTTAATGAGGCAATGTCAATTGAATAGAACCTTGCAACTGAAGTTTCTTTAAATCAAAACTACAAAAATAACACCTTGAGACAGAAGAGAAATACAATGTGAATGTCCTGACATGCTTTCCAATCTTTTTCGATAGAGGATGGCAAAGATTAAAGTGAATTACAAAAGCTTATTCTAGAAACTTGATTATGGTTACAGTGAACCGGTATCAAGTTGCTCTAAAAGCAGTATTTTTTATCCACTCGAATCTTTGCCATCCTTCACCAAAATTGTCTAAAATTCTCTCCAGTATACCTAGAAAGCATACTCTGCTAATTGGAGTAGTTGTTTTTATCTTTCATTATGAGAAAGTTCATCATTTGAGCGTTGACAGTGTCCTTTAATATTAAATAGTACGTAAAATGGTGACCTACTTAAAATCCTGCAGCAGATCCTTGGCGTTGTATAACGTGATGAGGGACGTGGTGCCTGCTGGTACTATTATGATGGGGGTCTTCGATTCTAACAAGACAACACCAATAGCTAAGATACCAGTTAGATGAAGTATTGAAGGTTCGCCAATAGCTAACATACAGGGCTCGAAATTGCGCCCGATACGGGCGTAAATACGCCTAGATTTTTTCGTTTTACGCCTAACGTTTTCCACTTAGGCGTAAAATTTTGGATAATTACGCCTAAAATGTTTAAGCTAAGCGTAAAATTACGCCCCCTTTTTTTCTTAATTTCGAGCCCTGAACATACCAGTTGGATGAGGTATTGAAGGTTGGTCAATTTTCACATGATGAAACATTCAAACTCACAGCACGAAGCAAGATGTGCCCGAACAAAATGAGAAAATGCTAACTTCCCCTTGTTTTACTAATAGTCGTAGTTCTTGACCGCCATTTTGAAAGGTAACCAAGCCTTTGGTGACATTGAGGCTGGAGTTGACTCGGCTTATTTAGATGCTTGTATCTAGTTAGCATGATAATCGAAATCTATCCATATTCATAGAAAGAGGGTTGGTGTCAGTGCAGGGTCAACTCCAGCCTCCATGGCTTGCATCTAGTTAGCATGATAATCGAAATCTATCCATATTCATAGAAAGAGGGTTTGTATCAGTGCAGGGTCAACTCCAGCCTCCATGGCTTGTATCTAGTTAGCATGATAATCGAAATCTATCCATATTCATAGAAAGAGGGTTTGTATCAGTGCAGGGTCAACTCCAGCCTCCATGGCTTGTATCTAGTTAGCATGATAATCGAAATCTATCCATATTCATAGAAAGAGGGTTTGTATCAGTGCAGGGTCAACTCTAGCCTGCTGTGCAGACGTATTTTTTCACTCTCATAAATTCGAAGAAAAAAGTAACGTCTGCTTACCCGAGCGCTTAATTAGTTTCCAATATGCACACCTCAGTGTTATAGACCAATCAGATTTTACCTTCCATATCCTGGAAAGTGACGTATGTTGCATTTAAAAGGAAATTCAGACAATACATTTGCCATTGACCAATCATAGGAGTGTTCACTGGCGCGCCAATTCACTAAAATTCTAACAATGGCTTTGATTGAACAGAAAAATAAACAAACGTGCTGACGTCGTACTTGCATATTGGAAACTAATTAAGCGCTCGGGTAAGCAGACGTTACTTTTTTCGTCGAATTTATGAGTGAAAAAATACGTCTGCATAGCAGGCTAGGTCAACTCCAGCCTCCATGGCTTGTATCTAGTTAGCATGATAATCGAAATCTATCCATGTTCATAGAAAGAGGGTTTGTATCAGTGCAGAGTCAACTCCAGCCTCCATGGCTTGTATCTAGTTAGCATGATAATCGAAATCTATCCATGTTCATAGAAAGTGGGTTTGTATCAGTGCAGGGTCAACTCCATCCTCCATGGCTTGTATCTAGTTAGCATGATAATCGAAATCTATCCATATTCATAGAAAGAGGGTTTGTATCAGTGCAGGGTCAACTCCAGCTTCCATGCGAGGCTATGGCTTGGTTACCTTTCAAGAACTACGAGTTGAACTCTATCTTACCTCTCTTGGCAGGCTTCTGTACAGCTGTGTGGAACAGAGAAAAATGGTTACTTGTGGCACCAACTAACACGAATACTGACTGTGTCAATATATCAATTATATGATCAGAGATTCCTCTGGCCTCTTCTATCAGGAAATACTCTGTGTTGATACAAAATCAGTGTTTTTTAGTAGAGAGATTTATCTAGCCTCTTCTATCAGGAGATACTCTGTTTCGATACAAAATCAGTGTTTTTAGTAGAGAGATTTATCTAGCCTCTTCTATCAGGAGATACTCTGTGTCGATACAAAATCAGTGTTTTTAGTAGAGAGATTTATCAAGCCTCTTCTATCAGGTGATACTCTGTGTCGATACAAAATCAGTGTTTTTAGTAGAGAGATTTATCTAGCCTCTTCTATCAGGAGATACTCTGTCGATACAAAATCAGTGTTTTTAGTAGAGAGATTTATCTAGCCTCTTCTATCAGGCAGTACTCTGTGTCGGTACAAAATGTTTTTTTCAGTACAGAGCCACATGCCAAAAAACAGCAGCCGGGAGTTCGAATAAAGAAATGGTAAACGTGCAGCGTGCGTCCATCGAGTTATTGACTCACGTCAGTCGAGGCAAAGCCGAGAGTGACTCTAACTTCTCGAGTGCTTAGGCAACCTCCCAAGTGCGTCCATAACTCGATGGACGCACAGCTGTGGCGTTTACCATTTCTTTAAAAATATAACCACAACAATTAAAGAGCAAATAATGTTTTTGTTGGTGATGAAATATAAATTCTCAATACACGAAGCGCGCGAAAAAAATTGCATAAATTAAGCTGAGCGCTCTCGCGACTGTTCCAGTGCAAAAAGTCATTCATTGATCTCTGCTCAACAAAATGTTTATTCAAACCTTGGTCTCAAGGAAAAGAGAAGATCTAGCCAGCTAAAATTAAAAAGTTCTGGAACTGCAAGAAAAAGACATTTATTCAGTTCCTTTTGTTGGAAGCAATCGCTTTGGTAAAGCAAAAATTAAGAAAAGGGTTCATTCGTTTGTTGAAAACTGAATAGCTTTCGGCGGAATTAAAAACGATCTGCACACCAGAGGTTTGGAATTCGTCATTTTTCCTATGGATTGGAGTGAACTGTCAGCGTTTTGGCTTGTTGCTGTTGCCATTTGTGCCAGTACGGGATAACCTTGAGACAAGTGAACTAAGTAAGTTTGTTTGTTGTTCTAAAAAAATGTAAGTTTAATTACTTTCACATCCAAAAGTGGCAATAAAATTATCTCGTTGTAAAATGAACTCACTGAATGTGGAGCTTATTCATTATTCTGTAGTTGGCATTAATATCAGGACACTAGAGAACGTTTTAATGAGGTTTATTCGTTTAATTCCACTATGTACACCTCGAGCTCTCGGGCTCTTCGGCGGTTTTCGACTCGACTGATATACTTATAAGTTTAGTTTCTACCAAATAAACCATTGCTGTTTCTTTTAATTAGCTCATAAAACTCGTCTGGATTTATTTAATAATCAAAAATGCTGTCCCTTTACCTCTAAATATCGAGATTGAACAGTTCGTCGTCTTTTTTTGTCCGTCCTTTCTGAATGTTTCAGGATCCCAAACTCAGTGCAAAAGCTCGTAAATCTTGTTCGTCGTTCGTACAGATTTGCAAGCCGTCTCAACTCTTCCTTTTCTGGTGGCTCGGAAAATAAATGAAGCTCAAAATTTGCCAAGACAGTCGCTGAACAAAATTCCCTGTTCACTTGGATTAGAGTTTTTCTCTTATTGTCCTGTAAAATTGTTTTCGTGGGAATAGAAAAGAAAAATTTGGTGCAATCGTGAACAAAATCCGACGTGAGCGTACCCTGGGTTCGAGGTTAAATGTTTTGGCTTTTGTTGGTAAATAGCGTTGGCAAGCGCAAAAGGCGTGATGCTAGTCGAGTGCGCGGACGGCAAAATTTGAATTTATTTTGCCTTCCGCGCGTCTCGCGGAATTTACCAACAAAAGGCAAAACATTTAACCTCTGGAACCCAGGGTAACGTGAGCGTGCAACCCATCGGCAAATGGTCCACGGCTATTAGCCAATCAGAGCGCTAGGTTTATCGTGGTTAGGTTATAATTCTTAAACGTTAATCAAACTGGCATATGCCAGTCTCAAGAGTAGGGGAATCTCTGTATATGAAGTCATAACTCCAACTGAGTTTGTCATCTATATTATATCTATAGTTCTTTACTTAATTGACAAGCCATTTGAATTTGGTTTAGCTATATAATTTTATATGTAGTAGTTTATTTTTAATATATATTTTATTTGTATGTTGTAGTTGAAAAGCCCTGTTCAATAAAAATGTATGTGTGTTGGATTAGCTCCTTTTTCTGCACCCTGGGTGCCAGAGGATATTTCCTCTCCGACACAGCGAGTAGCGAAGCTGCAGAATCGAGTGACGACGTCTGGAGTTCTGGCTTCACCACGAGCTTATACTATAATCGATAAATAAATATGAATTTTGTTTCCGTTAGTTACGAACAAGAATGTTGTCCAATCTGCTCTCCAGGCAGCGATAGACCAGAGTTCGTACGCGTGAAACAAAAATACGGCACCTCCGTGCCCTTACCGTAACCATACTGGACAAAACAATAGGGAATCCATTTCAATGTCACGGCATGCTGTACGGTAACTTACCATAGTGGGTTTCGTATGAGTGGGCAAATTACGGCAATGCCTTACGACACGACATGCCGTGACGTTGAAATGGTTTCCCATTGTTTTTATCTTTCTGATCCAATCATATTACAGAGTTACGGTACAGTAAGTACAGTACGGTTGCGGTAAGGCTACGGACATACCGTATTTTTGTCCCACTCATACGAAATCCGCTCTATGCAGGCAGATAAGTAAGGACTGGTCATAAATAAAAACTTATCGGAGGATCTCCTGCATTTGGTATTCTCTTCATAACAAATATCTGATAATTATATTTTTTACAAAATGCGAATCAGACTATCAGCTATCAGACGAGCACTCTTTACGCTACTGTGTCCTTAGGCTACTCAATAGTGTGTGCAAAGAAGGGAAACTCGTGTTTGACTTAACTAGCACCATATGCATGAAATTTGCTTCCCAGTGAACCTGACAGTATCTTCATATGAAGAAGTGTGAAAAACGTACTTGGTCGTAATGGTTTGGGGGGCTGAGTGTGAGGAGAAGGACTGGGTACTGGTCTCTTGACTGGTCGATGTGTTCCTTCCTGGAATATAACCAGCAAATACCAGTGTCAACAACAACACAATATTTATTTCTGTCATTTCACTTTAAAAGGGCACTGTCAACCCCAAATGATAACCTTTCTCACGACAAAAGACAAAAATAACTACTCAGATTAGCATACTGGAGAAAATCTGAGACAATTTTGATGGTAAAGGATGGTAAAGATTGGGGTGGATGAAAAATACTACACTTCAAATCGATTCACTGTAACCAAAATCAAGTTTCTAGAATAAGCTTTTGGACTTCGCCATTACTCTATCAAAAAAGATTGACAAGCATGTCAAGACATTCACATGATTTTTCTCATCTATCTCGGGGTGTTATTTTCGTAGTTGAATGTTCAATTCATTCAATTCGATTGACATTAGTCCCTTTTAGCAATAAAAGTTAAATCCATAAAAACAAGGAGAGTAGAATGACCTTACTTTTACATGCTCCAAGCTCAATCCATGATAGGTACCAGCTGTATCGATCTTGAAACCCTCAGTTTCTGTAAAGGAAATAGATCTAGGATCACCTCATATACCTAAATTAACATGTCTTCAAGAGGTGGAATTCATGTGAACCTGATATGAATACTGAAACACTAACCTTCTTTTCCCTTGAATATCTCCTGGCCATACCTGTTATAGGCCACTGGAACATCTGGCTTTCTCTTAGGAATATCCTGTATTGCAAATACATGGAATGACTTTCACAATAATAATAATACTTATTTATAGAGCGCTATTTCCACTAGAAGACCAACAGCGCTTTACAATGCTACTAGAAATAAAATTAGAATTAAAAATAAGTTATTCTAAATAGCAATTGCATTTACATGTATTATTGTGAACTTAGACTAATAAGAATTAAAATGTACGTTTAAAAAGGAATGTTTTGACTCTACTCTTAAAAATACTTAACGACTTAGTGCTTCTAATATTATCGGGTAAACTGTTCCAGAGCAGAAAATGCCCTCAGACCGTATGACTTAAGATTAAATCTATTAATGACCAGTAAGTTCTTATTAGACGAGCGTAAAGACCTTAAAGGTGTATATGGGACTAAAATTTCATTGAGATATAATGGTGCCATATTATTAAAAGATTTATAGGCGATCGGTAGCCAGTGCAGTTCCTTAAGTATAGGCGTGACATGTTCGTGTTTATGCAAGTACGTGAAAAGGGTGCAGCAGAATTTTGGACGTACTGAAGTTTTTGAATAAGGTGTTTCGGAAGACCAGCTAATAGTGAGTTACAGTAACCTAATTTTGAAGTTATGAATGCATAAATTAAAATCTCGCAATGTTGAAATTATAAAAACCTCCTAAAATTGCAACTAGTTCCTGTGAAAACTAGTGTTGGTCTGCGTCGGCGGGGAAGATAAACACTGGTATGTAATCAATTAAAGTCAATTGAGGTATGCTAACCGCCGTGGAAAGCGAGTAGCAGCTGATGTTTCGAGCATTAGCCCTTCGTCAGAGCTGCCCCCATGCTCTGACGAAGGGCTAACGCTCGAAACGTCAGCTGCTACTCACTTTCCACGGCGGTTAGAATACCTCAATCGACTTTAGTTGATTACATACCAGTGCATATTGAATTGACTTGTTTGTCCATGGATAAAACGTTATCGAACCAAACTTCAATGTTTTTAGCAGAATTGGATGTGTGAAGGCACAATACCATTAATGGCCTTATAGGTAAGTAGTAAGATCTTAGCACTAATGTGTTCCCTTATTGGGAGCCAATGTAAATCACGTAAAATGGGCAAGATGTGCATTGTGCGGTGCTTGGCTCTGACAACTAACCTAGCAGCTGAATTGTGGAGTCTCAGAAAGGGGCAGCTCATACATGAGACTATTGCAATAATCAAGCTTACACGTAATGAAGGTATGGACCAGTCTTTTAGTACTAGATTGACTAAGTTATTTCCTGATTTTGCCTATATTCCTAGCGCAAATGAGGCACATCGGCAAGTACTATTAACATGGCTAGACATAGTTAGATAACGATCGAAAATAACACTAAGGTTAGGAGCTTCAGTTGCAGGTGGTACAGTATTTTGTGTCTATTACTTAAAACATTTTAATTTTGCTCCAAAGTAGTCTCAAGATGCAGGAAATGCCATTTCAGACCTCAGATTTTCAAAATTTCATGGGACCCTTTGTGGCTCATGCCTTGTGGCCCTTGTGGCTCAATCGCACTCCTGATGTGCACTTGGTACAAATGTAGCTATGCCAAATGTTGGTTGAGTTTGTTGCAATCTCACCTTTGCTAAAAGGGTTTTACATGTTTTCCAGTTTTTCTCCATTCTCAGAAACCAAATATTCTAAATTTGAATTGGAGCAGTGGATGGATCATCCCATGTATGTGCCACTGTTAATACCTCATTTACATTTCTTAATGTCAGTCAACTTACAGGTGCAGATGCCGTACTTGTTGGCTGCTGCTGCTTGTGCTTGCCATCTTCCCTCACTTTTACTGACTGTAGTATGGCTAAGATGTTCTTAAGGAATGGCTTAAAAAAAAAATCAGGGCTGTATTAGTGGCAGGGAGCTGGAAAATATACCTGTCTGTGAAGAAGATTTTCCTGGCTGTAAAAGTTGTAGACAACCTTGTAAACATCTTACCAAAACTCTATAATTTATACCACAATATACCCACCTACACTTGCTTATTTTCCATCTGAGAGAAATTCTAAATACATCCCTGACAACAGAGACAAAAGTCTGCCGTGAAGAATCACAGCAAGACATGGCCACTTTGGAAACAAAGGCGACTGGGACTGTACGTGGAAAATTAATCTGATTCAAAATTGAACCCCAATACAAGAAAGATCACATCACATTTAGTAACTTTACCACATTTTAGGATGTTTGGGTGAATATGAACTGAATGGCAAGCCTTAATAAGTCATTAAAATAGACAAAAGCATGACATCATCATGTATAAGGTATATTGAACCAGCCTAAAAAATAAACCAAACATATAACTGAACCATAACGTATAATTAAAATGCAAAACATGCATATGTTTTCATGATATTGCAAACTAAAAGTTTTCAACTAAGACAAGTCACATCAAGCTGTGTAATTTAGTTATCACACACGATGCATGCTCCATAAAGGCCTTTGCACTGTATAAACTAAAGTAGAGGTGGTTTGTTTTGTTGTAATTTTTTGACTACAAATATATTTTCCTACCTTTCCAGAACTCTGGAGAACACTGGCTCTCGTGCGTAGAAGTCTTTCTCTGCTGACAATATCTCTCGTAACATCCATTTCAGCATCAACGAAACTACGTTGTTCCTATTGATTAATTATATGACAGAAAATGATAAAATAACTCAGAACACACCAAAAGTCAAGAATTAACTCTAGGGCTCAGAGTTTCCAGACCTTCCTTCAATCTCGCCAGGGAATGGGGTCCAACATTACACTTTTCTTTCCCTCTTCCTGCTCCTTAGTTCACTCAATGCTGCATATAACAACAGCAATCAAACCCTTTCCACATATTGCTCACCAATATTTCTGGTTCCAGTTCATCATCAACTCTAATCAAGGTTGTCTTTTTCTTGGCAAGACGTTTGGCCTTGATGGCAGCAATCTTCTCTTTTGTCATAGCCTCACTCAGGGATCTACAAGTAACAATTAACAGTATTCTTGCATCATAGATGTTTAAGGCATTAGGGGATGGTGATCCCATCCTGAAAAAAGACTGAGATCAATGGTACCAGAACAAGACAACTAATACCCAGCATTTCAGAACTTCATTCAGTCTGTCATACCATGCCACTGTTTTCCTCTTATTCAAAAGGAAGGTGACAGGATTTCGACCACTAGATTTTGGATTTCTTGATGATTATTAAACGTTATACCACCAGCCTCACTTTGATGTATTTCTAATACTGACATCAGATGTATTTCACGTAGTCATAAAACATGTATGCAAGTCCTATAGAGCAGATTGTGTAAGTTATGGCAAGTACTTACAACATTGAAATGGCTTCCCTATTGTTTCTGTCCTTCTGATCCAATCAAGTTATGGTACGACATGATTACAATATGGTTATGGTAAGGCTACAGACATGTCGTATTTTGGTCCCATTCATACAAAATCTGCTCTACCATGCCATTACTGTGTACCTAATTTGCTCAGTTGTTACAGTAATTTCCTTGTGCCCTTCTAGACGAGCTTCCAACTTTCTCTGTTAAGAAAAAGAAGGTATAGCCTGAGATCAATCAAACTCATCCTATGGCTACCTTAAAAAGTAGAAATGTTGGTCAGGAATGACAAGCTCTTGATAAAAGCATTACTGTGATATGACATACTGTTTTTTTGCCAGCAACCAATACCATAAAATTCCATGTATAGCACTCACCCCCACCCCCTGTAGATAATCACCCACTCATGTATAACCCCCTTTCCACTCCATGTCAATTAGCACCATGTATAATCCCTCCCTGTGGATAGTCGCCCCTCATGGATAATTCCACCTCCAAGAACATATTTAACTTGTAAGAAATAAATCTACCCTTGTTTTGTTTTATGGTTTGTTATTTTTAGATAAAATGTTAATTGCCACTATTAAAATGATGTACTGTAGCTAAAATAAAATAATAAAAAATGTTCCTGCCATAATATGTGCATGATACATACCCCCACCCCCCACCCGTGTATAAACACTCCCCTGAAGGCCCTTATGATGTGTGGTCCCTGCAGACTATACCTGGGATTCTACAGTATCTTACCTTATCCAGCCGAACTTGTTCAGTCTATAACAAGAAAAACAAGTTTTATTAGTCACAACAGGTACTTTCACAGCATACATTGTATGTGTTATGACTGATATACTGGACATACCTCAACCCTTGGTTTCTTGAACTCTCCTCCAACAGAATCATCACCAGGCCTCTTGGCTGAGGCATGAATAGAGAGTAAAGTTTGTAACGAAACATATCAAGATAACAAACGTTGTCTAAATTATTTATAATTCCCCAAATGAGGCTTGTTGGCCATACACACACAAAGACACACGTGTGCAAAACAACTACAACAAAAGACGCTAACTTAGTTGAACTTGAAGCCAATAATAAAAGACTTGAGCCATTAGGATGGATACAATAAACATATTGAACACTCACAAATTATGTAATATGTACAGTCAGAGCTTTCAAAATAACCTGGATCCTGTCAGAGTTCCGATAGTTACTTTGTGATGCTCTTTTAGAGGGGTATGCATGTCCCCTGTTTCAAAACTAGTCACATCACAGTCTCGGAAGGTGGACATGTTGCTGTCTGAATTTTTTCTATTGTTTTCTTATTTCTCTCTGTCGCTCACACAATTTCAGATGTTCATCATTATTCCATATTTTCCTTCCTGTCGCTGTTTCAACGTTGTGTTGCTTGTCAGAATTTACCCCTAACAGGACCTCCTTTGTGGCAAACCAGTGGAAATTCCCCCCTGGATTTGACTTTTGAACCTGCCGAGTATAGGTGTCTTGTATTTTCACAGCTGTCTAGCTCTCTTTCTATGTCTATATTTGTTATGTACTCTGAAAGATTTTGAAAGTCCTGTCGGCAGATAGTATCACAGTTTATTTATATCACCTTGTGTGAATGATGCTGCAGATCTCTGGGTTGGCATTTCCAATGGGGCACTCTTATCAATACTTGCTGAAGTGTCTGTAGACAAGAAAATCACAAAGGGCACAATGTTACAAGCCAGTACACCTAGAGCATGTTATAGAAATGGTTACAGATGTTTATAAATATTACTACTGTAATGCTAATATGCCAACCATGACTTGAAAAGGCCACTTAGTCTCAGGAACCAGTAAGTAATTATTACTTACTGGGGAATACTTTGTGATAAACAATGGTTGCCATTTGCACTGTATATCACTATAATGTACGTATTGGTATAATTATATCCATTCTGGTTGAAGGCCAGTTGTTTATCATCAAACCATACCTGTTTCTCCATTGAGATAACCAAGTAAAGCCTGGAAGACAATGTTGAAATAGCTATAAAGCATACAAGTACACATTTTCAATAGTTCATTTTTGATCAAATTAATGATGTTGGCAGCATGAATATCATCTAATTCACGAATAGAGTGTGCCTGTTGAAGGACTATCAGCTGGAAATTTGATGTTCTTAAAACTAGCACATATCCACGTTGAGAATCTTGTAAGATCTTGCCAGGATTCTCTACCTGGGTAAACCCTCAAACTTCCTTCTCAGGCTAGTAATAGTTGTTTAAGAAAATCAAATTTCTATAGGCAACTGTTGGAAAATCTGTGAAGTTTGAAGTTCCCAAAAATACATTGTTCTTCAATTCTGTCCAATGCGATGCAACTGCATGTTAATATATGCTATTTTTTTACTTCAGTTTGTTTACTATCACTCACAGTGCATTGAAAAATTATTCAATTGTGCACAGATGGCTAGCCACCAAATGCATGACACCACCAATGGCTAGCCACCAAATGCATGGCACCACCAACGGCTAGCCACCAAACATCTTTAGCCATTGACGGCTAGCCACCTAATGCTTACCATAAGTGCCACCAAAACTACTAATGCTCAGCTGCTAAAGTTTAGTGGCTCTGATGGTTGCAAAGTTTTTGAGAGGGACTGTATCATCTGATAATCCCTCAACAGGCACACTATTTGTTTAACAACGTTGAGTGCACCGTCGGCCTCAAAGGATAACAGTCTGCTAGACTGAAGGGGTTACCAACGTTAAATAAAGAGACTTTACTTTTTTCTGCTCTCACCAGGCACTCACCTGATACTTTGTATCTGCGACCAACAACTATCACATCATGTGATCAATTTCATCTACCGTAATTTCCGGTCTAATATTACCCACACAGCGTATTACCCGCACCCACTGATTTTAGAGTCCCAAAGAAAAAGATATTTATTTAACAGATTACCCACACCGACAGATTACCCGCACCTCTTCAGTGTAAATTTAGGTAACAATACTGGTACCTCATAGTAGGTTTCAATTATTGTGTTTTTAGATGAAAACTCCAGAAGATTTGATAAAGTGCGATTTCACTGCAATTTAGATTGACAACAAATTGGAAAACATCCAAAACTTTGACTCACCTCAGCATTTTAGAGTTCGACTCAAAGCATTTCCGGCATCAGGCGAATCACGAAATTATAATATATACAAATATAAAAGAAAAACTTTCAAAACACTTGATTCGGAAAGTATTTCAATTTCTAAATGAAAATTTGTCTTTAGGAAATGTTTGGTGCAATCGCAAAGCAAAACAAACACTGCCGACTAATTGATTATTCAAATCAGTTTGTGGAAAAATTCATGCTTCTGTGTCGTGGAATTCAAGACTCGAACCTACTCACCTTTGAAAATGGATTCCACATTAACAAAAATAACTCCAGAATATTTTCTTTGGTGGAACTTTTCCATTTTCGCAAAAAAGTTGAGAAGCTGTGTGGATGAATAAGCCACACTTGCGCTTCCTGTTGTTATGTAAAAAAACAGACAATGTCTGCACAGCTGAGACAATTCACATGCCAACTCTTTGATAAGCCGGCTTCTTGAAAACATAAGCAATAATTTCAGCTAAAATCCTGAAGGATTTAATAAAGAATCAAGTGTGAAACTACATTTTCTACAACAAAAAATCGTTGGCAGCTTTTCAGTTTGGCAACAGCGATTTTTTCAAGAGACGACAGCAATTTTTTTTCACAAGTGAGACAAAATTTTCACCAGCGAAAGGTGATGATCGCTTTTCGTTGTTTACGATAAAGGCAATTGCTGTGTGCTGCTGGCGATTTAATTAAGGGCGAAAGCCGACTGTGGTATATAAACCTTGTGTGACAAGTTTTAGGTGGTACTGTAATGTCTTTAGATTTTAACACATTACCTGCACCACCCTATTCCCCGCAGCACCCTATTACCTGCACCACCCTATTCCCCGCAGCAGCTGTGGTTTGGTGAAAAATTAACAGATAACCTGTGGGTAATAGGCCGGAAATTACGGTAATCAAAATTGGTGCTAAGAATTTAGATATGAACTATAATGCCTTGTTCATCCACAGATGCCAATTATCATGTCACATGATCAATTTAATCCAATCAGAATCAAAGAGAATTTAGTGGTGAACTATATAACACATATTAGAAGTACTATCATTAAGGGTATTTTTTATAACCCATTATTAATATATGTTACAGCTTAGGTGCTGTGGTGTGGGTGAATAACATAAGAAGTACTGTAAACACTGGCAGATAAACCGCACCCCAAGTTTAGAAGCTCAAATTTTGGGAAACTTCATACATGTCTACTAATTATTTCGGCCCAATTCAAACGTTGAATTTTTCATGCACCGAACCTAATGAGATCAAAAGAAGCCACCTACTTATCTGTTGTTTTAATTGCGTTCGGCGCATGAAAAGTTTGATGTTTGAATCAGGCCTAAGCCATATACAATAGAACTTCCCATAGCATTTGTTTGATGGTACTTTTTTAGTTCAAGGTCGATTGTTAATTGGAAATTTTTTCATGTCAACAAAAACGTGCTGTTCATTAAAAGCTTAGTAACCAGGCATTTTATTGGGATAGAGAAAACTGGACACTACATGTAGAAGCTCTTTTAATACGTGAATACTCCAGAACAGCATGGCCTTTTCTCACTCATGGAGTTACGGGGAAACGACAACACTGCAAAAAGCTTTGTGGTGGAACAGAGATTCTGTGTCTGGTGACATTTAGTTGTAATTCCAGAAAAGTGAACTGCTTAAAAGACATTTTAATGAAGAAGATTTGATGGAACAAGGCTCCAGAACAAGTAACAAACAACACAACAGCTCTTTTAGGAGCCACCAAGCTTGCAAAAGTGATGACCAGTGCTTACTTTCTTTTTGATTTGTGTAGTTTTAATCCACATGACTTTTTTAAATGTTAATATAATTTATGGAAATTTATGAAGCCTTTTCCAGATGTTCTCACAGCTACATGTAAGCTGCACCCCCTATTTGCAACAAAGATTTTAGATAAAAGGGTGTGGCTTATCTGCTGGTGTTTACGGTACTAATGATTTAAAAAAACACTTCAGTTTGCATTGTCAGTATCATGCTGTTTATGTTGTGTTCAACACCTGTTTAGAAACTCCATGGCAACCATATGTTTGTCTTGAGCAAACAAGTTTAAGGTAACTGCACTGGCTAAATTTAGGTCCTTTAAAATTCCTCTTTTTCTGGTATATTATAGTTTATTGCATCTACTATCACTTTCAATAGTTTTTTTCCACATACTCATAATCTGAACGTTGCAAAATGCTTTTAAAATCACGTCTTTGACCGGAAGTTGCAGCTGATGGACGAGCGGAAGACTGGGTCGGTTACTAGCGAAGACTAATTGAGTGTGGCAAATTGCCCGTATCTCTGACAAAACCAAGATAGCGGAAAGTTTGGGGTTGCAAGACTTGAAGACGGTTCTGAGGTCTACATTCAACGCTGAATTGATTAGAAGTGTACTTCATTCATAACTTGACCGATATATTTATAAGATCCTTTATAAGTTCTTTAATATACACAAGCTTTGTCAGTTTGTGAGAATAAATTGTTGTGCCTCGATCATACATATCAATTTCAACCGCATAACTAAATATATAAAACAACCTTTCAATAAATCACTCTCCGCTATATGAGGACTCACAATAGGACTGTTCAAGACACATTCAAATATGCATGTTGTAGCACGTTTCTCTGCAACGAAACAAACGATAGCGACCGATCGAGGCTGACAAAGGCAATTGCATGGCCTCTGCTTCCCATTGCTAGGGATTAAGAAGCAATTCCTCTTGTGTCTGTACCTTTTCTTCCTTTCATTTGTTATTCGCTGAGACTTGTTTTTTTCTTTACTTTTTCTTATATCCTATTCAGAAGAAACGCCATCAATCGACTTCGACATTGTGTTTACCCCATCTGGACAGCGGATTAATTATTGACTATGCATACAAAGGTACCGGAAGTCACACTTGAGCTCGTGAGGCACGCCTTGACAACGGATAAACAAAAGCAACTTCCCAAAGGAGGGAGGACTAAAATCACGGCTTTTTAGAGTCCTTGGTGGCTCTGATCAGCGGTTTTGAATCCAAGATGGCCGACAACAAGATACAACTCAAGTTATGGAGTTTAAAGCATATTTTGAGGGTTCCAGAGGAACGTTTGTGAATAATTACATACGAAACAGCATTTCAAATACATTTTTCTCTGAATGCTTTTATGATATTCCTACGAAACCACTCATGAAGACTTCATAAACTGTAACGAATAATTGTGTGGTTGGAAGTCATGGAAATCATTTTTGTTACGGCGTTGTTAATATTTAACTTTTATTTGTAAGAATACCTGATATCGCGTGTTGTAAAACCAGAAAATGGATTTCCAACCACACAATTTTTTCAAATCCCATTTTCAACAATATTATAACTAGGTCAAATGGACTCATTTCAACATGTAAGCTTAATAAAACGCAAAATATAAAATACTGAGGCACCAGGGGGTTTAGTGATAATTCAATTAGCAAAAAGGGGATGTGTACAAATTTATGCCAAACTAATTTTTTTTTATGTGGCCCTTCTTCGTGTAAATGTTCAATTATCTACTGTCTCTTCCAAATAATTTTTGCCAGTGCAGATACCTTAAATAGAAAAAGACTACACTTACCTTTCTATCTGGTAATCTCACTACTGGAATCTTAGCAGCCTGGAAAAAGCCAAAGATAAACACTGATTACAACAAGAAAGATTGGTGGTTTTTATTTTTTATTTCATTTTTTGAATGACTTTGCAATAATCTCAGGTACCAGTACCACAAGCTCCCTATACGTATAAGATTTAATATGGATTCTTTGTTCAACCGGAATATATAGAAGAGAAAATTTGGTAAATATGTGTTGGAGACGGGCTCAATTTCCTGTATGCTTATCATGAGTGACATACGAGAGTATGGATTAGAGCTGAACAGTGAGGTAAGAGCTCTTAGTCACAGAGCGGAAATCATTTAATGCGTGTACGGTATGTTTAGTGGAATGTAGATTAGTTTTGTTATTCAGAATTCGGGTCAAGAAACAGAGCAAGCGTGATCGAGAAGAGATTCAAGTGAACTGGCAATTGCAATAAAGTAGTAAAACGAATATTATCAGTGATTGTGATTTCAGTGACTGTGCCGGGAAAACACTCAGTGCGGAGGCTAGTTCCCGACATAAGTGGCACCCCCGACGGGACACTGCAACAAGCAGAAGTGATAGTGCTCGAACAAGAGTAAGGACCGTAATCTCAAACCAGAAAACATGGAAGTCGCAGCCACAACACTCGAAGCAAAGCTAGTGTCTAACTCGATAACCTCACGGTTTATTTAGACTCTAGGCATTTCCTTCTGTGTTACTATATTTAGTATATTTTTGTAATAATAATAATAAAAATAATAAAAATTCTAACTAAATATAGAAAATGTAACTGAAAAAAAATCATTGTGAAATGTGAAATAAAGTATTGTATCATACAGCTTCGCATCGCGAAGAAGAAGACGGATAGTATTATCCTGACAAGGAACAGCGAGACCATTGCAAGGCAGCAGCAAGCGCTCAAGACCTTAGTGAAGGAGACAGACCATTGGAAGAGAGAATTAGAAGGATTGAAAATAGCAAACAAACAAGACCTGGACGAAATAGGCGCGTGGAACGCCAATGTCGAGGGAGAAATCAATGAAGCGGACCAAGAAATTACTCGACTAAAGACCTGGCTCGAGGAAGCCAAACGAGAGAACAGTAACAAAGAAAGAGAAGAGTTAGAGTTCGAACGTAAACTCTTCGAAACTCGCCTCAAATTCCAGACAGAATTACAAACGGCCAAGGCGATGCAAGAATCAAAGGACAACGTGACATCTGGGGCCAGCGCTTCCGGCCTTGAAGCGAAACTGCCCAAACTTATCATCACGAAGTTTGACAGTACGTATCAAGACTGGCCACGGTTTTGGGGTCAATTCAAGGAAACAATTGACAAGACAAACATTGCGAGCGTGATGAAACTTGCATACCTGAGAGAGTTATTGAATCCTAAGGTCAAGAAAACAATTGAAGCCCTGCCATTTACAAGTGAAGGATACAACCGCGCCAAGAGTATTCTAAAAGATAAATATGGCAAAGAGTCAGAGATCATTAAGGCGTACACTAAGCAAATACTTGAACTGCCAACCATTCCGAACGTGCATGTGAGGAAAATACACGAGTTTAGCGATAAACTAATGTACTGTGTACAATCACTGCAGACAATGGGCAAGCTGGAGCAAGTAAATGGAAACGTCGCCATGACTCTAGACAAGCTGTCAGGAATCCAAGGAGATTTAGTGCGCACCAACACAACGTGGGAGGAATGGGACTTTATCAAACTAACTGAAGTCCTAAGGCTATGGACACGTAGAAATCCAGTGGAATCAAATTCCCCAGGTCAGAAAGAACAGGAAATACAGTTCCGGAGTCGTGATCGACCCACAAGGGTTTACAATACTCGTCAGCAGGAAACCAGAGCACATGCGTGTGTGTTTTGTGAGGAGACCACACACAAAGGCGTCAATTGTGAATGCCCGCGGAAAGAAAAAAGATCCTAGCGGAAAAGAAACTTTGCTTCAATTGTACTGGCGCGAAACACAGGGCAGTTGAGTGCAATAGCAAAGCCACGTGTCAAATCTGCTCCAAAAGGCACCACACCTCTATCTGTGAAAAGCACCCGCCCAAGGAGGAGAGTGCAATGTCTGCCCTTGACGATGACAAAGTCATTTATCCAGTTGTTGTGGTAAAGGTCGGTGGAATTGAATGTCGGGCTTTGATAGACTCTGGCGCTGCCAGCTCCTATGCCTTGGCAAAACTTTTGGACATGTTGGGCAAGTGGCCAACTGAGGTCAAGCCCAAGAGAGTCGTTTTGCTCATGGCCTCAACCACAGCGAGAATGGAGATATACAAGACAACCGTTTCGTCTAAAGTGGGAGACTACAAACTGGAGGTCAATCTTACCAAGGTCAATAGGGGAGAACTTCTCGAGCTGGAGAACCCCCAATACAAACAGTTGATGAAATCCTACCCCCATTTGAAAGGGGTGAAAATGGATGACACCGATACCAAACCACTGCTTCCAGTGCACGTGATACTGGGAGCGGATGTGTATGCGAAAATCAAAACCGACTCCCGACCGCGGATCGGGAACCAAGCCGAGCCTGTCGCCGAGCATACCAAGTTAGGATGGTTCATTCTCTCTCCAAGCGAGGAGATAGATACGACACACATGCTTCTAACCCAGACCAGTCAAGTGGATTACGAAGAGCTATGCAAGCTCGATGTACTGGGACTTGCTGATAATAATAATAATAATAATAGCATTTATTTAAACACAGTATTGGCGATACTGCAGCATTCAGAGCTGATGTGGCCGTGATAATACAAAAGGAACGATAAAGAAATCTAGCTAACCTCATTGATTATGTAAATTACAAGTTTTTGATTGAAAGACTATTGCATTATAAGATATTGGAATGATACTAACTAACTAGTTGAAGGACTAACTAATTGACTAATAACTTAATTAGATGAATAAGCGAGTAGTTGTGTAAATGGTAGGCCGATGTCTAATGTATAAGTAAACAATTGGACGAGTAAACATGAATACGTTAGGCATGCATAAATAAAACATATTAGTGGTATGAGAACTTATCAGTGTTGATCCTAACATTTGGTTGCAGTGGTATGGAGTTAATATACTTTTTGACAAGTTTTTTAAAGGTCGAATGTTTTTATCTTTAAGGAGATCGTCTAGGTAGTTCCACAGTACAGATGCTCTGTATGTGATTGACTTGCATATAGCATCTGTACGTGGATGTGGGATGACTAGCCTATGAACGCCTCTTAGAGAGTGTGTATTGTTTCTTAGTGTGAAGAGTTTATTTGCGAGTTTCTCTGAGTTGAGCGATTTGTGAACAAACGTTGCTAGCTTATATTTGTAATTCCAGAACAGCGGATTCCAGTGTGCCTTGTTGCTGACGTCTGCACTGGGAGTGGTCCAGTCACATCTGTGGATGATCTTGGCAGCTCGAACATGCATCCTCTCAAGATCTTGAAAGAGGGTCGTGTTGCAACTGCCCCAGATAATCAGTCCATAGGTGATGGAAGGCAGGATCACTTTAAAGTAAAATATCTCAAGACTACTCAATGGAAGAAACCGTAGTGATTTAAGTAGATTAAGTTTCTTGGCAAATGATTTTATTGTCTCTTGAAGATGCATGGTCCAGTTCAGCTTATTATCTATGTTAATTCCGAGGCATCTAGTTGAGTTGACTATCTTGATGTTATTGTTGTTAATTGTTAATGCTGGAATGGGGCCTACGAATCGCTTTCTTGATATAAGCATTGCTTCACATTTTTTAGGGTGTAATGTCATGGAATTGTTGATGCACCATTTTGCTATAAGTCCTAATGCTCTGTTGGTTTCTTTAACAGCAGACTCAACATCATTGGCAATGCAGAATAGGGTGGTGTCATCTGCATACATCTCAATGTATGCATTTTCAATTTGGGCAATAGTGTCTGGAAGATCATTTGTATACAAACTGAAGAGAATAGGGCCTAGGACAGACCCTTGTGGTACTCCACATGTGACATTGGCGGATTGGGATGTGCCTTCACCAACTGTAGCAAACTGGACACACCGCAGCACGACCAGGGGCAGGTGTATTCAGAGTTCCTGGAGCAGTTGTCACGCAACGAAGCAGGGTGGTACGAGGTGGGTTTACCCTGGAAGGGCAACCATCCCCCACTCCCCAACAATAAGCAAGGCAGTCTACGCAGACTTGAGACCCTAAGGCACAAGCTAAAGCGCACAGAGGTGGAGCAGGCATATGCAGAGATAATCAAAGAGCAGAAAGCCGAAAGAGTGGTAGAAGCTGCTGAGCAACGGGCGCAGGGAGTGGAATTCTACATTCCTCACAAACCTGTCATTAGGGAAGGTACAGAGTCTACTAAGATGCGTATAGTCTATGACGCATCCGCCAAGTCTCATGCCGATGCACCGTCCTTAAACGACTGCTTATATGCAGGGCCACCCCTACAGAACAAATTGTGGAATGTGCTCGTTAGAGCCCGGACACATCCCGTAGTGGTTACGGGAGATTTAAAGAAAGCATTCTTACAAGTGCGGGTGAAAGAAAGTGACCGCGATGCGCTGCGGTTCCACTGGAAACAAGAGACTTTACGATTTACGAGGGCCCTGTTTGGGCTCGCGCCATCGCCTTTCCTTCTGGGCGGTGTAATCGAACACCACTTAGACAGCTGGGAATCCCGTAAGCCAAATGCGGTTGATGAATTGCGTAAGAGCCTCTATGTGGATGACCTAATGAGCGGCGGGGCAACTGTGGAGGAGGCCAAGGAGCTCAAACGAGAAGCCATTGAGATCTTTGAGGATGCCACCTTCACCTTACACAAATGGCATTCTAACGCCTTCGAGTTAGAGGAGATACCTGTCCTACCAGTGGACAAGGATGAGACTTATGCAAAGCAGCAACTTGGAAAGCCAAACGGAGTAGAGTCAAGTCTACTTGGACTTGGATGGAACAAAGCGCATGACGAGATAAGTGTGTCCTTTCCTGGGAAGAAAGCGGACCCGACCAAGAGGGGGATACTCAGCAAGCTTGCAAGTATCTATGATCCCCTCGGGTTGGTCTCGCCAGTGACCCTGGAAGGAAAGCTTTTGTACCGCGCCGTATGCAGTGAAAAAATTGCGTGGGATGCACTGTTGCCGGCTAGTCTACTGCGGAAGTGGAGAAAGTGGGAAGCCCGTCTACCTGAGAATGTGACTGTCACACGCCCCTGGGCCGCACACAGACAACATAATTATATTCAATCAATCCATTTGAATGGCTTCGGTGATGCGAGTGGCTATGGCGTGGGAGCAATAGTGTACGCAGTAGTCGAACAGGAATTGGGTCTCACCCAACGGCTCGTGGCAACCAGAGCCAGGTTAGCCAAGCAGGGACTAACCATCCCACGATTGGAGCTGGTGTCAGCTCACATGGCGACAAATTTACTGGTGAATGTGAGAGATGCGCTGAAAGGCTTTCCCGTTACGGAGCTCTGCGGGTGGCTTGATAGCACAGTGGCCCTCCACTGGATTAATACAAGCAGTTCGTGGAAAATCGAATACGGAAAATACAAGCCCAGCCCGAGATATCATGGAGACATGTCCCTACCATAGCTAACCCGGCAGATCTTGCAAGCAGGGGTGGAGACGTAGGGCAACGAGAGCTGTGGTGGCATGGTTCAGAATGGATCGCACATCCTGAACACTGGCCACCAAATCCAGTTAGCCAACCTACCACAGAAAGTAATGCAGAAGCCAAGGCTACAAAGGAACTTTTCGAGTGCGCTGTGAATGTCACCAATGAGCTGGACAGTGTACTAGGGAAGTTCGGCCTGAGTAACGCCATGAGAGTCTGTGCGTGGGCCTCGCGGTTCGTGCATAACTCTCGTCATCCCAACCTCAGAATTGGCGGACCGCTAACAACCAAGGAATTGGAGGAACAACACGCGTTCTGGGTCAAGAGAGCCCAACATAGCTCCGATTTTGAGCAAGACCGACTACAGTTAAACTTGCAACCCAACCAGGACGGAATCCTCGAGTGCCGAGGAAGGATACAAGGCGAGTATCCAATCTATCTCCCAGACACTCATCCATACACACAGAAGTTAGTGCAACAAGAACACTTGCGCACCCTCCACGGGGGAGTGGGCCTGACAATGACGAGCATTAGAAGACACCACTGGGTGCCGCGCCTGCGAAGGCTTACCAAGCGGACCATCCAAGCCTGCCATGGTTGTCGGAGGTTCCAGTTGCGAGCTGCAGCAACTCCACCTCCCGGCAATCTGCCCGTGGATCGGACGCAGGGCACACACCCATTTCAAGTTATCGGAGTGGACTACGCAGGTCCACTCAAGTACAGAAAACGTGGAAAGGTAGAAGGCAAGGCGTACATAGCATTGTATGCATGTTCCTTAAGCCGTGCGTTGTACTTGGAATTGGTGCCTTCCTTGGAAACTCAAGAGTTTATCCTGAGTCTAAAGAGATTCATTGCGAGGCGAGGGAGACCACACAAGATTTATTCGGATAACGGGACAACCTTTGTGGGTGCTGCCAGATGGCTGAGAGCAGTCATGGATGATGAGAAATTCAACCAGTTTCTTGCTGAGAACAAGATTACTTGGCAATTCAACCTAAGCTGTGCCCCCTGGTGGGGCGGTCAATTTGAGCGTATGGTTGGTTTAGTTAAGAACTCACTCAATAAGACCATTGGAAATGGCTTCCTAACATGGAGGGAGTTAGAAGAAGTGCTGCTCGACGTGGAGGTGGCCTTGAACAACAGGCCCCTCAGTTACGTCGAGGATGACGTTCAGTTGCCCATCCTCACTCCTAATGCTATGATATTCCCTCAGAGCAACGTCCTGCCAAACCTAGAGCCACATCACATTGGTGATAGTGATTTGCGAAAGAGAGCCAAATATCTCCGCAGATGCAAAGAAGCAATGTGGAGGAGATGGTCAAGTGAATACGTGCGTAGCCTGAGGGAGAGGCATAACCTCAACCATCCCGGGAAGCCTTTCACCTTAGCTGTTGGAGATGTAGTGATTGTGAAGTCAGAGGACAAGAACCGGGGCAAGTGGTCCCTGGGAATTATCATGGAGTTGTTTGCAGGCCGCGACGGAGTGATAAGAGCGGCCAAATTGCGGGCGGGAAGACAGTTTCTCGAGCGGCCGGTACAGCACCTCTACCCGTTGGAGTTATCCTGTGACAGGGCAGTGTCAACAACCACCGCAGCTCTCAATGCTGACGCACCTGCATTCAGGCCCAAAAGAAGTGCAGCTCTTAAGGCCCAAGAGAAAATTCATCAGATTGCTCAAGAGGAGCAAGAACAATGACCAATCGCACATTGAGAACAATGAACATTGTTTGATTTCATTCATAACAAGACAACTCTGATCTTTAACTTTGGGTTTATTATTCATCCATTTGATTAACCTTTTCTGTAAATGTAACAATTTTTCATAGTAGGCCAGTCTTCTGGAACAGGGACAACATATATCTCCAGGGGAGTTATATGGGGGGAGAGTGTTGGAGACGGGCTCAATTTCCTGTATGCTTATCATGAGTGACATACAAGAGTATGGAATAGAGCTGAACAGTGAGATAAGAGCTCTTAGTCACAGAGCGGAAATCGTTTAAGGCGTGTACGGTATGTTTAGTGGAATGTAGATTAGTTTTGTTATTCAGAATTCGGGTCAAGAAACAGAGCGAGCGTGATTGAGAAGAGAAGTGAACTGGCAATTGCAATAAAGTAGTAAAACGAATATTATCAGTGATTGTGATTTCAGTGACTGTGCCGGGAAAACACTCAGTGCGGAGGCTAGTTCCTGACATATGAAATTAAGGATCACCTTTTTGTCCAAATGTGTATTCCTTTATTGCTTCTTCCATTTGTGGGGGTCAAAAGGACATTCAAAGGGCTGTGCGCAAAAAGTGCATCAGTGACAATTTGACTGAGTGACATGCTTTGCTCTTATTTATGTTTGCTTAATTTCGTTTTATGAAGCTAAATTTTACATAAATTGTGACGATCCTTTTATGTGAAAATGCTGGTAATAGAAAAAACTTGCAATTTGCAGAAAAAATATTTCCTAATCTTAAGATCAACACACAAGCACATATGCGGTGGAACGGTTCTAATCAGCTAGCTCCAGTCTACTTTACATCCAGCTTAATAAAACTAGACATTATGTTTGAGTCAGATCAGAACCACGATACTGAATAATCCTGACACATTCACTTATAAACAAGACCCTCATTACATATTCAACTAATCTAGCAAAATCTGATTGGCTGGCACTTGACAGCACAACAATAGACAGTGTTTCCTTTTGATTAGGAACTATTTCTCTTTTCCTTTGTGCATTTCACTACGCTTATTTACTCATCCAAAGAGAAATGACATTTGTTTTTTCTCTCAGGGGTTATCATGCAGGGTGCCCAAGCTGTTGACCCCAGGTTCGATTCCTGGCTGTTGCACCACAAATTTTGTTTTCGTTTCCCCACTCAAAATATCCTTACTTAAACATTTTAACATTAAAATAGAAATCATGGTTATTTTCATTCAAAATCACTACATTTAATTCACAGTGAGTTAAGCTAGTGACTTAATGATGTCCAACGGCACTTTACACAAAGTCATTCTTTAAAAATTTAGCCTGTTATTCCGACAAGAATCTCCACTCTTCAATGTCATCTCTCCTGCTTGGTTTTCAAGGTGAAAGTATCCTTTTCTGAGCCTTATTTTAGCTATGGAAAGCATTTTCCCATCAAAACTTAAAACGTAACAGCATGTGCACTCTTCGAAATAGGGCTTCCCCACCCCCCTCGAAATAACATTACTACAATAACAAATACTTGCTTGTTTTGAGCTGTCATAAATTGCTCTTTCACCTGAAAGGCTCTCTTAACGAGCGAGAAGAGAAAATACGTGTTTTCCTATTCTTATGGCAAAGTTAATTTTTGAAATTGTCACTAATGCCCATTTTGCACATGGACCTTTATTTGAAAGGTTATGTTTCAGTGTTTTCCCCTCTCTACAATGTAAATAATTTATCTAAGATTGTTTCACAAGTCATGTGCACCAATGGCTCAAAACTGGTTTCTAAGCAATTAACCCAGGGTAGACAGTATAAGCAATAAAGGAATACACAGTTGGACAAAAAAGTGAGCCTTTATTTCATACAATCATGTATTCACCAAACTTTCCCTTCATTAACAACTGGTAAAATCAATAATTGCAAAAGATTCACAAAACAAGTGATGACTACCACTACAGCAATGTTTGAACACAGATTGTACTATAGACTCAGCATGCAACCAATCAAATTGTGCACCTTCATACAGTCCCGCTCAAAAACTTTGCAACCGTCAGCACCACCAGCGCCGCTAATTTTTTAGCGGCTGGGCGTTAGTGGTTTGGTGGCACTAACGGTAAAAACTGGTGGCTGGCCGTCGACGCCACTAGACATTTGGTGGCTAGCCGTAGACGCCACTAGACGTTTGGTGGCTAGCCGTCGACGGCGCTAGACGTTTGGTGGCTAGCCGTCGACGGCTCAAGACATTTGGTGGCTAGCCGTTAGTCAGTGCACGATTGAAAAAGTTTTCACTGCACTGTGCTGCGGTGTGAGTGAATGTAAACAAACTGAAGTCGAAAATTAGAATATTAACAATAATTGTAGTCGCATCGTGTCTGACAGAATCGAAAAAAAATTTGGGGAACTTCACAGATTTTCCCTGGAATAACTAAAGAAAATCACTTCAAAAAAACTCGAACAGCGAACAGTTAACTTCCTGTTTCATTCTTCGCGTGTTGCTTCAAACCGCTTTGCTGCGCTAACATTGTCTGATTTTTGACACAACAACACTGGAGTGTCATGCCGTGAACTTCGCGGGAAGTGTGACTGTAGTTTAATTCACCACACAACTACATGGACTCAACCTTTATGGAAAATGAAAAAGATGTCCAATAAAATATTCTGGAGTTCTTTTATTAATGTGGAGGATGCGTTTTTCAAAGGTCTCAATAATTCTACGACACGGCCGTGAAGCGTGACATTTTGCACGAACTGATTTGAATAATCATCGTATTTATAGGCCGTCAGTGTTTGGCTTTAAAATCGCCTGGATCGCACCAGACATTTTCTACCTTCAGAATAAAATGTTTTGTAAGTTTTTATTTCATTTTCGTTTCGTGTCTGAACAGTTTCACCTGATGCGGGAAATGCTTTGAGTCGATCTCTGCCTAACAGTGAGACGTTTTGGCTGTTTTCCAATTTGTTGTCAAATTAATGTTAATTGCCGTGAGATCACACTGTATCAAATCTTCTGGAGTTTTTAACTTCATCACTTTGTGATGAGTTAATAAAATACCCCATTAGGAACTATACATGGCATTCTACGGTGGTCTAGAACATAAACAAGAATTTTCTAGCCGTAATGGGACGGTAAAGTTAGTTGAAGTTCAGTGAACTTCTACATTCAGTGGGCCGACTGCGCTGTGACTCATGAGAGTCGATGAATCAAACTTATCGAAACTTATACATGTACAGCTGACTAGTAGACGTAAAACGTTTCAAAACTCGGCTGCTGACACTAGATGGTAAATTTATTTCAGTTGAATACTTCTTCCTTCAGTACTGCCACGGAAACCGATGAACTGACTAATAAAACAAACGTTTCAAAAGAAATTTCTCAAAACTCGGCCTTGA
The DNA here is from genome assembly GCA_030867875.1 of Actinernus sp. WN-2022. Taxonomy (NCBI): domain Eukaryota; kingdom Metazoa; phylum Cnidaria; class Anthozoa; order Actiniaria; family Actinernidae; genus Actinernus; species Actinernus sp. WN-2022. Next base: position 78,852,633 of record JAOWCC010000936.1, on the reverse strand, counting down.
CGAACATTTCAAAATAATTAAACTTCTCAAAATGCAAAATACTCAGCGCATAAAAGGCTTCAAAATAAACTTCTTGAAACGTCGGCGGCTCAACGATTTAGTGGCTAGCCGTTGGTGACTCAGAGGTTTTGGTGGCTAGCCGTTGGTGGCTCAGAACTTTTGGTGGCTAGGCGTCGACGGCGCTAGACGTTTGGTGGCTAGCCGTCGACGGCGCTAGACGTTTGGTGGTTTGGTGGCACTAACAGTAAAAGTTAGTGGCACTAGCGCCGCTAAAAGCCGTTAGCGCCGTTTGGCGTTTAGTGGTGGTTGCAAAGTTTTTGAGCGGGACTGTAGCTCACCTTCACAAACTGGTAAGAAGACTGGTAACAATGGTATCAGAGTGAGGCCAGTTGTCCCAGAGATTCAAAATTGGAGCCATTCAGAAATTTCTTAGTTTCTGTCATAGGAAATTAACTTTATTTTCTGCCATCGACTGAATATTTTTCTATCACTGTGGCCAGGACAACTGGCCTTGCATTGATGCCTTTATGAATAAGTCATATCCACTTTCGTAATATATTATGTACATTATTTATAAGTGGCTACCTAGCTTGATTAGCCCTAGGTTACTCTAGGTAGCCTGTACCATATCTCTTGCAGTTTGTCTTTTTTTTCCTCTATTTGTTGTAATTCATATCAGTGTAAATGAAAAATGTTGTTGTTGTTGTATTAGGTCAGAGGTCAAGAGATGACAGTTTATATAATATTTTCCCCAATTGCTTTGTAGACGAGGGGGGAGGAAGCCAAGAGTCGAGTGACGGTATTTCCTCCACCAGACAACAAATGTCAGCAATTTATTATAATCCATCAAATATTTTCTCTCCCACATGATTGGTGGAATGAATCACATGATGCAATATATTTTCTTCGCCAGATGACATATATCAGCGATTACACCCCCTGTGAACATAGTGCATACAAGGGCTCCCATAAGAGAAAATATTTGAAGGATTATAAAGACAATAACCTACTTTGTGGTTTTGAAATATGAATTGATATTATTTTGTCCTTGGACATTATCTGTTACTCCAAAATCACAGTTCCCCATCGTGGAACAAATAATATCCTCACACAAATAACAGTGAATATTTCAAAGCCACAAGTAGGTAATTGTTTACATGTACTTGCAAGGACATATCACAACTTCTAATGAAATGGAATATTCCCTTGCTCTAAAAGATTTTGAAGACTACCAGTATATATAACTCTGGTATGTCTGTTTCATAATTCGCCCATACTATGATCCACAATTGATTGCATAAGGTGTTTTTTAAGTCATTTTGAGCATACTCTAGCATGGGTACAGTATCTAATTAAATTTACTAATTAAGTAATAAACATTATCTCACCACAGCACGCTGCACATAGTTGGGGTGGGAAAGATGGACATTCTTGAGAAGAAACAACAGGGACTCCAACGTGTAGTACTCCTTGGGCTGTGATCTGTACGAAGAGAACACCTGCATTACTAATACAGCGAAATCATCATTTCAAAGCTACTATAGACGACAACCAAGCTAAACAAAATGAAATCACAATGTATGTACGATGAAAATTATAGCTCGGTATTCAAAATCCACTGTCACACCAGGATAAAGGTACGGTGATAAAAAGTACGATGAAAAGCTACGACAATAAATTGTCACTTAAGACTCTTGGCTTATGCTTGAAACCAAAAATGGCCAACTGCAAAAGCATCAGCTTGAAGTTAAATCGATGAAATGACACGGATTTTGATAACATGCTTGCCAGCTTGGTTATTCGCAACAGGTTTTCCTGAACATGATCGACCAAATCTTACTTGATGATCACATAGTTAGTCTTGGCCGTTTTCGCGAAGGAGAACTCATCGAACAGGACCTCATCACCTAGCTCCTGGATCTCCTTCTTGTTCGTGTTGTACTGACGCAGTAAAGACAGAGGGTCCGCCATCTTGAACAACAAAATCAGAACTAAAGGCCAGGCTACTGGCAGAACTGGAGACTCGCTTTCGTGTAATATGATAATTACCTCTCGGGCTCGGAGGCTATTTCTTTCGTGACCGGAAGAGAAATTTACGAACTATTCAAACCTCATTGAATATTCATAGCCCCTCGTAATGACGTCATTAACATTATATAAGCAACTTAATGATATGCATCTGTGTCAGTTTACTAACAAGTCACGGAGTCAACAACTCGCTACTCTATAGGTGTGGCTATGTACCCACTCAAGGAGTGTGGCTGTGTGCCCACCCAAGAGGTGTTCCCATTTAAGTCGGTCCGCTTCAGCAATTTCCGGCTATTTTTAACACAACCCCCCTCCCCCATTTCAATGTTGTGAAGGGGGAGGGGGGACAAGCGAAGTCATAAAAAATGCCCGCGATGTGTTGCAGGAGTTCGTTCAGTGTTCTGAATAGCCTTTTTTTGTCGGGCGGTCCGTACTTAAATGGCGAAGGTTGTGTGTGCCCACAAGCTGCGAGCTGGGTAATCACTCACCGAACACCCTCTGGACCCAGGCGAGCCGCTCCACAAAATATCCGCTCCGCAGGCTGCCGACTTGAGCTATCTGGGGAATTTCAATATCTGAAAGATTTTTGCTGGGATTTTTTAAAATGCTTAACTTCCTGCGATTTTATATCGATATATTGATTCTGGCTGCGCGCATGGGGAAAATTCGAGCGTTTCTTTATTGCCTGGCTTTACCGCCGAAAAACGTTTCAGTGTCAAGTAACATATTGTATCAAGGGTTTAGTAGAAAATTAATAACCCGTGATGTTGCTATGTCGGCTTTGCATCTTTTCTTCTGCTGTCATTTTGAGAGTTAATACATACATACATGGGTTTTATTTGGATCGTGTACAAACGTTGTACATTGATTGTTTGTTCCAAATAACGTTAGTGTTACCATACTGGACTTGCTCCAAGTCGAACTCGCTGAGTCACTGGTTAAGCGATTTCTGGGTCAAAAAGCGAGAGCGAGAATCTAAGCGATTATTACAGTAGTTTACAAATTCTATAGATAACTATATGTTAAATTATATTATCGGACGTCTCCTCTATTTTTTTAAAACAATCGTATACATATTTAGTTGATGCCTTTTGGAGTATTTTTTGGTGGGTTTATCAGTGCGAGAAACAATTGTTTCTCTGTTATTGTCTCGGGTCGGTTTTTTTTGGCAAGTCTAAATGTTTAAATTTTCTCTTAGCTTATTTGCTGCCGCAGCGAGCGAGCCTGAAGCGAGCGAGCAAGGCAGCAGTTCTAATCTGTAAGCCGGTCCAAATCTCATTTTTGCCACAATGCATCACTTCTATTGTTTTTTTTTACCACCGCCGTGCTTTGCACGGATCTGATCGTCACGTGACATTACACGAGGTGGAATCTGCATTGTTTGAGCTAACTACGTTCAACCGTTCTTTAATGCATTTCTGTGTTTGCAATCATTGTGTAATCATGAAAAGTGTAGACGAGTCTGGACATCTTTCAATGTTAATCTATCTGGCATAATGAGGTAACCAGGCCTCTAAATTGAAATGACTGAATACTGTACTCAGAAAAGGCAGTTGAAAACCAAATTCATGACATTTTTCTAATAAAACTTTTCATTGAAAACAATGAAAGATAAATTTTGTAGCATTATTATAACAAAATGCCTATTATGCCAGCATTATGCTCGATGCTCTGACTATAGCATTATGCCCAAAATTATGCCGGCATAATGTGTCTAACCCTAGTAGACGTTAGTGTAGAATAGTAGTTTGTTGTGCCGGAAATCTTAAGAAACTGTCGGGAATTGGTAGGCTCAGGGAATTTACCGGGCGATTTGATATGTCGGGACAAAATGAAAATAAATCGCGACAACTTTTGAGTTACACACCATTGACACACCACAGCTCAAACAGGATTCAGTCGCACGATAGCCCCAAAACTACAAAATATATTCATCTAACACCTTGGCATTCTTATCACCCAGTAACTATTTTTCCTGCCAAAGTGCTACTGTAGGTTCTCTTCTAATACACTTCCTTAACTGAGCGGAGCAGCATTCACTACCGGTTAGGTACTGACTAGTTATAAATTGGGCATTTTATCAAGAAGTGCATTTCGTTTGTGATTACTAAGTCTTAGTCTAGTTAGGGCCGTTCTGTGTTTCAGATTTTTAACTTCTGTAAGGTAATTCTCATATGTATATGTTGTTTTAAATAAGCGGTATGTTCTTAATTTATTTCGCTTTTGGGGTCTTTTCCTGCCATCATTATACACTTCGCTTAGCCAGTGTTGGAATTCATTATTTCTTAGTCTCTGTTTGATGTGCTTAAGCCATACTTTTTGTTGAGCAATATTGTCTTGATCATACCAAAGATTTCCAAAGCCGCAATGAAATAATCAGTTTCTTTGACTTTCTTACTCCAGTACGCTTTGTTATTTTCGTTTTTTGTTTCATGATAGATACAGTAAGATAATTTTTGAACGTTATCTAGATGAACAAGTCTTATCCATAATTTTATGCATCTATGTTTTGCATCCACATGGCACGCGTTATTGCTTGCGTATTTTCCGGCTCCAAGTAACATCTTGCAAAATTTCATGTGAACGACTGCTAATAATCGAACGCTTTTTTGAAATCAACAAAACACGTAAAGAGGAGATTACTTTTCTTTTTAGGTTTACTTCTTACATATTTGTCGATCATTGTTTTCAGGATAAATATATTATCGGTCGTACTATATCTTGTTCGCGTTTCAGAATTCCTTTCTCGTAAGGTAGCTGTATAATCTTCCGTTTAAAATTGATGTAAACAATTTATCGAGAGACTGGAGGAGCGTGATTCCTCTATAGTTATCCATATTAGATTTGGCTCCTTTTTTGTGTATAGGGACAAGAGACCATCCCAGTCCCCAGCTTTTCGGATACTTACCTGAGTAAGTATCGCATTGAATAACTTTTTCAGCGGTACTTTTAATTGTTCTTTTCCATATTTCAGAATCTCATTTAGTATATTGTCTTTTTCCGGAGCTTTTTTATATTTTAGCCCGTTGATTGCATTGATTATCTCTTCCTCACTTATTTCGTCGTCTAATGGGCCGGTAATATTTTCATCTTCCTCTGTATTCTCCGTTGTACATGCATGTTGGTTCTTGCTCATTCGTATCTCTGTTCTCGTTTTGCTCTTTAACCATTTATTTTATTCCTATTGATTGGTTTGGCTTTTTCTTCTTCGATAAGTCAAAAATATTTTTTAGTTTCCAAGTATCCCGGGATTTCGTAAAATCTATCAGTATTTTTAGTGATAATTTTTCTTGCTCCTGCATAGTTTCCTGAAGGTTTTTTTCTTTGTTTGTAAGCTCTCTTTAATTTATAACAATAATATTGCTTTATTTATCGAGGGTAACACTAATATCGTACAGATAATATACACGTGGCCCCGGCAACATAAAGAAAACTGATAAATAAATAGATGATTAATTAATAACAGTAACAACTAAGCACTAATAAAGACACTAGTAAAGACAATAAAGACACTTTGGGGTTCTGTGGTTCGCGACAAATCTTTTTCCCAAAGATTCGAGACTTTGCCTTTCGGTTTGGCATTCTACGTCGAACCACCAGAGAGTTGGCCTGAGCGGATTGTGCTAGCATAATTTTTGGCATAATTGGAGCAAACGAGCATAATTTTTCAAAGAAGCACTGCTCGAGCATAATTACCAGATTGTAGCATAATTTGAAGCATTAAAGCCAAAAGCAATGCTATTATTGCTTTTATAGTGCCTTTCCTAATTATTAGCTGGTATATTTTGCTTAGATTCTAATTTTTTCCAAAGCAAATACCTGAATTTCACTTTCTAGTTATCTATTCTGGTTTTGACTTTATAAGTGTGACTTAACCTTTGAAAAATAGGTCACCTAATAAAATGTTGTGTGAACAACTAAAAATGCCGCGCATCAACTAATGCCCGCCGTCTTCGAAATACGTTTTTTTGTGAGCATAATTGTGTAATCTACGAGCATAATTTTTTAACTTTGGCATAATTTGGGCATAATTCGACAAAATTTGGAGCAGTGCTAGCGGCATAATATGCCACTTTTAGGAGCACAATCCGCTCAGGCCTACCAGAGAGGGTCTCCCAGGGGGGTCCTTGTTCCCTTGTTCCCCCAAAAAAATCCAGGGAAACAGTCAATTTTTCTATTCATGTTCCCATGTTCCCTTGTTCCCCAATATATTTTTAGTTTGTTCCCTGTTCCGAACGGATTTTTTGGCATATTCCCTTGTTCCCCGAAACCCCTGGGAGACCCTCATCAGAACTTTTTTTTGTATTGCTGTTTTGGTAGCATAACTCTGCTTGCTTACTGATCAGCATCTTGAAGCCGGAATATTCGTAAAATTTCCTACCAGTTTTTCAGTATAATCCGTTTCACCTGTGCAATTTTTAAATATTTCTTCAAATTTGTCCTTCGTATTCGCGCACTCCAGGAGTGCTGGTATTTTTACTTTGGCTTCTTCCTTCCAGATTATATTATTTATATGCTGCCTTACTTCAAAGTTATCCTCGGTGCTTTGATCTGCTTTATTTTTGATTTTGATTGCGCGCGTATGATAATTGGCAGTGATCGGACATATGTGGTTTCAACGGTGTATATTAAAATATTTAACAATTAGACCCGCAGCCCGAATGGGCTACGAGTCAATAGCCCATGAGGCGCAGCCGAATGGGCTATTAAACTCGTAGCCCATGAGGGCGAGTGGTCTAATTGTCTTAGTATAAACTAAGTAGTCGGACAGTAGAAAATAATAGAAAGAAACAAATTGAAGTTGATTTTTTTTTATTATTTCGTGAAAATGCGTGCGGTTTTTCTCTACCATGGGCTATCACAAATAGACCTATAGTAGGGTAGCCAATCAGAATGCAGGATTTGTAATAGTCCACTGGTTGGTTTATACTAATGAACATTATCAAGTAGTAGCCTCCTCGGCAGGCATCTCAATTTTTTTGAAGAAATCAGATTATGGGCTCCCTGTGGCAGGTGAAGAAAGAGACCAGACCTCCTCTTCTCTCCCGGAGTCACAGGTAACCCAATTCACGATTTTCTTCGAAACGGAGGAGGCTAATCAAGTCGATTATACGTAAAACATGTTTTTTTGCCTAGTAAGTGATCTCCCATGACTCTTCCGTTAAATATTCTCAGATTAGGCCAGATAAAAAAAATTGCTTGTTTAGCGTCCCCGCCCGACCTGAGAAATGTCCCCGACCTCTTAATTTATTTTATTTTTTATTTTTCATAAAAAAACTTTAGAAAGTGTAAATGCACCCGCGAACACCAATTCTTGTACCCAGACCCCTACATGTACCACTTAAAATATGCGCCGGCGCATTAAATATTTTAACATCGACGCCATTTTGTTTCTACAACACGAGGTCATGAACACGAGGTGAGTGAATAATGTCTAGTCAAGACAAAATAAGCTTCACATAGAAAAAAAAAAAAAAAAAAACCTCCCTCCCTACCTGGAAAAATTGAAACGGGTGGACGCTAAACAAGTAATTTTTTTTATCTGGCCTTATGTGCTGTGCAGAGTTCGATCAGCAATTTCCCTCGTTTGTCTGACGTGGTTTTGTCCTCGGAATACCCTTTATTAGCCTCCGATGCAGACGTGGGAGGGAGGGAAACGAACCACACAAGACGTCTGCATCGGAGGCTAGCCCTTTATATGGTATGTCTGACTGATAGTCGTCTGGTAAATTCGATTCGGTTGAGTTCGATTTTCGAATTCTGAGAATTCATGTACTGTGTGCGGTGTGTGTTTGCGATGAAGTGATATGAACTCCCGAGTGGATACAAGCAAATATCTAAGAATGGCCTGAAGATTTTTAGCAGCATCCATTTAGGTAAAATCCAACGGTTTTTAGCGTTTAGATAACCCGGCCCCATATTTCCGATGCCTTTGTCCAAATAAATCAACCCTCCAGAAATGCTTTATGTTTGACTTCCGGTGAAATTGCATTGTTCAGAACAGCCAATCAGAATACACAAAAATCGGATTATTCCAGAGCCCCTATTTTTTCGTCGAGCATGCGCAGTAAGAAACAAATGGGATCTGGGTACGAGATTGGGTTCAGCTAGGCCTTTACCGGACTAGCATAGATGAGGCCCTAGCTGTTAGGATTCTAGAATTATGGATTATTAGCTGTTTGGTTTTCATATATAGGCTGATTTCATGTTATCACGGCATCTGTATCCAGTATTGGTTATTCTATGTAGACCCTATGTATACGACTAATTATATTAAGATGGTAGCAGGTCTCAGTTGGAGCTATATTATGACTGTTGACATGATATTATAGGGTCAGTTCCGAGAATGGATACGGATTATTGGCAACTAAATAAAAGGATTACGGATTATTTGGTTGGATTTTAGGATTAAGAATTATTATCACATCGATGACATTACGGATATTTGTGTTTAGGATTACGGATTATTCAGACCCACCCCAACAGGGCCTCATCAGATATTTGTAATAATGGGATTCCTCAAAGCACTCATTTGATATAGAAACCCAATCCTAGCTCAATAAGTCTCTAAAAAAAACCTTTGTCGGGAGCTCGAGTGGGCTCGGGTGGCGCAGTTGTTAAATATAAGCGCTTCGCCTCTTGGCCCGGCCTCTCACCTCTGTGGCCCAGGTTGAATCCCGGACGCGGCGCCATATATATGTGAGTTGAGTTTGTTGGTATCTCGCCCTTGCTCCGAGGGTTTTTCTCCGAGTTCTCCGGTTTTCCTTCCTCCGCAAAAACCAACACGCTAAATTCCAATTCGATCTGTGGATTAGCCGGGACCTGGCTTTGATCAGCCCCCATGGTTGTTTCAGGTCTCGTTAGAAATTCAGAGAGTACCTGACGGAAACATATATGCAAGATTCTCTCAAAGATTCTGAAATATAATCAAACTAACACTAAACAGACTCATATTTACCGCGCTCCAGGCTCGCTCGCTGCGGCAGCAATAATTTTTTTTATGGTGAGTGTATTATATTTATTACTTACGAATTAACCACCAATCAAATGTGTGTATTAAGATCACGTGTCAGACAATCAACCTCGTTCCCAGGTGTCTTTACGCGCCTAATCGAAAGGCGCGTTCACGCAAGTGCATGTAGCGTTGCGTGACGAGAAGGAATACTACCACAACGATGGGAAGATTACCGACTGTTATCTGTGCCTTGGTAATTGTTTACGTACATGGCATCAGTGAAAACTTTGACGGTCGAAATGTCGTTATGGTAATGGATAATCTTCTGCGATACCGAGATCTGAAAGACATTTTGCATTTGCTTACTGACGACCAAACGCTTTGGAGCTTTCAAGATATTCAACATGGTATATTATCTCAAAAGGACAATGAATCAGTTGAAAGTTTGAGCCATTTCTGGTCCACAACGCTTGAGCCACAGACATTCTTAAACAATTCTAATTGGATTCGAATCAGAAGTGGAGTGGCTGCGAGTCTTGGTGTACAAGAGGATTCCTTGCTTCCTTGCAAAATTGAGGGCCAAATATCAGGCAGAGGGGACACCATTAGGCCAGCCACCAAATGTCCCAGTGAAAATGAAGATGGCGATCGCGAGTTGAATATGATACTGATAATGATCATGATGGGAAAATGGAAAAAAAATTATTATGGAGAAGTTGTGGTTTATGATGATAATGGTGAGATAATAAGGAGCATACACCCCCTCAATGGGAGAGTTGTTATGTTTCCATGTAACTATTCCCATGTGATTAAACCTCCATCTATGGACAATCCTCAAAGACTTCGTACTTTGACTATTCATGTGACTACATCAAAAACACTTTTTGTTCATCATCAAACTATATATAGAATTCAAAAAGAGGTCCAGAGAGAAAAAGTCAAAGTGCTTCATAGCCTTGCACTCCTGCCATCAAATCTTAACAGTCAACTGCTCGATGTTGCAAAGTATGTTACTAGGCAATATGCAACACCAGGTGGCCATCGTATTGTCATATTTGATGATATTATTCACCAAGAAATGATTGATTTGCTGGAATTTAGCATGAAAAATGGAATCTATAATGATCACCCTCCCTCTTCAGACAGTACAGATAATGTTCAGTGGATTCTTGCTTTTGACGTTGAGGATCTCATCAAATCTTCTTTGTGGTCATATATCAAACAGATTATAGCATATGTAACTGGAAAGGAAGATTTTTAGGCATATGACTTGTCTTGTAACAGTATTCGCAGCCATGATGCAACTACCATTCACACAGACTGCTCTAAAGATGAGGACGAGTATACACTGCTGATTTATTTGAATCACAACTGGACTGAGGATGCCCATGGTGAGACTGTGTTCTTCAGTGATGAGCATGGTTCAGATGTGATTTTTGCAGTGAAACCAAAATTTGGAAGAGTTGCAATCTTTCACGGTACAATACCACACAGTGCAAGACCACCGACACCAACCTTTCATGGTAGGTGTGAAAAAAGTAAAGTTTAGAATACAGAACCCACGATGAGTAGACTCGGGTATTATCAATTATTATAAATATCCAGGTAAGGGGATGACATTTAATCCTAGATGCATTGGAAGTGAATTTGGGGTTCAGTGGTATTATCAATCAATGTATTATCAATGTAAGTAGGAATTGAGAGCTTGGTTGCTAGGCAATTGTGGCAACCAACCAGCCCAGTGCCGTACGTGGGTCACACAACAGTGGACAAAAAAAAGAAAGAGGGAGGGGGAAAAACACAAATCTACATTATTACGAGGAATGCTAATGCAATCCAAAACACATCAACCCCAAAACTAAGCAAAAACAAACCAGACCTGTATGAGATGCCGACCCAGGCCCCACAAGCTGCCACAGGAAGACCAACATATTTAACCATGTCTAAATTGCATTAATAACAGCCTAGATTAATAGTTGATAATAAGAGTATAGGCAAACCTAAGGAGGGAAGGTAGAAACATGACCAAAATTAATGCTAACACAGGCCTCAAAATAGAATAAAAATCCTTATCATAGTTGTGCACTTGGCAACCAGAAAATAAAATCTAGTTGGCAGCCAGCAAATGTCAGTGGCTGATAGAGTTGGTGACTAATCTGTATGTTTTAGTTGCCAAATATGTCTTGGTTGTATTGGCAACTGATACAGCCACAATTTCGAGCCCTGTAATATATTAACCACCCTTAGGAAATGAGTTGCAGCTGACATTTGGAGCGCCAGCTGAAGTACGTACACTCAGGTTTTTGATAAAAACTATATCCTTCAAACAAAAATATCAATTTCAAAAGAATAATAATAATGGAGCTCCTAAAAATACCTGGAGCTTTTTATATAAAATATCAATAAGACAACCAAATTCTATTCCATTAAAATAGTACATAAAGAATTGTGTTCTTACTAATAACACTAGTCATTTTTTTAGGTGCAAGGTACACACTTGCAATAAAAATGGCATCCTCTAAAGAAAAAGCTCAAGATAAAACACACAACATGGATATTGAGCCACTTTATCTGGCTCTGAATCATGCAGGTATTTGTAAAGAGGAAAAAAAGGAAATAGATAACTTTCTAAAGGAAATTAAAGCAGGGAAGAAAACTCCTGACGAGATTGAGGAAATAACTGGCAAATACGAAGACAGACTTGAAGCACTCAAATAAGTTTGTTACGACTGATACAGACATGTCTTTATTATTAATGCATGTACATTCATTTCCATGCTGCTGCTATCTTGAGTTTGTATCATCTGATATTTAACAATTTTAAAATTCATTAATAATTTATAAGGGTACCAGCCAATCCCATGTGCTGAATGACACCACATGATCGCCTCTGTATACCCCCATACAAACCTGATTAATAAAACACCAGGTTCTGTATCGATACACAGACACCATGGTCCGTTATAGCTCTAGTAGTATTCTGTATCAGGTACAGAATACTAGCTAAGCTAGCGAGGGAAGTCTCATGACCGATCACTGACTTCCCCTATCCTGGGAGGGGTGAAATGACAAAGTACATCTGCTCTCTTATTATGTACACACCATCTATTCCATGTGGGACCTGTTTTTCTGTACGCTACGCTCTGTTCTCTTATTGCATACACATTGTCTCTTCGATGTGGGATATGTTTTTGTGAGAAACTAATTCATCCCACATCGATAGCAAGGTGTGAGAAATCAAAGGTTAAAATTTTATGTTGTGCATATCAATGGTTTTAGTTATCTATTCATTTTACAAGTAAGATAAAATATTCGCGTCCGATCTGTATGGGCTTTACAATGGCTCGCCGAAGCGGCTTGCCATTGTAAATGCCCAATCCATACAGATCGGATGCGAATATTTTATCTACTACATAGAAAATTAGTTCGCTGTGTTCTATAAGAGATAATGCATACTAGCAGTCTTGAAAAGCTGTGGATGCAAATTTAAAGCAGAATGCAAGCTGCAGTTTCCGTTGATTATCAACATTTGGGAGCTGAGGAAAACCCATCCGTTGGATCCACCATCATTTTGGGAATAGTGTTCAAAATTAATCTTGACAAACAAAACAGTTCTTTGCCAAGTAAATACTTTACAAAGATCACTAGCTACAGTTGTATAGCCTGCACAGCAGTTACTTCGATTCTGTAGTAGATTGCAGGCAAGTCCCTTTCTCTACTTTTCTTGGTAACTGTTGGCCAGTGTTTTCTGTTGGCTCACTGTAATTTTGTCTGAGCAAAGGTCATTGGGCTTTTGCTTGGCCACTGGTGAAGAAAAATATTGCGACTGTTTGCATTACATACTTCTGTGGGCCAGAGGAAATGCTTGGATTGCAAACAAAGAAATATGCCTGGAATTTCTCATGGTCTTCACTGGCCCCACAGAAGCAACTGCTATGCAGGTATAAACATTGTATTTTGTTAAGTAGAAAAGGCTCAAGCCCAGTGGGCATGTTTTGATTTATAAGGGAAAACGAAGCACAATATACAGTCATGTACGATGAACCAATAATTAAAATTTGGAGAGAATGAGACTTGCTTTAGTAGTAATTAAGTTGTACTAACAATGCATTTCTTCATTAAAACTTGTATTTTATAAAATAATAATCATGCTTGTACTTCTGGCCTGTCAGTTCCTCAAAGCCCGATTATTGTTTATCCTGGATTAAATTTAGTGTTCTTGGTAAAATGTGTCTTCTCTATACTAGGATTACACATTGAAAGGTACCACTCTATCCAAGGTTATTAAACAATAAGTTTTTAAATCCCAAATCAGTAATCTGTGAGTTAGCAAATCAAACTAAGGATTGCCGGCCTTAATCCTGGTTAGCTTAATCGGGCTTTCAGGAACTGAACCCAGTATTGCTAGTAATTGGATACTATAACATTCCAAATAAGTGGGCATCAAAATACCGGTAGTGTATTAAAGCAGCAGTGAAAACCCTTACCAATTGGATAATTATTCACAATTTTACAGTATATCTGCCTGTTCAAGCCAGTGATGAAAACCCAAGGTACATGTACAAACAAAACGTGCAGTTCTTGTATAATTTTTTTTATTTCAATTTAAGCATACTCGTCATTAAATGATGGCCTAATTTATTTTGTGTGCTGTACATTAAACTAGGCATTTGCTACTCCAGCACATAGCAGTTTTCCAGTTTAGAGGAGATAATAAGTCACTTGGTACAATTTCACCAAACAGGCAAACTAAGAGCTGCATGAATATCAATAAAATGTCATTTGGCTTTGTACAAAAGTTTTAGAATAATTGGGTGAAAAAAATATCTTTCAGGAGTCACTGCTTGGTGGTTCTTTTCTTTGATTTGCGTGTCTTGTGCTTCTTGGTTTTAGAGTCTACAAGTTGATGAGAGTAACGTTTGATAGCATCTCGTGATAATACATCTTCATCTTCTCCACTCTCTTCATCATCTAAATATTAAAAACAAAATAATTAATGTAAATAATAGATTGATAATCTCTAACCTTTAGTTAGTAAGTTTAAGAGAAACTAAAACAATAACCCAGTAATGATTTGTACCTTCATAAGCTGCTGTTCGTTCAGTGACTACGGGAAGTTTGACACGAGTATTGTATATAGGCAATTTGCCTTCCATGTTGGAACGGAACTGGAAAAGGAAAAAGGAGAATTTGTTAAAAGCTAACTACAAATGGTGAAACATTTACATACACCTTATTTAGCTGTATGTTATATGCCTTGCAATCTCCACTCCAATATTCTATTTAACATGTAAACTGAAAGTACCTCCAAATCTTCCATTTCCTTCATGATGTCAGTGACGTCCTTTCCACCCAGGTCATCCATTAGTTTGAGTAGCTTCTGTTCACATGTACCCAGTAGATCAAGAATATACTCATCTGAAGTGGGTGATAACTGTGCCTGGGGTACTTGGCCTTTGGGCTGTAAGGATTTTAAAATAGTACTGTCAGGCATTGTTGATTTTTAATGAGGAAGACTGACCCAGAAAAGGACCCAGGAAACAAATAGGGGTCAGGGGCAATAACCCCCCTTCCCCCATCAGACTGTCCCCCATCAGACTGTCCCCCTTCTCCTCACTCCCTTTTAATGGAAGTAATGTTTCATATAAACGAGTCACCAGATTTGACAGGGGTTTCAAAATCTGTGTGAAATTTCAAATGCAGAGGGCACAACCCGAGGCATTGAAATTCTCAAGGATTTTGAAAGCCCCATCAAATCTGGTGACAAGTATATTAAACATCTTCTACTACATAACTATAATTGCATGCAGGTATGTTTTATGTACTAAGCATTGTTGCTATTGTTTGTAATTGTAAGAGTATTGTTGGACAATTGAAGGGGTCCGTGCAAGAACAACGTAAGTGACTTTTGATCAAGTTCTAAATTCTCTCTTAGAAAACAAAGAATATCAAGAAGAATTTGGAATTTGATCAGAAGTCACTTACGTTGTTCTTGCACGGACCCCTTCAATTGTGCATAGTTATCACGCTCATGGATTATGATTAACAAGCGATTCAGTTGTTGTTTAGGGAGTGGGCTAGAAATCTATGGGTTCTGAGAAAGTTGGTTCGAATCCCATTGGACACAGGTTTTTTTTCTTTCGATGTCACTTCACTTCAATCTTTACTGTCCACATGTTTAGTTTCCCAGTTATTATGGACAGGACTAAGACATTTCAAGGTCCCCATGCCAGTAGTTTGAATCTGACAAAGTCTTCAGACTTTGAAGTGCAGTCAAACTATTCATGAGAGTATTTGACAAGGGCTTCTAAGTAAATACTATGCTTCTGGTTGGTAGTTGTCCTCGTGAATAATTAATGAGTAGTAGAAGCTTATTTCATGTACCAACTTATGTCAGCAATAAAAATTCATACTTACTGCCTTCAGATGCTGTAGCTTATCAGCCAGATGATCAATGCCTGCTTTAACATTCACTAGAGTACGACTAGCATGGCTTTGTCTTTGCTCAGCTTCCATACAGCTAAATGGAGATTTAATGCAGGTGCAATTTTTGTTAGTTTTATGTTGCTGACTCAATAAGGATACTGCACTGAACTGACAGTATTCTAGAATATACAAGTTTATAATGAGATAATCAGTTTGACACTTAAATCCATATTTAATACAAATGTACATAATATTATGTAAACTATATCAAAGCAGAGTTCCTGAATTAACGAAAAGCTATACATATTTTATACACAAAAAATAACATTGCATCACAATGGCAAACTCGTGGATGTAAAGTGTATTTTAGTGTGTTCTGAAGTCAACCTGTGGAAATGTTCAAAGTTTCTATTATTGCTGTTGTGATAGCCTGTGTAGCCTGTAAAACCATGTGACCAATGACATCATTGTTACAACATCACCAACTAAGTGAATCATTGGGACCCCATACCATGCCTGTCACAGTTTGAGCCACCTGGTATTAGAAGTGAGGGAGATAAAAAAATGGGAACACCTAGAATAGGTATAAAAAATTTGCATAAATCGTAGGAAAAAAATCCCAAATTGCTGACTTGCATGTTACATCATCGCCGCCACCTTGGTTGGCGTTTACAAAAGATTCCTCGTTCAATCAACCATGAAACCAAAATATTTCTTTGTTTGATTCAACCAACATGGTCTTTGTTATTTGAATCTCTGGGGATTGATTGCAAACCAGCAAATTACAACCAAAAACAACAGCTCTCAGGTTCGGTCTGTGTCAAACTCGTTGTCGACTGCCTTGTCAGCGTTGCAAATCAAATTGATTTCTACTCCAGCTTCCCTCCTTTGCTTTCCAAAGAAGACTAGTTGCTTGTCATCTTCTCTGCTAACACCTCGAATGGTTCCTAGTGTTGTTAATGCCCATAACTGGTCTGGAAGCCTTCAAATTTTCAAATAAAGTATCAGTCTTGTCAAGTTCATGTTAAGCTCGCATTCAAAGACACTCGCCCCAGGCCCCTCTCCTTGAAAATCCAAGAAGCATATAGTTTTGCCAGAAAATCTTAATTTCTTGTTTGCAAATCTCAGAAGACTACTGACAGGTCTTCCCCACACTTTTTGTGACCTTGAGATCCCTCAAACAAAATGGGAGACTTTTGAATCACATAGCCCTTTCACATAATGGATAAATATCACATTATTATCAGGAAGTCCTTCTTTCTGTAGTACATTGTAGATCAGATGGTCTAAGCAGACTGGTCAACATGGTAATAAAACATGATTCTGCCATTGATCCTTATTCCCAGGAATAATTATAATCAAGCACACCCTTATATATTATAACTGGTATATGATGTATGAGGATTTATAGTTGGCAATATTTCTAGATATAATTACTGAATTTCCTTACCGTTTCTCTTCTTCTGCCAGACGCTGTTGGAATTCCTCTAACATTCTCTGACCACTGGAAACCAAGCAAAAATGGTCATTTAAAGTGCCAATGAAATGAAAAATTTGATCCCGTTTTTATTTTATTTTATTAAATTGTAGGCTTCTCTTAGTCATTTTGTGCAATTAAAAATCAATTTGGAGAGCACAAACATATTTTTTTATCGTAGCGAAGTCAGGCAAAATTGCCAAAATCAGGCGACACATTTTCTGCCGTTAAAGATATGGTAATCACATACGTGACGTCACTAGGTCTGTGCATTTATATTCGTCGCCATAAATACTACAAAATAAATTCATTTTTGACCAGTTTTCAATTTTAATATGTAATACTTTGAAGAACCTTTGACGATGGGCATAATTTTTCTAATAGAATCCTTGCAGTCAGCCATATTTACTTTTGTGAATATAAATGTAGGACCTAGTGACATCACGCATGTGATTAGCATATCTTTAACGGCATAAAAATTGTCGCCTAATTTTGGCAATTATGCCTGACTTCAATAAGAAATAAAATTATGTTCGTGCTCTCCAAATTGATTTATCATTGCACAAAATGGCTAAGGGAAGCCAATAATTTAATAAAATGAAATAAAAATGGGATCGATTTTTTCATGTCATTGGCACTTTAAACTTTGATTATATAACAATAGATATATATAACATGCAGTTATATTCTTACTGTTTTATTGTCTGTGTGTGACAACTCTCACCTTGACAAACGTGCCTCTCCTGAATATTTCATCTCTTCATACTCAAGTCTCAATTTTTCCTACAAACACAAAACATCAAAGTGGTTATTAGAATAACTACATTAGCAATCTTGGAGACTTACCAGGGATGTATTTAGATGGAAAATAAGGTAGGCAGGTACATAGCGGTATATATATAGTTTTGGTAAGATATCTTGGAGGTTGCCTACAACTATTACAGCTGGGAAAATCTTCTTAACAGACGGTATTTTTCCTGGCTGACCCGGCCTCTAAATTCATCCCTGCTTAATACCCTGGTGTTCCCCTTTCCTTTCCCTTCCCATCCATTCCTTTTTCATAAAATTATATCAATAATTGTTAGATCCCATTGTTAACTACCTTCTCTTCCTTGAGTCTGACCAGCATTTTCTCATTGTTAGTCTTCAGTTGTTGCAGGTGTTTCTGGGTATCTCCTTGCGACAAAAACCTCTGTACCACCTCCTTGATATCAGAGACTCCTGTTGCATCCTTGATCTTGTTCATAGCCTCTTCATATGTGGTGATCTTACGCTCTTGTTCTTCACCCGAGAGTGCAGCCTTTGGATCTATATAAATACACAGAGTTTGTAAGTCAACAGGGTCTTATCACATTATTAATAAACAAATGGAACTACTTTCTGTCTATAGACTTACAGTATATGCTGACTACTGTTTCTCTTTCTTCAATGCTATTATTTATAATTAATAAATTACTATTAATTTATATTAATATTATTATTAATTGCTATTAATATTATTGATTGCTATTATTATCATTATTTATTATTAATTGCTGTTAATATTATTTATCATTAAAAAATATTATTACAATTGCTATTAAGTGCCACTACGATCAAATTTAATTGAGGTAGTGATATGATGGGAAGTCTTATTTTTTGGGATCCAAATCTTGAGTATTTATGTCCGCCATTACTCAAACCTGTTCCGTGACAGAGCCATGACAGAGCTAATTTCCAGCGAATGTGACATCATCTTCTCAACACAACAACATGTAGGGCTACGTTTCATACAAACATTTGGCTGCACAAACTTATAAGTAAAGTACATGTTTATACTATTTTTTTTCCAAAAAGGAAATGAAAGAACAAAGTTTTGAATGGAAATACGCATTTGCAAGAGCGATGCATTGAGAAGATGATGTCACGACAGCAAACCGCTGGTATTTGGAACACACTTCAGTAATGACAGACGTGATTTCATCGGTAAACTATCTGCAAAATTCATAGGTTAATTTGGTCCTTTGGTAATATTTTTCAATGATTTGGATATTTTCGACAGTGTGTGGAAGACAAAAAAGTAGAAAATAAAATGGTTGAATTTCGTCATTATTAATATTATTGATTGCTATTATTATCAATTATTAATTGCTATTAATGTTATTTATCATTAATAAATTATTATTAATTGCTATTCTTATCATCCTTATTAATTCTATTATTATTATTTATCATTAATAAATATTTTCTAAATACCTATTAATATTATTAATTATTAATTGCTATTCATATCATCCTTATTAATTCTATTATTATTATTTATCATCAATAAATTATTATTAATTGCTATTAATTAAAGTAAACTAAAGAAATTAATTGCTATTATATTATTAATTGCTATTCTTATCCTTATTAATTCTATTATTAATTGCTATTCTTATCATCCTTAAATTATTATATTTGTATCCAGAGACTCTAGGTTTCTAGTTATACATATCTATAGATCTATAGATCTATATATTGTTTTGTTTTACACACCTGCCAGTTCATCCTGCTGAAGAGAAGACCTTTGAAGCTATAAGACCATTGAAATAAAAAGAAAACATCTTAGCTGTGTTCATGTGGCAACTCAAATGCAGTGCCCTCAAGTTTCAATGATAGACTTACTCTCTTTTCAACTTTTTCTGCCTGCTCTTTCTTTTCCTCAGCTTGCTTTTTGTACTCAGACAAAGCAGCCTCTCTCTCTTTCTTGGATTCATACACGGATTGTTCCAGCTTTGCCAGCTCTGCCTTTGCTGCCTCCCTTGCTAACTGTGCATCATTGTTACTGGCTCTCAGCTCTTTCAGTTCTTCCTCCATCAGCTTGAGAGCTTTCTCCCTATCATCCAGACTGTTGGGCCATGTCCTGCACTCCTCCCGGAGACGGTCATTGAGCTGTTCATAGGTGGTCTTGATTCGTTTTGCTTCACTTAGCTTCAGGAGCATTTTATCAAGGCTATTTTCAACCATGCGAAGTGTCTACAGAACAAACATAATTATCAAATGAATGAAATAATGACTGATTTGCTTCAGATTTTGTAAAAGCATTTTCTGAATGATACTTAAATGATATGTAATATATATATCTTACTGGTAAAGTACTTGGGGAAAGGAATTACTGTTAAACGCTCCCGGTCCACAAACACAACATTTTAGCGTAATTCTGAAGACAGAAAAGAACAAGGGATAACTGGTCAGAACGTTCATATATTAATGTTCAGTTTTATGTCTGTATGTTTATTTTTAATTATTATATATTTTTTGTCTGTATGTGTATGTCATTCAAGTATTTCCACAATATTTTAATAATAATTATTATTTTACCAAAGTACTGCCTTGGTTCTACATGCAAATAGCTTTACTCAGGGCTTTCAAAATATTTTTGAGTAGGAGGTCAACACAGGAAAGTATGCATCTGTTACAAAACTTGGGGCCAAAAGCAAAAGTTTCATTGTCTATTGATAAAAAGAAAATAACCGGCAACGTACATTGTATCTTGAAGCAGCTGCCAGGGCTCCACCAGCTTCTTTTGAAAGCCCTGTTTACTAAGTATTAAATAAGTAAATAGAAGCAAGTAAGTACCTGTGCATCTGCTGATTCACCAGCATCAGTATTGACTGCCTCCTCTGCATCTTTAACCATCTGGTCATATTCTGTCTGCAGCACTTTCAGTGTCTTTTCTCGCATGCTTTTTGTGTGTGCGAGAGCATTCATTTTCTTCACAGCTTCACATACTTGTTGGTCTAGCTTGTTGATAGCAGACTGGCAAAAGTTCAAAGTACAAGGATGAGTGGTATTCACTTCCTCATAGCTACAATAAACAAGCCAATGTATATATATATTGGGCAAAGTTAAGCTCACAAGCCATGTTGAAACTATTAGATAGAATAATCAGTGTTCTCCCCAGAGTACAGGGAGCCATTTGAAACCATTTCAATATTAATAAGAAAAGTCTGGGGAGAACATTGATAATCGCTCTTGGTTTCTGTCAACTTATAAGTAATGACTCTGGATTTACCATAAAATTATCAACTCTCAGCCAATTATTAGTTACCATGCATACACTTATCATTTGAATTAATATCAGGAAGTATATACAAGTCATAAACATTTAGCCGTAATTATAATAAATATTATTGTTCACAGCTTACCCTTCCTGACATGCCCTTCATGGCACAATGTCTCTGGGGATCCCTCTCTTTAAAAGCATCATCAATGACTTTCTCATCTCCCTGAAATGGCAGCACATAATGTTACTAACCTTACAAATCCATATCCTATCAGGCCTGTTTCCAGGGTGCTTCAATGGGTTCAAATGAACCCTCTAATCTTCTCCACAATGAAAAACTTAACAAGCAATATTATTTACATGTCCATACATTAAAAAGCCTTTTGATTCCAGGTCCTCTCTTCAAAAGCACGAGATTTAGGCGAGAACCTTGAGCCTTTTGAGCTATAACTATAAAGGTGTTCAGCTATGTTCTGGCAATGGGCCTGCATGCCTTAATTATCAATAAGTCGCCTTGCTGTTACAATACAATATATTGTTTCCATTGAAGTGGGGCAGTGAACAAAAGCTCTGAGTACCGGTATATCTTTGTAGATATATATGGCATGATATTTTTTGGAGGGATTGGAGCCGGGACGTTTGTGACGTATTATGTATGTGCTGCGGGGGTGGGTCAGGATTTTGAGCTCAGTTTGGGCAGGTAGGGTCAGGTTTTTGACCTGATTTGGGCAGATCAGGGTCAGGGTTCAGTATTTTTTAGGCAGTTAGGGTTAATTTTTTTTTAGCTACTATGTAAAAAAAAGACATTCTGTTGCCGCATTTTGATTGCCTGCCCACATGCAAGCACTGAGGTTCCCATACATTGTGATGCCGCTAATTCGTACTTCAGTACTTATCTATGTACTTCATCTGCTGATTTGTTTACCCAATTCCACGTCCCGAATTGATATGTTCCGTACTTGCATGCAATCCCGGTACGCGGTATACCGGCCGGGATATATTATCCGATCATGTTTTGAAAACAATTTAAAGAAGGGGCAATCAGGGTTTTTTTTTCCCAAAAGGGGGCAATCAGGGTTTTGGAGCTCGGATTGGGTCAAACAGGGTCAGGGTTTGAGCCTCTTGGCCTCACATACATACCCATTTTTCATGTAAGTACCCCCCCGGGGATTGGAGGGGTGCATCATTGGTAAATGTCATCATTTAATAAATAATTCTAGTGTTTGCTATAATGCATTTGGTGGGACATTTGACACTGCATTTCTGTCATAAAGAATTCTGAGAAAAAGACTGGCCTTGTGATTCTCTCTCTGTCAACTATGTACTTGCAGCAAACATCATAAATAGAAGCGTTTAATGGCAAAAGCAAGGAATGTCGCTGACTTGGCTTGTCCAGCAAGGCTGCTGCAAATTAAAGCTTGTGGATGTATTTTAAAGTATGTTTTCCATTTAATGCTAGTTTTGACCTGCTTGTTTGAATTATTTTATGAAGTCATTAGTCTGGCTTGTATTCGATATCATCAAAATTAAGGTACGGACACATGCTGCAACATTGCGTCCAACAAATTACACTGAGTGTGTGAACAACAATTGCTGGCAATATTGCATGCAATGTTACCACACAGAGTGTGTCTGCCATACCTTTACACTTGCTCTGATTCAAAATACTCGTACTCGTTTGTTTATACAATTCAAAATCCTTTCCAGGGGAATTAAGGTATATGTATGTGCCTGGGGCATTTTCCTTACTTCTACGGCACCACCGTGGGGCATTTGAACACCTTGAATGTCTCCACTGTGGATTTGCCAGAACAAAAAGACTAACAAGCCGTCGACATATTCGAAATGCCCCGCTTAACGGACAATGGACGTTAAGGTCAGACCCCCTCCCCCTTAACGTCCATCCCATTGTTTTATGCTTTTATAAGGTCAGGAAAAACAGTAATGAAATACACGGGAGTTCACTTATAAACAAAGTATAAAACAAGCTTTCAGTACCTCGAATTCCCGTACGAGCTCATTTCGGATCTTGACTAAAATACTCATTATCCACACGACTATAAAACTGAATTTCACTACCTGGAGGTTTGAGATATTTCATGATACTTGTAATCAAAAGACCTTGTTGAAATTGCGCTCTAATGTAAATTTACCTGACTGGAAACGTTTGATTAAAAAGTGTACTTCTATTGATGAAAAAGTGTTTGTTCTAAATGCCCCACACTAACGTCCATGCCCTTATCCCCTCCCCCCCCCCCCCCCCCCCCCCAAAACGTCCCTAAATGCCCAGGGGTTAATTGGGGTGTTGTATCGTACCGCTTTCTTCTTGGCTAAATCAAGCCTCAGTTCATTGTTGTTCTTCCTCATTTTCTGTATAGTTTCTTTGTTCTTTTTCATCGTCCATTGTGAACTTTCGTAGTACGCTTTTCTATCCCCATCTGTGTTTTAAAAAAAGCAAAGAGAATTATCAATCAACTCAACTCTCAAGTCGGCTCACATTTCGACTTTTTCATCCAAGTCCAAGACAATATTTGTTTGAAGAAACTCCCAAACAAATTAATCCTCTGTTTAACAAGTGTACTTTATCTTTATTCTATATTTTTCAGCCATCTAATGAATAATGTTTAGTTTGTTAGTAAATTTACATGTAGTTCGTCTGTTAAGTGTTCGATCAATGAAAACATGGCGACGATATCTTACCTAAAAGGGCTAGCTTTCTCTTGAGCTCGTCGATCTCATCCGTAATTCGTATCGTTCCTCGATCACACATGATTAATCAATCTATCAAGGCTATACTCAATAACAATTTAAGTGTAAAGGCAATGTTCCCCTCCAAAACATAAACTGTTTGTGCTCCTCTTGCTCTCTGCTTTATATCTCCAACTCCCACTGTTGCCATAACAACAGGAAAAGCGCGCGTGACTGCACTGAGAATATCCGCTGTACAATTTTTAATAAGACGATCATTTTGATTGGTGGCAAGTAACCAATCAAGAAGCAGTTTCCTTCGCGGTAAATTTATAATGTCCCTTCGGTGAAATCTTTACCGAGGTAATCTCGCGAATTAGGAAGTGAGTGGACGACCTCGTACCGTCTGAAAATCAGGCTACATACAACCCTGCGTGCTTAGTTTTCTTTACATACTAAAAAAGCTATCCCTTTTAGTTTAGCACTCCGCATTCGTCGCATTTGTTCCACTGACGAAACCTTCAAACTTCGCACTAATGAATTAAAGTCTCACCTTATAAGCGTTCTTTCCTCAGTCGATCTACAAATACAACGTGCTGCTAATATTTCTCGTAATGATGCTTTACAGGCTAAACATGCACAAGATTCTAACCGAATTCCTTTCGTCATCACATATAATCCAGCACTACCTAACATTTCATCACTGATTCGTAAACATTCTCACATACTGTTTTCTTCTAATCGTTGTAAAGACGTTTTTGTTAACCTGCCTCTCGTCGCTCACCGCCGTTGCCCTAACCTTCGTGACCTACTTGTCAAATCACAACTACGTAATGTGATTAACAAACCTGCTCTTCCATCTGGCTCTTTCCGCTGCGGAAAAAACTGTGCCACTTGTCCTTACATTAATCATGGCCTCGTTAGCTACACTTTTTCTTCCACCGGGGAAACCCGTTTCATTAAGTCACACATCACTTGTAACACCAGTAACGTTATATACATGGTACAATGCAATCGCTGCCGCTTACAATACATCGGTGAAACTAAACGACGGCTCAAAGACCGATTTAATGAACACAGACGAGCAGTTGACAAATCAGTTAATATTAAATCTAAACCTACCACAGTTTCTGAACATTTCCTTTCTTGCCCTAACCATTCTAATACTGACATGCAACTTATCCCCTTAGAAATAATTTATTCTTCGCGAGACTCTATTCGTAAAGCCAGAGAGTCATATCTTATCGACATAGCTTTGTAGACCCGTATTTTACTTACGTCATTTCCTTTTTCCTCTTAGATTGTGTAATCACCTTTATATTTATACTTGCCATTGTGAAATATTCATTTGTAAGATCTACCTGAAGAAGGCTGGTTTGGCCAGCCGAAATATCGTAGAATTATCAATATATACGTTGTTCGATCAGCTTTTCTGTAGTCCTTGGACTTGTTTACTACTTAGTTTTCTTGTTTGTTTGATAAAAAAAACATGGCGGCCTTAGCACGTGCGTGTGTCAACTCTAATAGCTGATTAATTGTATGTACTTTGGAAGACATTACCAGTCAAACAGAAATGAAATTTATCTATCATGGATTCTACCTTGTTACAGAAGTTTATTCGGAGCAATTATAGAATACCCGGCCATTTGGGTCATTAATAATTCATTTTCTCAAATTTTCATACAAACCTAAAAACCTAACCCTGAAATTTTAAAAAAACCTAACCATTTTCGACTCCAAATCATTCATAGAACGACCCTACATACACCTGCACTATAATGAAGAAGTTAGCATAGTTTAGCACAGTTTTCAAGTGATCTTTTGAAGTGGCCGGGTATTCTATAGTTTAGCCGTTTTGACTATCATTATCAGCGGAAGAAGCATGGCCCAAACTAGCCTGAATTTCAGCCGTCTCTTCCGGTTCGTTCCTCCTGAGAGAGACGTCCAATAGCCGATAATGCCGTCCAGTGACGTCACTACCAGAAAACCTGGTAGTGATCTTTGATTGGTTCATATTCTATAATTTCGCATAATTATCATAATTAACTCATCCGAGAAGACGGCAAGATGCACTTTGGACTCGCGATTGTTGATCGTTGAGTTTCAGTGGAGTGATTGTCTTTGGCAAAGACCTTGAATTCGTAAGGAAAACATCTGGAAATGGATTGAAAGTGTCCGAGATTACAAACATCAGCAGAGAGGGATTTATTGGAAATGCTCATCCCCATCACATGGTTGAAAAAGAAACGGATTCGGCGACGTTCTGATGAGTTAATGGCTTGATATTCTATTACAAACTCGAACCTGCTGGGATTGAGGTAGGCCTTGCACTGGAGGATATCTTTAGAAACACGGCTGTCTGATCTGTGGAAAATTACTTCATGATTAATACAACAGCTATCGACATGGAATGAAATTACTCCTGTTTTGCATTCATTGACTGGTGGTACTCATTAGCACTCGCTTTACTAATGTACGAGATTTCTTCACTGTTAAATGAATCATTAGCTGTTGCATAAGTTCGTTGCAAGTTTCATCAAAATTCACTGGAACTGACACTTTTGTAAAGATGTGTTAGACAGAGTACAAACTCAAACGTATAGGACTTGAATATATAGTTTAATTCCAAGTTATTGTTTTAGACTTCGAGCTTCCATGCGTGTGACTTAATGGTCTGAATCAACATTGAATCAAATAACAGGGGTGTTGGATTACTGTCTCTGAGCCATGTCATTAACGAGGCATCTCATTACATCTTTCCCCTTTTAAACAAAACAAATCATAGATACAATATATACAATAGTGATAAGATACTATGCACTAGACTGTTAACAGTGTATGTGACCAGCTATGGTGCTGTCACCTCGTAGTCATTGTGCCAAGCTGGGACTTGGCGTGTGCGGCTGGACCTCCGGGGCCCAGCGTTGTCGCCTGTTTGTTTCCCAGGTGAGCGATCCGTATGCGGCAGGTATTGGCCTGGTTCTGGTGCCGCTGGAGGCTCCTCAGTGGTATCAGGTACCTCTAGGATTGGTGGCTCGTTGGTCTTCTGTATGTGTCTACGGTTACGCCTGTACTCTGCGTCTCCCACCTTCACCATGTAACTCCGGTTGGCCTGCTTTGCTGTGCAAGTGCCTTGTGTCCATTTGTCATCGCCAGGCAGTTTCATGCGCACTGTCTCACCTGGGGTGATTGGCTTGAGTGGTTTTGCGCTCCTGTTATAATAGTGCTCCTGACGCTGCTTCATCCCTGCCAGTGCTTTCGCATCCGCCTCGGTGTCGTAGCGGGGCTTCAGGAGTGTGCCTGCAACAGGTAGAAGGGTCTTGCATCGACGGCCCATTAACCGCTGAGCCGGGCTCGTGCCGACTCCCTCGGTTGGAGTGTTCCGCCAGTCTAACAGTGCCAAGTACTCAGATTGTCCTGACTCTTTGCACTTTTTGAACAACAGCTTGACAGTTTTCACTGCATTCTCTGCTTTGCCATTTGACTGCGGGTATGTGGGCGATGACGTCATGTGGTCAAAACTCCAGGTCCGCGCAAAGAGTGAGAATTCTGTGGACGATCTGTGGCCCGTTATCCGTGACCAGGACATCTGGAATCCCAAATCTCGCAAAGACTGCCTTTAGCTCCTTGATGATACCCTTTGAGTTTAAAGCAGTCACGCGTGCTACCTCAACAAAATTACTGTAATAATCAGAGATGACTAGTAGTGTCCGTCCATCCAGCTGGCAAAGGTCAGCAGCCACTTTGGACCACGGTCTCGCTGCGAACTCGTGCTGCTGTAAAGGCTCCTTGGTTTGGGCACTGCGATATGACATACATATATCGCACTTAGCGATGTATTCCTTGAGCTCTTTGGCCATGCGCGGCCAGAAAAGGGTATCGCGTGCTCTCCGTATGCATGCCTCGATACCTATGTGAGATGCATGAGACGCAGCCATCAGCTCCTTGCGAAGGGCAGCTGGTACTACAAGTTGTTGGCCCTTGAATACCAGCTCACCCTGGATGGTGAGTTCATCCCGAATATCATAATATGGATGCAAACACTGGGGCAAGTCTGACCTGTTGTGTGGCCAGCCGCCTTTGATCACTGACCTCAACTGTTGGAAGACTGGATCATCTGCAGCCGCATGCGCGATCTGCTGCCATCGCGCGTCGCTGACAGGGAGCCAGGTCTTGTGGTCGATCTGCTCTAATCTTTGAACAAACAACGACGCGCTCACCTCAGGCAGGAAAGCTCTGCTCAGCGTATCAGCCAGAAACATGTCCTTTCCCTTCTTATATTTAACCACCAGGTTGTACTTCTGAAGTCGGAGTAGCATCCGCTGGAGACGTTGTGGTGCTGAGTTGAGAGGCTTGTGATCCGTGATCCGTCTGCACTGATCCGTCTGCACTGCGATCACATCTCTGCCGTATATGTATGTATTGAATCGTTCGCACGCGAAAACAATAGCCAGGAGCTCCTTCTCGATTTGAGCGTAACGGGTCTCTGCTGAGGTGAGAGCTCTGGAGGCATAGGCTACAGGCTGGCCATTCTGCAATAGCGCAGCCCCTAGCCCTGCTTGCGATGCGTCACACTGAAGCGTGACTTCATCCTCAAGGTTGTAGTAACGCAGTACAGGCGTACGAGTGACTGCGTCCTTCAGCTGATACAGTGCTCTGGCTGGTCCGTCTCCCCATTCATGTTGCGTCAGCTCTCGGAGGGGTTTCGTCAAGTCCGACAAGTTGGGTAGAAACTTGCTCAGGTATTGTACTAATCCCAGTAACCTCTGCACTCCGGCTTTATCTGTAGGCGCAGGCATGTCGCGTATTGCTTTGACCTTAGCTGGGTCAACGCGAATGCCCTCACCGGTCGCCACGTGCCCAATGAAGGGTACTTCAGTTTGCCTCAGCTTGAGTTTATCGATGTTGAGCTTCAGCCCGCGCGTCTCACATCGCTCCAAGAAGGCCTTTAGTGTCGCATCATGATCACGTGTCGCCTCTTCGTGTGTCTGTCCATAGCCAACCACCACAAAGTCATCGGCGACCACTTCGATATTTGACATCCCTTCTATCAGCTCGTGCATCTTTCTCTGGAAGACTTCCGGAGCGGACCGGATGCCGAAGGGCATGCGCACCCAGCGATACCTCCCAAATGGCGTGTTGAAGGTAGTGAGGAAAGACGAGTCCTCGGCTAGCATGACATGCCAGAACCCGTTTCTCACGTCCAGCTTCGTGAAGACTTTTGCACCATGTAGTCGCGTGGCCACATCTTCAATGGTGGGAAGAGGGTAGTGTTCTCGTTGTATCGCTTTGTTCAGATCTTTGGGATCCAAACAAAGCCGTAGTTTCCCATTAGGCTTGGAAACTACTACAAGAGAACTCACCCATGGCGTAGGCGTGGTTACCGGGGAGATGATTTCCTGCTCCACCATCTTATCCAATTCTGATTTGAGGTGATTTCGTAAAGCCACGGGCACGCGTCGGGGTGCATGTTGTACAGGATTTACAGTACTGTCAATTTTGATGCGGTATTCCCCATCAAGCTGCCCGACTTCCTCAGAGAATACCTCAGAAAACTGTTCCACTATACTTTCCTTAGACATGCTGCCATCATTGTGAAGTGCGAAGACTGGTGCTTTGTCTGTTGTGGACTTGTTGATGGCGTCGTTGTCTGTGTATTTGATGATATTCATGCCAATACACGCTTTTCGCCCCAATATAGGGCGAATGTCCTCGTTATCGACGAGTTTACAATCTAAGAGACACTTCGCATTGTCACGCCATACCCTGAGTAACACGCTTCCAACCACCGGAAGTCGGGAACCTCCGTATGCAGATATCGCTGAGTTGACCGGCTTCACTTGGATAAGCTCGGGATCCTTGGCTGCCTTCCTGTAGAGGTGAACCGGTATGACATTGCATTGGGCGCCAGTGTCCGGCTGGAAACGCAGGTAATTCCCAGAGTCTAGTTTGAAAGTCACCAGTTGTGAATCGTGGAGCGTGACCGCTGCGACGTCACTAATTACATACAAATCCTCATTCTCCTCGTCCGAGTCCTCGTCGATGGCTCTCACGCCGGTTTTGTCGGTCCTCGGATTTTGGCTTTTCCTACTTCGACACATGGCTGCGAAATGGTTGCGTTTTCCGCATTCGTTGCAGGTTTTCCCCCGCGCCACGCATTTATCGGGGTCATGTTTGCGACCGCAATTACCACATTCCTGGGTCTTATTATTGTCCCATTTGTTTACACGTTGTCTGCGGGGTTTATTGTTAAAACCTACAAAGCTTACATAATCTGCTTGGCCGACCTCTTTCATCTGAGCTGCCGTACTTTCGGACGCTCTACAGATCTCGTCTGTTTTCTGTGAGGTCAATTTTGATTCCCTTAACAGTCTTTCCCTGACTTTGTTGTCTCGGATTCCAAACACAATCCTGTCACGCAAGATTTCGTCAGGAGTGATAGAGTTGAACTCACAGCCTTCTGCAAGCTTTCTTAGTGCCGTTTTATATTGGTCGTAGCTTTCTCCTGCTTCTTGAACCCTTTGATTAAATCGGTACCGTTCCAAAGGAACATTTTTTCGGGGTTGACAATATTCGGCGAATTTCTGTAACACTGGGTCTATTTTCGTTTGGCTGTCTTCGCTTGTCCAGTCTGTGAACGTAGAAAACACATCTCTCGCTTCCTCCCCTATGATCGTCAGAAGCGTCGCTACTTGTACCTTTTCTGCCTTCTTGTCCAGCTCAGTAGCTAGCGAATAGTTATACCAGGCCAGACGAAACTTCTTCCATTTCTCCGCAACGTCAGCGTCGTGAATTTCCAGTGCCGGCGGGGGCGGCAAGGTGAATCCGGTGGCCATTTCTGTCGCTGTTCTAGAGTTCTTCTAACTGTGAATCGGGCTCGTTAAACCACTGGCTGCCACCATATAAAGATGTGTTAAACAGAGTACAAACTCAAACGTATAGGACTTGAATATATAGTTTAATTCCAAGTTATTACTCGGGCTGCCTGTGGCAGCAACGAGTCTTAATATGCAAGTCGTTCTTTTTTATTTTTTTATTTTTTATTCCGTGTAGCAAGCGTTCTGCGCATGCGTTAAAGGTCAAATTCACACCAATCAGATTGCACTGTGCTGGTCACGCAACAATCGCCAGGTTAATTTATTTATATAATTGAATACAGTAAATCAAAATGGTCGACCCGCGAGGGCGAAAGCCTTCCAACAGGCTCAGGATATTTCAACTGGCGCTCTTGTTGACCATAAAAATACATGAACAACCAGGAGCCGTAATACATTCGATCAGCGCTGTCTGGACAGATCCAATGTACATTTAGAAACGTAAGCGAAATACAATATCCAAACACGTTTGGATATCAACGGGTATCGAATTATAATCAAAGGTTAGATTTCGTCAGGCGCGCTCAGATAAGAAAGTTCAAAGCTCTCAGACTAGGCGAGACAAGGAGATATCAATTTCAATGAGTCATTGTCAGAAATCTATTCCATCGTGGGCAATTATGCAATACAACCTAAATTTGGGTCAGGTCTTGTACAGCTAAGGCATGTTTTACGACAGAATAACCAGAGTCTTTCTACTGGATTGAGAGCTCGAGACATTATACATGTCTGCTAATATGGGGAAAACTGAAACAAAAAACGAACTTTGACGGCAGTAACCCTCAATGAGCCAAGCGGAATATTTACATATGATCCGCTAAGATTTTTACAAATCTTAGTTAAGCAGATGTTTTCAGTGTATGCCAACTGAAATGCTGTGCTCGTTTTCTGGTTACGGCTCAGTGGGGCAACTACACAAACAAGAAGCATGAACTGCCAGCAAAGAGAGAGGAAAACGTACTTGAAATGCACAGCGCTAGCTGAAGTAGGGAATATATATAATATCTGAGACGTTAAATTACGTTACTGTGTTCAAAGAGGATCAAAATTCAAGTTTTGTAGCTTGAGACTGTCTTCTGCCGTGACTCGTGAGAGAAATTGGAAAATATCTAGCTGTTTCATTCAGACACTGGCAAATTTATTGAAAGCTACGGGCTTACTTTATGAGATTATTATTCATTGTGGAATGAAAGAAAACAGGTTAGCTGAAAGTTAAGTTCGAGGTAGGCTTCGACTTTCATTCCGATTCAGTGCATATGTGCACGAAGGTGGGATGCTGTCAACAACACTACCAAAAGATCCAAAACGAAAGATTCAGTTACGTAAGTACTGTAAGTAAACTCTTTTTGATTTGAATAAATTTCCTCTCGGTTTGTCTGTTAATGTACTTTTTCTTCTAATTATCGCTTTATTTAACATCTCTGTGATTTAGAGTATGCGTACCTCAGAATAAATTATTTGAAAGGTCAACTGAACTCTTGTGTCGATAAGCGCAAATGTTTTTGTGAAACAGTCTGTGGAGAAACGGACTTAGAAGAGCTTTCTCATTAGGAATTCCAATTTTTTTCTTGCTATGAAATTTATGTTTCATTTCACATTTATTCATACAGTTTAAGCCGGACATTTCCCCGAGTTTTTGATCTATTTTCAATCAAATTCAAAGTCTGATTATGTCATTGTATTGCATTTATACACTTGAATTGCCAGTATTCTGTTGTTCAAATCCTGCGTTATCATAGTCATGTCATAAAAGCAATTAATAGACCAGACGTTTTTATGACGTTCTCACTGGCGAATTAAAGCACGACTTGTTACTAAGAGGATTTCAAATGAAAGTGTATTTCATCTTCAATCTCATGTGGCCCGAGTGAAAGCCCAGATGGGCTCTTGTTGTTTTAGACTTCGAGCTTCCATGCGTGTGACTTAATGGTCTGAATCAACATTGTTCCAGTATGGAAGGAAACGGCTGATGTAGCTGAAGACTGCGTTAGATATTTTAGAGACTGGTCCTATACGAATCAAATGTCATGTAACCCATCAAAATGTAATGAGCTTATTTTTCGTAAAAAAGGTAACACTGATCACTACACCGGCATTGAAGGCATTCCTCAACAAAAAGAGTTAAATATCTTAGGTATCACTTTCCAACAAGATTGCAAGTTCTCTGTCTCGTTACAACTTTCTGACTGGAAATGGCCCTGATACGGTGTCATCAGAACTAAGGTAGCTGTTGTGTTCATATCCCTGCAAGATATATAGGGTATCGACAGAGCATGAGGTTTGGATAGGAGGATATTGGTAGAGTTGTTTTTTACACCTGTGGATATGTAAGTAGCCTGGGAAACCAGCCGACTCTTATCACTCCCCACTCAGAGGACTATTACTAGGCTTTTAACGAAACTGGCGGTTACTGACTAATTTTAAATTTGGAACTAGCGAAAATTTCTCACGTGGACTGTCATAACACTCGGTGAAGACCCCAGCTCACTACCTTGGTTCTCTGATTGGTTTCCGTTCCTCGAGCGGAAGTATAATTTCACGCTTGAGGGTCCCCCATGAAAAAAAGCGATTTGCATCGTTTTGGGTAGGGGAGGGAAAATTTTCGGCCGCTTTGGTCGGTCTGGTTCTTACAGATCATTGGAAGGTCGCGCTTTTTGTGTCTTGAGGAGGCCGTTTGGCGGTGATAAATTTGATGGGTTTTCCTAAATCTGGGATCAGATGTTGCTTGATAACTATTCCCTCCTGTGCCGAAAGCTGAATAGCGAGCGAGGAAAAAAAGTGCCGATTTTTGGGTGATCTGTGCTTTGGCGAGGTCGAGTTGCCCACCTTGTATATTTTTTTAGAGCCGCGGCCAACGGTCAAAATTTTGAATCCTAATAAATTGCTTTAGAAGGTCCAAAATCGCCAAAAAACCACTCACACAACTTCATTAAGTATCAATCTTTTATTATTGAAGATTTATTTCGTAGGAATCGGAAAAGAGAATTCACACGGAGCAATTATATAAACTCTTCTGAGATCGTTATGAAAGTAATCGATAAACCACAGGTAACCCAACAGACTAATAAGCGGGAAATATACGTCGAGTCTGGGAAGCCTGTGGTTGTTCCATGCCATCTCCGAGCCTGAGCCAAATCACAACACTCGGGAGAATTCGTCGATTTTGCCAAGTCACAGTGTATATATACCAAACGCTAGAATTATACAGAATATATCTTTACACGTGTCTTTCCTTTTAAAGCAATGCACTTTCTACTTCAAGAAATGGCTCTAAAAAGGCATCTAAAGTCGACCGGGCTGAAGTTAGCTGCCAATTCGCTGCCAATTCGGCTTTTAGAAGTTAGCTGCCAATTCGAAGTTTCAAACGCGGAAACTGGCTCTTCATATGCGATGGCATAGGTAATCCATTAACTAGCTCACCGCCAAAATTGCGCACTTTTTCTTCAAAACAACACCCGTTTAGGTCAACAAAAACATCAGACGTTTCATGTCCTCACTAAAATTAAAACTTGAATAACTCTTTCTAAACAAACACCCTGATGAAGCAATTTTGCAGGATTGAAGACCTTCGGACATAGACCCCAGACCAGAGTAAATGAGAGTCACTCCTGTCGCGCCTTTGTATTTAAGGGGGGTAGGGTAAAAACCTAGTTTGCCTTATCCTGGTCATATTTACGTTTTCAAACTTGAATAACTCTTTCTAAACAAACACCCTGATCAAGAACTTTTGCAAGATTGAAGATCTTCGATCATACACCCCAGACCAGAGTAAATGAGAGTCACTCCTGTCGCGCCTTCGTATTTAAGGGGGTAGGGTAAAAACCTAGTTTGCCTTATCCTGGTCATATTTACGTTTTCAAACTTGAATAACTCTTTCTAAACAAACACCCTGATCACGATCTTTTGCAGGATTGAAGATCTTCCGTCATAGACCCCAGACCAGAGTAAATGAGAGTGACTCCTGTCGCGCCTTCTTATTTAAGGGGGTAGGGTAAAACCCTAGTTTGCCTTATCCTGGTCATATATATTTACCATTTTTTCAATCTTGAATAACTCCTTCTAAACAAACACCATGATCAATATGTTTTTAAGGTTGAAAGTTCTTCGGTCATAGACCCCAGACTAGAGAAAATGAAAATCGTTGCAGTCGAAACTTTTGATTTCATGTGCAGGTACGCAGCTAGTGGTTTCCTAGGCTGCCCGTGACCCCCCTTGGGTAAATTATTGAATGAATAGCAAGCCCCGTTCTCTCATAGAGGTAAGCGTCTCAGTCGTGTAGGAACCTCCCTTGGCAAAATCCTGTCTACGCTCCTGATGTGCTTGGATAAAAATATTTTGCCTTAATATATGCATATTTACAATTCAAATGTGATCATCTCTTTCAAAACAGACATCCAACTATGTTGTTGGTATTCGTTGAATACTTATAGTCTATTTATTGTTCATTGAAATGAAATAATTAATAAATTCAATCACACTTTAGTACTTCAAAACTCAAGTTACAATACTTTGGGCATGACTACTTTTTACATTTGATTATCTTGACAATTTCGCCAGCTGCCATTGCTATACAGTTGCCCTTTGCATCAATTGTCCCACTCGAGTGCCAACCAAACATTCCTGGAAATCGTTGCAGCAGTTGAAGCTCAATGGTTGTGGCTAACTGTTCGTCGCTAGTAAGAGCATTTAGCGTTCTGGAAGTGTGAGTTGTCGGAAGCCATGATATTCAGATATGATTTATACCCAGTCTTAGCTCCTTTATTGAGAAGTCCATGGAGCTCAGAAGCATGTTTGGTCGCTGCATCGATGATCTTCTCCAGCTGACCATCTTGTTCGAGCTCGTTGAGGACCTCCTCCACCGTATCTTCTACAAACTGATCTTCTACATCATCTAGTCCATCATCACCACACTAAATTTGTGAAAGTACCTTTATTGCATATGCTTCAATATCAACACTTTTGCGATCTGACTGCAGATGCTCGATAGATTATTATATTGATTTATTTTATTATTTTCAGCGAACTAACAAGTTCTTGTATGTTTGGTACAAATGTTGTAATCCACTATCCAATTTGAACCGTATGTTTTCTATAGTAGGGAATTTATGATCCGAGACTATACGGTTCATTGCTACGGTTGGACGAGCATGAGGGATCTGGGACGAGATGTTGTGCGCGGCCGGTCAAGTTCGAAATTTCTGACGGGAAACGGAGACATTAAGATCGTAAACACCGTCAGCTGATTACGGTTGGACGAAAAATTTCATTTTTTTAAGTCGTCAATGTCTCTCTTGCTCGTCCAACCGTAGCGGTGAACCGTAGTCTCGTATCTTAAATTCCCTAGTACCGAATTTAAGAGAGGCGACTACGGACTACGACTTGGACGTGCATAGCGGTCGATCGGCTAGGGTACTGGGCGGAGTACGCAACGAATGGCGCGAAAAAATTAAACATTTTGGCGCGACTGAGCTGAAGCCATCGCGTTGCAAAAATACGCCGACTTCTCACCTTCGTGGACTTGCTACGGTGCAATGAAACCAACAAGAGTGTCTCGGTTCCAGTCCTTTATTGGCACGCGTCCCGGCGTAGTCGTAGATATCTTAAATTCCCAAATGTTACTTTAGTTGGTTGCCTACTGGGTGATATTGCACCTACTACACTATTTAGTAATTTATAGAAAACAGTTCTTGTATTTAGGTTTAAAAGAAAAAATCGCTGGGCCTTCCATGATTAGCTACAAGAAGATAAAATAGTATCAGTGTCAGTACCTGGAATTCTGCAAGTGGCTTTCTTCTCTTTGGAAAACGAGTCAGGTCGTACTCAGATGACCTATATTTTCTCTGTTGAAATGTCAATATCGCATATGATTTTATTTACAATGTGAAATAGCTTCTATATAAGTAATAATGAATAGGGGTATGTATATTTGTTTGTGTAGTTTCTGTAGGTCAGTACTGTTAACTATAGTTTTTGCTAAGTTGTTTTAATTTACCTTTATCTTTCTCTGTGGTCTGCCTTCCTCCTTTTCGGTTGCTGTAAAATGTAATGATTACAGTAGCAAAATAATGATACCAGCGATTCCCACAATACTTACCGGCATCGCATCAATGACAATGATGGTATAACAATGACAATGACGATAACGTTTAGAATGACAATGACAGTGACAATTATAATGATAATAACGATGACAATAACAACGATAACGATTACAATAATTAAAAAATATGTCAATTTAATAAATATGACAGATAAAAATGTGTATGAATAAATAAATACATATTAACTTGCAACGACATCGATGTGTGAGTAATACTATGACATATAAACTGTTACCTACCATGGCCAGGTGGTGTAACGCTAGGTCGCCTGGGAAGACCAAGGTGTGCAACGACATCCTTCCTAAGGTTTAAAAAGCTATATTTATAAACTATACAATACCACGTACATTGTATTTGATTTGCTGCCATCAGTATAACTTACATTAATTCTCCCGACAATATTTCATACGCCATCTGAATTCTCAGGTTTGGAACCTCTTCCTTTGTAAAGAAAATTATACATGTTCATTTACAATGTTCCGAGAGAACGAGAAACAATATCTTACTTTATATCTTGTTCAATGACATTTGAGACTTGCCAATGCTTCTTAACTTCCCACACTTACTTGCGTAAACCAGAATTCCCCATCTTCGAAGATACTTAGTGCATACTAGAAAGTGAATAAAAATTATTATAATTATTTTTATATTCGATTCCTGTTAAAAACTGCAGTGTATTTCATTAACATTTCGTTCCTATTTTAGTTTCACGTTTAATTGTTATATTTATAATTATTCTATATATGATGTGTATCCAACTAGCTATATAGGCCAACAAATGAGATCAAGTTTTCGTCAAACATGTTCTACTGATTAAGCTACTTATTTTCGCTCACCAGACAAATATAAACGCCACAATCCACTGTGTTACTTTGAACTGGTATGCGAGGGTCGTCCTATATATGAAAATGAAACAATAAGGTAAACGTTGAAATCAGTATTTGTAAGTCCTCTAATAATTGCGCGAAATTTTCACATACCTTGGAGAGGTAGACTTTCCAGGTGTCCAATTCTTGTGTTTGAATGTCGTGTGTACGGCTGATAAGATCCCTAAATGTACAGTAACGCGAAACATATACACGTATTATATATGTATATGTCTCATTGTTCAAAAGTCATCATTTCCTATCATGCACTTATCCTATTACCTAGTATACAATTGGAAAAAGGGAACTTACTTTATTGGAGATAGCGTTCCTTGGAGACCCACAGTACCCCCAAGAGCGTCAAAGTAGGAAAAGTACTGGTCTCGCAAGTCAACAAACTGAAACGGTATGTATTCGATCGGTCAGTAGTTAATATAAGTTACTGGGCATGACTGTGTAAGGGCAACAATGAACGAATCAAGGGAAAAAGAGAACTTCTGGATCGGAAAGTATTCTGTATGAAAAGAAAAGTGTACTCGCCAGTAAACACCAATGATCCATCTCTGTTATGTGGACCGGGATGAGGAAATTCTCGTGATTCCTGAATTCATCCAAGTTGAGATACAAGGTGGTTTTGTGTGTGTGTTATTAAGAGAACGTGTTAGGAGCAAGCTAGGGGTGCTTACCATTTATATTGGAAAACATTAACACATGCATGGTAGCGTCATTTCGTTCAACCGCAAGTTGAGATACAAAGTGGTTTTGTGTGTGTGTTGTTAAGAGAACGTGTTAGGAGCAAGCTAGGGGTGCTTACCATTTATATTGGAAAACATTAACACATGCATGGTACGCGTCATTTCGTTCAACCGCAAGTTGAGATACGAGGTGGTTTTGTGTGTGCGTTATTAAGAGAACGTGTTAGGAGCAAGCTAGGGGTGCTTACCATTGGAAAACATTAACACATGCATGGTACGTGTCATTTCGTTCGGAGATATATATATTCACTTTCCCCGCTCTTTTCGGTCGTTCCATTGAACGCGCGTATCATTGTTATGTTTAAATTTATTTTATTTCCCATTTCTATTTGTTTCTTAAATTTTAAACCAGATCGTTTGATATTAAAAAGTAAGCAGCCAAGTTCTTTGGTATTCAAACCCACGCCACTAGGCATTTATAGATTGTGCTCAAAAATTACGAAAAAGTTGCTCAAAAAAGGGTTAAAAGTTGCTCAAAAAGTTGCCCAAAAAGGAGAAAAGTTGCTTCAATAATTCAAGAAGTTGCTTTACAATATAAACCGCTTTATTGAAGTAAAAGCTTTAAACAACACTTTGTAAAGTTTTGTTACACTATGTACAACGTTTAACTTGCCAATGAGTACATTTAACCGAGATGCTTGTGTATTGCTCAGTTATTACTGCCTTTTGGCATTATTGTACCTCAAAATTTCGAACCGCTGACCATAAAGAGCGTGTACAGTTTGGGTAGCTACTTCAAGTACCCCTATTATAGTGTATTCTAATATTATAATATTATAGTGTATTCTAATATAGTATATTCTTATATTCCCTTGATTCCCATGTCTTCGTTATTGTATACGTAATATCTGTAGTGTAACATTTATCTGTTAATCTTTAAATATGTAAGTCTACTTTACTTGTAAATTATTATCAAATACTTTTCTTGACTCCTTCCTTTCTTTCTTTATTTTCTTAAATCTACACCTAAGCCATATACATGTAAGCTAAGCACCTTCCTTCCCTCATCAATTTATCTGTTAATCTATCTGTTAATTTATCTGTTAATCTTTAAATATGTAAGTCTACTTTACTTGTAAATTATTATCAAATACTTTTCTTGACTCCTTCCTTTCTTTCTTTATTTTCTTAAATCTACACCTAAGCCATATACATGTAAGCTAATCACCTTCCTTCCCTCATCAATTTCAACATTGTAGTGGCCAACTCGAAAGCTTTGCTCCTTTGGCCACTACGCACTCTCCTCCTACAAAATCTTTATACCTTTATACATTTTCTTCTTTTTTTTATGGCTGTCGTAAATGTACATAATTACATATTTTTTAAATAAGTGTGAATAAAATGAACTTGAACTTGAACTTCCCCTGTATTCTCCTGTGTTCCCCTGTATTCCCCTGTATTCCCATGTGTTTCCCTGTGTTTCTCTGTGTTTCTCTGTATTCCACTGAGTTCCCCTGTATTCCCCTGTGTTTCCCTGTATTCCCCTGTGTTCCACTGTATTCCCCTGTGTTTCTCTGTATTCCCCTGTATTTCTCTGTGTTTCTCTGTGTTCCCCTGTGTTCCCATGTGTTCCCCTGTGTTCCCATGTGTTCCCCTGTGTTCCCCTTTATTCCCCTGTGTTCCCCTGTGTTCCCCTGTGTTCCTCTGTGTTCCTCTGTATTCCCCTGTGTTTCACTGTGTTCCCCTGTGTTCCCCTGTGTTCCCCTGTGTTCCCCTGTGTTCCCCTGTGTTCCCCTGTGTTCCCCTGTGTTCCCCTGTGTTCCCCTGTGTTCCCCTGTGTTCCCCTGTGTTCCCCTGTGTTCCCCTGTGTTCCCCTGTGTTCCCCTGTGTTCCCCTGTGTTCCCCTGTGTTCCCCTGTGTTCCCCTGTGTTCCCCTGTATTCCCCTGTATTCCCCTGTATTCCCCTGTGTTCCCCTGTATTCCCCTGTGTTCCCCTCTGTTCCCCTGTGTTCTCCTGTGTTCCCTCTGTTCCTCTGTATTCCGCTCTGTTCCCCTGTGTTCCCCTGTATTCCCCTGTGTTCCCCTATGTTCTCCTGTTTTCCCCTGTATTCCCCTGTGTTCCCCTGTATTTCTCTGTGTTCCCCTGTATTCCACTGTATTCCCCTGTGTTTCTCTGTATTCCCCTGTGTTTCCCTGTGTTCCCCTGTATTCCCTTGTATTCCCCTGTATTCCCCTGTGTTTCCCTGTATTCCCCTGCATTTCCCTGTATTCCCTTGCATTCTCTGTATTCCCTGTATTCCCTTGCATTCTCTGTATTCCCTGTATTCCCCTGTATTCCCTTGCATTCACCTGTATTGCCTTGTATTCCCTTGCATTTTCTGTATTCCCCTGTACTCCCCTGTGTTCCCCTGTGTTCCCCTGTGTTCCCCTGTGTTCCCCTGCATTCCCCTATATGTTTCCCTGTATTCCTAGTATTCCCCTGTGTTTCCCTGTATTCTCCTGTATTCCCTTGCATTCCCCTGCATGTATTTCCCTGTATTCCTCTGTAGTCTCCTGTATTCCCCTGCATTCCACTGTGTTTCCATGTTTTCCTTGTATTCCCTTGCATTACCCTGTATTCCCACAGAAAATATGCGCTCTGATTGCATGAAATCCGTGTTTCTATAACTCTACAGTAAATTATGACAGCACTGCGATCATTGGAAACTCATGTACCAGCACTCTTTTTAAAGCAAGTTAAACACGTTAGCCCCTCCTTTGCGAATCGTTTTTGTCCAAATAATAACCCTGAATTATCTGGAAAACGTAGTTTCTGTTGTTTTTACTTCAGTGCGAGATCTGTGGCGCTATCTCATGAGAAAAACAAAGCTTTAAAGAAAGCTTGGTCCCTCGCGAACTTAAATATTCCCTGATGTTCTAAAAATGAGTCCACTAATCTTGTGTGGCAGCCGTTTAAATATTGTTTAACCGCCAGACCGCAGCTAGACTAAAACTGGAAGCAATTTGCGTTTGATTTTTGACTGCTGTTTAGAAGGCGTCACTGAGTTTTTCAAATATTTTCCCACATGACTGAGGTCAGTCAACAGATGCACGCGACATGCAAATAAAAGCGAGATTAATCTGATCTGTTAAA
Source organism: Actinernus sp. WN-2022 (assembly GCA_030867875.1). NCBI lineage: Eukaryota > Metazoa > Cnidaria > Anthozoa > Actiniaria > Actinernidae > Actinernus > Actinernus sp. WN-2022. Next base: position 78,811,362 of record JAOWCC010000936.1, on the reverse strand, counting down.
GACCTTTTGCCTAACACTGAAATATTTCAGTTATAAGTATAAAACGGAAGGAAGCAGTTCAAGAAAATGCAAAGGTGTTTCTCCAAATATCTGAGCATTAACTATTTTTCGCTACCCTCTACCTGCTACCCTCTATACCCGCTTGGCCGCTACCCTCTACTCTCTACCCGCTACCCGCATTTTCGACCCGCCGCTGTGATGACTCATATCACGGATCTCTCAAAATTGTAAAAGAAACAGCTTTATAGGGGGTATAGTTTGATTTTAGTTTTTTGATGAATTCCTGATTACGTCTCGTGCAACGAACCCAAGAATTCTAGTTTTAGAGTGGTTTTGATTTTATAATGAAAGAGAGATCTGATAAATCAAAACCTCTTTCAAACAGATCTAAATTAGACCAGAATAGCAGAAAATAGACAACAAGATAATAAGAAAAGGACATTCAAGGTACATTTATACAGGGAATACAGGGGAGTACAGGGGAGTACAGGGGAACACAGGGGAATATAGGGGAGTGCAGGGGAACACAGGGGAATATAAGGGAATGCAAGGGAATGCAAGGGAATACAGGGGAATACTGGGATCGAAACACAGGGGAATACAGAGGAATGCAAGGGAATACAGGGGACTACAGGAGAATAGAGGGGAATACAGGGAAACACACGGGAATACAGGGGAATACAGAGGAATGCAGGGGACTACAGGAGAATACAGGGGAATACAGCGGGGAAACACAGGGGAATATAGGGGAGTACAGGGGAACACAGAGGAATACAAGGGAATGCTAGGGAATACAGGGGAATACAGGGATCGAAACACAGGGGAATACAGAGGAATGCAGGGGAATACAGGGGACTACAGGAGAATACAGGGGGACAGGGAAACACACGGGAATACAGGGGAATACAGAGGAATCCAGGGGACTACAGAAGAATGCAGGGGACTACAGGAGAATGCAGGGGACTACAGTGAAACACAGGGGAATACAGGGGAACACAGGGGAATACAGAGGAATGCAGGGGACTACAGGAGAAAAGAGGGGAACACAGGGGAATACAGGGGAATACAGCGGGGAAACACAGGGGAATATAGGGGAGTACAGGGGAACACAGGGGAACACAGGGGAACACAGGGGAACACAGGGGAACACAGGGGAACACAGAGGAACACAGGGGAACACAGGGGAACACAGGAGAATACAGGGGAACACAGGAGAATACAGGGGAACACAGGGGAATCAAGGGAATATAAGAATGTATCACGATTCACTGATCACTTTGTTTACTTTTGAGACGCCAATATAACATGGTATTGCGTCTCAGAATACCAGCCTCTGATTGGCTCTTGCGCGAGCCCTTGCAGTTACATGGGTTCCAGGTCAAGGTCAAAAGTCGTTTGTTCAACAGCAAGATTTCTACAATTTCACCTTCAAAACACTGTAAATTACAAGATAAGCATCATTCAATCCTAAAGGTAAGGTTGGCATTGTAGTTTCCGTCAGAAATCTAACACTCTTATTCGCTAAAAGTACAATTTTCATAATTTTTGAAGAGATTTCAAAACACGTCGCGAAAGTTTTCGCCACTCAAGCCGTGAAACCGTTGCCATAGATATACTAGGCGCCTTTTGAGAATTGAAATTACGATCAGAATAAGTTTGGTGCTTCATTCTCTTCTTTCTTTTAACAATTCCCGACTTAACTGTTGAATCGCGATACAAAACCAATTGAGATTTTGAGACGCGATACCGAATTATATTGCCGGCGTTGGAAGAAAATATATTCTTCGTATTGGCCCAATACGGAATATATTTTCTCCCAACTGGCCGGCAATATAATTCGGTATCGCGTCTCAAAATCTCAATTAGTTTATAATACTATATTAGAATACACTATAATATTATAATATTAGAATACACTATAATAGGGGTACTTGAAGTACCTACCACAGTTGGTTTGCGAACAGCCGCTGACCATATGGAGGTAATCGAGGGCACATAATAAACTGCTTTCTTTTTGTAAGGATTGTTCAGGGTGTTTTCTGCCGTATTTACACAGATCTTGTATTTTAAAACTCTAAAATTTTATTTGTGGCTCAATTTTTTTAACGAATTGCTCAAAAGTTGCTCAAAACTCCAAAAAATGCTTACAGTTGCGTAAACTTCAAAAAGTTGCTCGAGACTCCAAAAGTTGCCCAAAAGTTGCCGAGCACAATCTATAAATGCCTACACGCCACGCCTCAATTCTGAATATTGCAAAATATGTGTTTACCCTACCCCAGTCAAATCAGAAGTTGCCACTATGATACTAGCATAATGTACCGATCAATTCGAAACATCACCATCCCCCCCCCCCGGGCAACCCCCGGGCATTTGACTCATTTTCGTGCCCGGGGAGTAGGGAATTTGACATCGGTAGCTGTCTTTGGGGTGGGGAATTTGACACCGAATGGGAGGGGTGGGGTGGAATTTGAACAAGTTGTCTCGATTTCGAATTCATGTTCCGTTCTCGTCCTCGATCGAATCATGGAGGACACTTTTATATTAGATACATTTAAAGGACAAAACTCCGCTTTTGTGAGTAAGTGGCTGAAGAAGAAGGGACTCCAAAAGCTGTGTGCTTGCTAAATTGCTTTTGAATATTTATAAAAGGCTCGACATGTTAAACAAATGCCTAGGACACACCACTATAAAGGTCAAGGGCCGGCTGACTGATATTGAATGCTTTTACGTTATTATGGAAGCTGATGTTTTATAGTGGTTGCCCCTCCCGTGACAACCACAGCTCGAACGTTGCTTTATTTAATACTGTGTTGTATTTTAATATATTTTATTCTCAGTCACGAGTCTCACAAGAACTATAAGTTTTTCTACCCCTTTTTATATACGTTCTACTTCGAATTTCGTTGCTTGTTAAAAAAGTACATGCATGCAACGATGGGAAAACTTCAAGAACATATAAAGCATTGAAATCAACTCCATCCGAAATTGTTCACGAAGACATTTTAGCCGGCTCATTCACTCTCCCGTCAGTACTGCTATTTTCGAATGACCTTCGGAACTGTGAAAAAGTAATAACGTACTGACAACGTATCGTCGTATTAACCGAAACAACGTAGTGTAGACAATGGAACGCCTCCTTTGGACATTAAGTTTATTAAACGCAATATTGAAGAGCAGTTTGCTCCAGGAACATGTTTTTATATTTTTATATTTTAGATTAACAGGGCACAGCCTGGTTATTTTAGTAAGATACCTGGTTGTCATCAAGTAGCGCTGTTGTGCCTGATGGAGCGTTTTTTAACGATGCTGGCTATGAGGACCCAGGGGATACAAACAATGGGTAACTAACGAGGTGAACCAACCCAGAACAAGATAAAAACTCACATCACGTGTTGTGAAACTAAAAATAGATTTTAAATAATTATCATGGGACATGAGGATTTGTTCTCTTATCTCCTTTATTTGTTACTCCGCGGAGAACTTCTCGCGAACTCCTCCAGATTCTACTGCATTATAGCTAAGTAGTCAGTAAGTTCGTACATGCGTGTACCGCAAGTGGGCAAGCCATGCTAGGAAACGGGTTTAAAAAACATGTTGTACCGTACTTATAAACTAACGCCCAAAGCACTTTGAAAAAGATTTCGAGATACTACTAAAGTACAAATTGTATAAAGTTCTGCAACGTTCGATTTACGCATCAGTCAATTGAACCCCGGGATTGAACCCCGGGATTGAACCCCAACCACCGACCCCCGCGACTTCAGTACACTGTAGTGGGGTTAACCGGGCATAAGGCCGTGGCAAACCTCTTTAGCACCTCGCTTTCTTTGGATTGGCCAGGAAATTAACGCCTAGAGACAATCTACCGCTGATTTAACATTGTATAGCTACAGAGGGAGAAGTAAATGTACGTGCTCTAACAGGGCACAGTTTTGAGCATAGAACTGATTCGTTTAAATAGCGTGGAGTTTTACATTTTCAGAGCTCTGAATTAGTATATAGGTACAATGTATATCTCGGCGAATGTAGCGATCATGCATTTAATGTAAACCACTCTCCAGTGATCGTGGCGATCAACTTATCCCTGTATGGATTGCGAACTGCTCAAAACATGTCTCAGATATTCATTGATAACGTTATGCAATTTTAATGTTTTTTTAAACAGGAACCTAGTGTTTTTTGGCCGGGGATGTGATTGCTATGTTGTTGCTATTTAACAAAAAGGTTTTGTAATCAAACGTTTGTTGAGTACGTATTGGTCGGCTAGGTTTCATGTAAGTAAAATAAAACCTATATTGAACCAGCAGTTTGTCTCTATCCTTTTTAGAACTTTGTTTCAACAAGGAACAAGCCGCATCGCAAAATAAAGGCTGTGCTACAACTGTCTATTTAAAAAAAAATGCGGTGTAAACCACTATGTCCCGGGGGTAGGGGCATTTGATCGCCTAATACGACGATGGGGTGGGGAATTTGAACAACATTTTTGGCCCGGGGGACGGGAATTTGAACAAACCAAACTCCAAAAATTCAAATGCCCGTGGGTTGCCCGGGGGGGGGATGGTGATGTTTCGAATTGATCGGTACATAAGGCAAACTAGGTAGTTTTCACCCTACCCCCCTTAAATACGAAGGCGCGACAGGAGTGACTCTCATTTACTCTGGTCTGGGGTGTATGTCCGAAGGTCTTCAATCCTGCAAAATTGCTTCATCAGGGTGTTTGTTTAGAAAGAGTTATTCAAGTTTGAAAACGTAAATATGACCAGGATAAGGTAAACTAGGTTTTTACCCTACCCCCCTTAAATACGAAGGCGCGACAGGAGTGACTCTCATTTACTCTGGTCTGGGGTCTATGACCGAAGATCTTCCATCCTGCAAAAGATCTTGGTCAGGGTGTTTGTTTAGAAGGAGTTATTCATGTTTTCATTTTTGGTATTGTGTTTTAGTGAGGACATGAGACATCTGATGTTTTTTGTTAACCGCTAAATGGGTGCCTTTGTTTTGAAGAAAAACGGTGCGCACTTTTAAATTTGGCGGTGTACCTATGCCATCGCATATGAAGAGCCAGTTTCCGCGTTTGAAACTTCGAATTGGCAGCTAACTTCTGCCAATTTCATGCTTGTAAGCGCGCAGTCATGTTAGGGATTGATTCTTTTTTCGGTCACGGAAATCATGCATTGCGCGCTTTCCGAGAAGAACGTCGTCAAATATGGAAAAGAAAAACAATTATTCTCTCGTGGCAGCCTCGCCATGCACTATATGATATGGCAGCCATAATCTTTGAAGTAGAGAATGTTTTCGCGTCTAATAGCGGGCCATTTTCTTTTCTCGAAGTCAAGCAGTTTGTTTCTAGTTCTATGGATGAGCAGGAGTTGGTGGAAGTCTTGAGATCCCTAGAAGACAGTGGTAAAATGTAGGTTTTCTGATGACAGCCTAACCCGTAAACAAGCTTGACATAATCTTTTTATTTCAAGTAAAAAGAGTTTCGCTTTAATAGAGGGGGGCTGTTTTATGCCTTTATGGGATAATCTGTCACCGGAAGCTAGGCAGGCCACTAGCCTATTTATAGTATTTATACCTTCCGAGATATTTAACAATTATTCACCGAAGTGGAGGTGAATAATTGTTTTAGGATATACCACACTCCAGGTGAATAGCCAGCACCAAATAGTTATTTTTTTTCAAATGGACAAAAACTAGCGCAAGATGATTGCTGTTTTGCTTGGAGGTGAATATGAAATCATATTCACTGTTTGAGTAGCCAATCAGAGCGTGCAAAAAGTGATATTCACTGGTGTGGTATACACTAATGACGATTATTGTCAATTAATTAGTTCTATTTATAGCTTTACTGTAATTAGCCACGGTATCTTAATATAATTATTAGGGAATATGATAATCTATGATTACTTCTAGTATTACAATAATTTTATTGTAGTTTGCAGGGCTCCTTGAAAGAACACTTTAATTGTGAGTAAATGAATCCATGGATAAATAAAGGTTTTATTATTATAGTAATACTTTGTGCTGATAAACATTACAATAATTATTGTTATGCTAATGTGCCAACCATGATTTCAAAAAGCCACTTGGTGTCAGGAACCAATGGATCTCTGGTTGGCACATTAATGACAATGGATGACGTGGTAGTAAGTACATTGTATGGCTATTATATATTATAGTTATGACATTTCTTGACAATTATGTCTTGAAAAGGGAGAGTAGAGTGTCTGGGACCTGACACACTAGGGGTCTGGTTACGTGAGGTACTGGGTCTGGCAAACTGGGTCCCAGCCTGCCATTTTGGGTGTGTTTCACAGCCAAGGTAGGCCAGACCACCAAACCCACCAGCCCAGTAAACCAGGGTCTGGCAAACATGTAATCAGGCCCTAAATCCTGCTTGAAATGCTTTAGATCAAAATGAAAAAGTTCCTTTACAATGCAAAGTAATATTTCCATTCTTACCTAGTCCCAGTCTTCGTTATTTAATTCTAATAACAATATCCTAATTATTTGGTGCTTCAGATGTAGTAAATGCACAACAGATGGGAGAAAAGTATACTGTTTGGAAACAGCTGGGTCACCTCAGAGGGATCTCAAAGCTCTAGTCTCCAACAAGATCACTCCCAAATGTAGTGTTACCCCTGGCTTGTCTGATGGAAGAAGAAAGACTCCAGTGTTTAGGTATATATGGTGGTATTATATTATAGCCCACTTCCGCGATATGCTTTACTTGTCATGCACAAAGGATTCAATACGAGGCTCCATGCTAAATTAAATTTATTATTTTCTCTGTGAAACAAATAAATTTAATTTAGCACAGGGCCTCATATTGAAACCTTTGTTCGTGACAAGTAAAGCATATTGCGGAAGTGGGCTATTTAGTTTGTTTACATATAAATGACTGTATAATATTATTAGTTTATAATAGGCCATCCCAATAAAATGTTTTGTTTACTAACACCCTCTCTCTTGATGGTGGGTTGGTTGGTCTATGTTAGGGAGTCTGGAACAAAGTAAAGCCTTGTTACAAAATCATCTTGCATTTGAAGACTTGAATAAAAACTTTCATGTATTCCTAAACTACTCTTTCCTTTACTAGTTGGGGATTGTCAATTTGCAAGAGAAAAGTTGGGGATTGTCAATTTGCATGAGAAAAACAAGAAACTAAAACATAGAGAACTTGGAAAAAGGTGTATAGTAAGTTATGAAAATCTTCTTTAATTTTTTTCTCTTCCAAAAAAAAATGGGTCAGTCAGGTAATCAATGGCCACAGTAATAATAGTAAATTTATTTACCAAGGGTTACATTGTTACCTACATGATCATTTTCAGATGATCCTCAACAAATATACATATAATTCTAATAATGGGGAAAAGGAGCTAGACAGTATAATGTCACCTAGCCTGCGAAACAGGCCCTTAGTGTTATTTCAACGCAAAGGAAGTGATAAAATAATTTAGCCGCTCGATGAACTCGCTTCGCTCGCAAGAGCTACTTTCTGGGGTTTCTTCTCAAAGTGCCTGTTCTGCAGGCTAAATGTCACCCACCGTCAATGTCATACATGGTCTATAACGTAACCTTAGATATATTTCTCTTAATAGGAGCAACAAAAAGCTGAGACAACCTTTTAAATCCCCAGTGAGTAATTCATACCTCTATTAATAATCATGACAACTTTCAGAGTTAGCATGCATTACATCCAAACTATATGTAAACCCTGCTTGTGGATATAAGTCCATGGTTTATTTTGGATGGAACACACACTATTCAGAGTGTTCTGTTCACTGAAATTATAAAATTGACACTATAAATTATTAGTTAAACTATAAAATAATGTCCATTAAACACATCTAGTTCCAGGCAAATCAAAGTCCACCCAATCCAGATGGGGTCTGCACAGAAGAGGTAGAATCATTGAAAAAGAAGCTAAAACTTTTAACTGAAGAAGTTGATCTGTTACAGCAAGAGTGAGTTTTCAAACAGTTCATGGCCTTATTTATTAATGCATAATTTTTACTAAAAATGAAGCCAACATTCTAATTAATGAGCCCCAATATTTGAGATTAGTCTATACCACACCAGTAGTGAATATCACTTTTCGCGTGCTTTGATTGGCTACTCAAACAGTGAATATGATTTCATATCCACCCCTGAGCGAAGTAGCAACACCTCGCGCAAGTTTTTGTTCATTTTACAGAAAATAAACTAACTATTTGGTGCTAGCTATTCACTTGAAACCTAATATACTGTCTGCTTTGTTTTAATGTGTACAGATATCATGAAGATGAACTTCAATTACATATAGACAAGATGCACGAATACAATGAGATCAAAGATACTGGACAACTTCTCATTGGAAAACTAGGTAACCCAACCAACTCCTCAAGCAATAAAATTATTTGACCCTTCAACTCAGATATCCTTTTATTCACCTCCCTTTGGCTGGCCTGATGTAGTAATTATTATTGTTGCTTGCTCACCAAAAATAACACTTTTCAACATTTATTCATAATAATGAACACTTAAATAAGTTGATAAAACTACAACAATCAGACTTAAACAAAACCCAATATTAATGATATGCCATGAACTAAGCCCCTTCACATGTACAGTGTGGAGAGAGGGGAGGAAGGGAGGTTGAGCAATCAACTGTGCATGATCATTACAAGCTGTAATCCACAAGTGATCAAAACAAACATCTCATAAATAGATGACAAGTTTTACCCAGGTCCCTCACATACAGCACCACAGGGATCCCAATGTGTAAAAAGCTGGAAAATCTAACTGTTCCAAATATGTTATTGTTGTTATTATAACACATTTTCTAGACACTCTCAAATAACATTTTTTCACACTAGTGTTTTCTATCATGTTATTTCTGTAGCGGAACTTGAAGGAAAAACTACAAAGTCTATGTATGAGGACTTTGGGTTGGATCTTGAGGACTGACGCATTATCAATACCAGACACCAAGGTATATTATTGCACAGGAGATTATTTTGAAACATGGACTGTAGTTAAACCATAGAAGTAATGTTTGATATTAAAATATTGAACTATATTACATAATGATGAGAATAGAACAATCATACATGTACTGGTATAACACATGGTATATCAACAATAGAAATATTTTATTAAACTTGCAAAGTCGCATTTAAATGGTGTCAGTGAAAACTTGTGCTAACTGTACTACAGTTAGGTATTCAATATTTATTGAATTATTTTGAGAATAAATAGTTCCACAGCACTGTACTTGACTGTTTAATGATTAGATAAATCATTATAAAATATTATTGATATCTGAAATCAAAATTTCTAGATCCTTACATTATATTATTAACTTTGATTAAAAAGTGCCATTACATTGGGCAAGTACTTTTTGTCAATTACTTGCCTGATTGGCAAGTTGGGAAAGTGTGCTACAAGTTGTCATTATCTGGCCAAGGAGAGGTACAGATTAAAAACAAGAGAAAATTACCTTGGGCAAGGAAAACTCAAGAAATTGTCATTTTTTTCTAGCCCTGCATTAACTTGTTGAAGGATCCATAAGATAAACCAAAATGCAAAAACATATTTTTTTTTAGTATACACCTAATTGCATAAATGTTTCCAAATAAAAACACTGCTATTGTCTTCTATTGTTTTGTTTTTATATAATTGTCAATGTTCTTGAAATTAGGTGTAACTAAATACCAATTTTCTAAAATGTTAGAATCAGGAACAGGTAAAAATAAATTTAAGAATTAGTCTTTGTAGTTAACATGTACTGTTTCTTGAAAACAGGTATATAGTCACACTCTTGTAAAGACTTTTGCAACTGAGATTCTACTGGTCATCAAATTTAGTACTCTATCAATGGAAAGGGTGAGTGCAAGAAAGAGTTAAGTGACAACAGATCAAGTTCTCAATTCTCCCTTACAAAACAAAGAAGATAAAGGAGAATTTGATCTGTCATCACTTAACTCTTTCTTGCGCTCACCTCTTCAATTTATGTTATGAATCCAACCATGAAACTTTAAAATTTTCCACTTAACAATACTGTAGTCAACTCCAGAGATTTTAATCGACAAATTAAGTATGGTAGGAATTCTACTGCCAAGGGTATTTTTTGGTTCATAGAAAAACAAGTTTATTTACAAGACAATGTTGCACTCATTCTGACTGTTATACAGGGTTCACACAGTCACGGAAAGTCATGTTTCCAGGTCTGGAAAAGTCATGGAAATTTGCAAAAATGTCAAAAGTCATGGAATTTTATCATTGGAAATGTTTTGATGCTTGACTTTCCTTGCAGAATTCTAGATAGATCAGCAGGTTCTCTTTCAGCACTCTTCATCACTATCCATCTGCTACTTGATGATTTTGACTTGGTTGTTTTAAAACCGGCAGAGTCCTGGCTACATGCTAAAGATAATATGTTACGTTGAAATAAGGATGTGCTCCATTGGTAGTATTCCTTCCTTTGTAAAAGTTTTCAAGCAATATTAAAGCGGGTGGACAGGCCCAGTTAATTTTTTTAATGTATATTTTTTAATGTAGTCATGAAAAAGTCATGGAATTTCATTATAACTTTCCTGTTATAATGCCATCATGTTCTAGCTTCAGAATACATTTTGAAAGGTTTTCTATTGTTTCAAGTAGGTATGGCTGTAATGTGATAAAAGGAAAGTTTTATCAATCCTTTCAATGAGACAATTTGAGTCATTCCTTGGTAAAACATTACTTCAGTCTAAAACTCAAAATGCAGTTGGTTTAATACCAGTATGTAAGCCCCATTCAGGGTGAATACTGAAGTGCCGACCCAGGGGTTTGTGTGGCTGTGTGAACATAGAGGTCTTGTTAGTGACACCATGGGGGTAGGAATAAATAGGCAGATGGTGCCAGGTCTGGAACTGCTGGCGGAATTGTACTGGTCGGCGCTGCCGTGCCTGCTGGTAGTATGAGTGCTTGGCAAGATCTGGTTCCCTCTTGGGGTTGTATTGCTTCCTTCCTCTTGACACTATCCTGTCACCTCTATCAAAACATAAAAGTGCACAACATTTTGACAAAGTTAGAGGGCTGGAAACCAACTTTAGACACCTCAAACTGTATCACATAGTTACACAGCTGTCTTAAAGTGCATATAACCCTTCTTGCGATTTTTATATATAATTTATGAACTTCCAAAAAGTTTTGGGTACTTCTGTGAAGAAAGGTTTAATGGTTTACAGATAATACCCTACGTTCTATGCTTGTTTGAAATCATTAAAATTTGACCTTTCCAGACCCACCACTGCATAAGTAAAAGCCAGGGTCAATTCCTGGGTAGACGTCATCTAATTAATTCCACTGTGGAATAAGTTGAAGAAATACTTAATATTTTTACTAAAATGACTTTTTTCTTTTACTAACAATAATTTATTATTAACTCACAAACTTTGTATATTCTCAAAAATCAATGTTGTTGCGCGCCATGGAGAAAATGCATTAATGAGATGACATCTACCCAGGAATTGACCCAGACTTTTACTTATGCTGTCATGGGACAGGAAAGGTAAACGTTTCACAATTTCAAAACAAGCGTAGAACACATTAGTATTCTATGTAAACCAAAACTTTCTTCACAGAAGTACTCAGAACTTTTCGAAAGTTCATGGCTATAAAATTGCAAGAGGGGTTAGGAGCACTTTAAAGGGTCTCTCTTATGAAAGCCATATGAAAAGTTATTATAATATAGTTAAAAGGCTGCTGATTTTAAAATGTTATAAATTATAATGCCTGCAACCCTGTGGTGAGATCACATGATCTGATGTCAGTTCATGGTCAGTCATTTGTTCAGCATAGTTCTAAGTTCTACTTATCAGTTAGAAGGAAGTTTACAGTTGAACTGCATGAATATTATCGAAACAGTTATGTCTTTGCTGTATCCAGGGTCCGAAATTGCGCCTTATTTGGCACCAATGCGACTAAATTTTTAGTGTTGGCGAGCAAAATTTCAGAGTTAGTTGCCAGCTGGCGACTTACCTAAAGTCTTCACAATGTTCCAAAGTCACACAATGTTCTAAGTAAATTTAGCCAATAAAACGTCCAGTCGCCAGTTGGCACCTACATGAAAAAGTTAATCTCGTACCCTTGTACCAGTTTTAGCTTGATCATGTAATCTCACCACATGGTTCCCTGCATTATAAATTTATATCATATTTTGAAGAAAAAAAATATTTAAAGTTAGATATTCAAAATCATCTTCCTTTTAACTATTATAATATAACTGTTTATGCAGTTTTCACTAGAAAGTCCCTTTAATGCAAAGTGCACTTTTTCAGTTGTCCTATTTATAATCTAATAATGGCATCAAGTTGAGTACATACCTAGCAAGACTATTCAAAGTCTCCTCTATCCTGTCTCCATCACAGTAGTTACAGTTGCCCTCAATGTGGGTGTGGTACTTATTGAGGGGACCATCAAGATACTCTGTCTTTATTCCAGCAAGGGTTGAGAAGAACTTAAGAGCTATCTCACGCTCTGCAAAAGTGGTATAACTTCAATTAATGATTTTTTTGTGTTTTACAGTAGCATTTCAAAATTCTTTTGGTACTGTTATGTTAATTAAAAGTGCTTATTACAATTTGTTTTCTTTTGCCATTTTGAATCTACATGATATGCCCATGTAAACAGCAAAAAAAGGTTGCAATTTTCCTTCACCATTTACATTGGGATGTCATGTACATGTAGATTCGAAATGGCAAAAGAAAAACTGTGTATAATTTATGGGATAATGCTCCATACATTTTCGGAGAATTACAACATTATTATTACACTTCAATGTTTGTAGTTCTTGTCTAATTTAAATTCTCAGTCATGAATTTTAGAATTTGCCATTTATTAACACATTTTTTTAAGAAACACACCTTTGTCAGTGGCAGTTGTGAGCCATTTGTCCACTGCATCCATTGACTTTGGACTGATGGCTTTCAATGCAATGCTGCTAACTGGTCCTCGGTCAGCTTCAGTTAGAATTTTAGTGATGACTTTCTTACCTGGGAATAATTATTAGCATCAGTGAAATCACAGATTTCCCCCAAAAAAATACCCACAGTGGGAATTGGCATCCTCAGGTAAAAACCATTGATGGAAAGACTTCCATTTTTGCATATCATTGCTGCATGGTATTGAATTATTTTTTTGGGAAATTTGGAATGTTGAGGTAATCTTGACTAATATTGATGACAATTCACAACTTAAAATCTAAACATTTGCCCCCAAAAATACTACCTACAGGGCTCAAAACAAAAATGCTTTGTCCGAATTCTCGAGTTTTACTTGCCCAATTGTGATAGCTCTGGCCATGTTTTATTCTGAACTCCGACGACAGCAAAACATAACAATGTCACATGACTAAGTTCGAACTCAGTCCTACGCGAGCTAATACTACTACAGTCCAGGACACTACACCAATGCAATTTTGAACTGGCCCAAATGATAAAATGACAACTTGTAGCAAACTTTCCCTTCAGGCAAATGACTGACAAAAAGTACTTGCCCAACGTGAAAATCTACTAGTGCCAGACTATTGATACAACAGATGTAGTGTATCTTAAATAAACAATCAATTAATTTGCTGATTTGAAGCCCAAAACTTTACAAAGTATTTGAATAATGTAGTTGTACCAGGTGAGCAGTTTTATACATTTTTCATGGCAAATGTTAGCAATCATATAGAACAACTTTTCACATTTTATTGTTAAATTTCCTGCTAAGGGGGAATGGATAACTTTGTGTTGAAGTGTATTGGAGGTTCAGTGCCCAGGCCACAAGTAGGGTCAGTGTTCGAGAGCTTGGTTGCCAGGCAACCAACCAGCCCAGTACACTGGGTCACATATAAGTGGACAAGAGAAAAGGGGAGGGAGGGAGGGGAAATCTACCCGAGAGGAAAGCCAATCAATCCCGGCAACAGCAAACGTTGAATGATGCGAAGAGCGATGTGATGCGAAGTGCGACTGTGAACCTGCCAATTCGGCAACAAAAGACTCGTATGAGACTGAGACATAGGCCCAGGCCCCGCAAACTGCACCACAGGTAGAATGATTGCGCTGGTGTATTTATCTATGTCTAAATTGCATTTAGTCTAGAGTAAAATAATAATGTTTTTAAGAGTGATCAAAATGGTAGCTACATACCTTGTAGTGAAACTCCTCCAAGATAGCTATCCAACACAGGCAAACTTTCTTTGGCTTCCTTGACATCAGACAACTGATAATTAAACACAACCAATCAGGAAGATTAAAAGTTGAGTATTGTTGGCCTGAAGTCTTAAGCTGTCTTGTCTCACTGCGGAGTCAGATTGAGCGTTTAACAGTGTCTGATTTTGTGTTCATTGCAACAGTTGATCAGTCACGTTTCTGTTGGTTTTATCTTTAAAGCCTATTTAATCTTGAAGTAATGATTTGAAAGAAGAAACATTTTACAGTTGTAACGTTCTCTAAAGCAACGAACCCAACTTGCCCACGAGACAAGACACGAGGTCTCTCGACTCAGCCAATTAGCCATAACGAAGTCGAGGCTACGACCACGCTTCAACAACAGTTCAACTGAACAATGTCAATATTCAACAGTTTCTAGACACAATTTGACAGGTGCTAACCAATTTGCCATCTGTTGGCAGCATGGCTTTGTACGTTGTGGTGGTCACATGAACATGATTTGAAGTCAAACACTCAATATTTTACCAACAATGTTATTGGCACATAGCCCAGCAAATAGCCCATTGCATATATAACTACACAATTCCAAATTGCACTAAGATTCTACAAGCACAGCAAGCAAATATCTTTCTCCACCAGTTACATGTACATCTACATATAAGCTCTCTAATAGAGTCACATGCAACCTTAAACCTGACTCAGCCTGGTTACAGTATGGTATTATTAACCAGACTTGGGTAATACTAATTTCAACAAGGCATGTCAGTCTTAAGATTAAAATACCTTCGATGGTGAAACTGGTTTCAGTTTTTCCTGAGGTGTTTTTCTATGACTTGATGCCACAGATCCCAGCCTAGGTACTGCAACAGAAATGATAGTATTTTTATTTCAGATTTAATGTAAACTTCTTGTTTCCTATTGAGAATAAGCCCAAGGGGAAGGGTTGGTGTGCTCCGGCTATTATAGGAGACAGCTGTAACCAATACCATTTGAAGATATAATATTTTCTCTCTATATATATATACAGTCGAAGCTCTCGTAAGTGACCCCCTCGGGAATTTGTAAAAGTGGTTGTAACTAGAGGTGGTCACTTACGAGAATGAGCTCTTGTAAGTGACCACACGCTAAAACAATAGATGGTGGTCGCTTACGAGAGCTTTTAGCTCTTTTGAAATGTAATTTAATACGTAATGTAATTTTATGTACTTATACGGTTATTGTTTATCACCGATATTGAAGAGGTTTGCGAATGTCCGGCTGTCATGATGCATCAATGGCAGAAATTCGAACTGAAACTTCTCCTATTGACATATTAAAGTGACAGTTGAGTAATACGAATCAGACTCTTGAGTGCATGGTTGCTTACGAGAGCTTAAAAACAAAGGAACCGTGTAGTAGGTAATTCCCAAAAGTGGTTGTGGTCGCCTACGAGAGCTTTTAATTACAGAGATTAGGTGACAATTTAAACGGGGTTTCACAATGGTGGTCGTAACTAGAGCTGGTTGCTTACGAGAGTGTAGGTCACAAGGCGAGCTTCGACTGTATATCAGTGATTCAGATTGGTGGGCAGCAGACTGAGCAATCATTTTGCAAAAATGTCCAATAGATTTTCCACATGGCAGAAGGCTGGTCTGATTGCTTTCTGTTTCCTTCCATTCTAGGTTTTAATTTTTTTTAAAGTGTTGAATTTACCTTGTAGGGTTAGATCAATAGGACAATAGCTGGGACAATTGACAGATAGTATGACATTTACCTCATGCTGGTATATGAAGAATTGTTATTTTTGGCAGGAAGAGATTTGCATGGGCTCTACTTTATTCAAACCACTTTTTAATCTACATGTATGATCCATACCTGGGATTTTGTTGGGATTTTATACTACATGTACAAAATGTATGTACATGTATCAACAGACCTTATTATGTGTGATGCCGTGCTTTTGTCATCACCACCAAGCCTCACTTTTGTGTTGAAAGGAAATGTTGTGCCAATGTGAGGCTTGGTGGTGATCACGTGACATCATCACACATATAAAGGCCTATTGTCCTAGCTAGGGTTAAATAAATAGGACAAAACTTTAGTAGAACAGTTAGGACAGTAATTCAGCACTTCTCACAAAAACCTCAAACGGAACGAAACATAAAGCAATCAGACCAGTGGCCTGCCATGTTGAAAATCTATTGGACAATTTTGCAAAATGATCGGTCATACAGACTATAGTCTGCTATGTAACAGTAATCTGAATGCCTGCATACAACGTAATGTGTAATTTAAACAATTGCCCTACACTGCCCCGTTTTGTTGCCAGCTTGTAGACTGCCAGCAGATCTAATACTCATGGCAGACAATCTTGAGCTGAGCTTTGCTCTCTCTTCATCTATAAATGCCACTAGTTCTGTGAATTAAGAATATCAAACATTCTTTATACTGTACTTCTAAACTCATTACTAATTCATATATTTAATTTTTCTATATATTTACATGTAAATCAGTACTATAAGAGTATGAATAAAGTTGTTGTTGTTGTTTTAGTCATCAGTGTTATATGAGATGATGTTTTATTCATCAGTGTTATATGAGATGATGTTTTATTCATCAGTGTTATATGAGATGATGCTTTATTCATCAGTGTTAATAATATGAGATGATGCTTTATTCGTCAGTGTTATATGAGATGTTTTATTCGTCAGTGTTATATGAGATGTTTTATTCTGCATCAGTGTTATGAGATGATGATGTTTTATTCATCAGTGCTGTATCCAACAAAACACTGTGCCAGTGTCTGCACGAGGGAGGTATAACCTCCCTACCCAAGGGTGAAATGTCAAGGTAAACTAACCTCCTGTATTGCCACTGAGATGCATACAGACGGTCTCATCATTATGGGACTTGTTTTTGTGCATGCTGCACATGTCCATGATGCAAACTATATATATAGCTAGAACATTACTAGAAAGTTGCTTTCATTGATAATATAAGGAAGAACACAAAGTACCTCAGCCTGAATATTAGCCATGCTGTATGTGCCAATAATGATGGCGCCCACGCATACAACTAGTTGGTTGAAAATAATTAGTAATAGTGTGGCTAAGAACTATAGGTAGTCCAATTATGGCAAGGAATGCAGAAAGGTACTAATTGTGGTATATTAATTGTTTCAATCATCCACCTCATTCATGGCTAAAATATTAATAACATCAAAATCTATCAAAACTTGATGAAGAAGAATTTTTTTTTTTTAAACATTTGATTTGCATGTAGTGAAAACTCTGACTCATAACTTGAAATATGACGAAAATTCAACATGGGGAATATTTTAAAATTGAAAGCTTAATTTCTTGGTTATTTTTTTGGACTCTTAATTGATTGGACAAAATGTTTTCACACAAAAGGAAAGTAGTTTTAAAACACAGTTACAGTGATTTAATTTCAAAAAATTATCATTTAAGGGTTGACGAGTTGTCAGTATGAAGAACAGAAATTCTAGCTGCCTTGAAGAAAGCAAATTGCATCTGAACAATAGAATAATTATGCCTAGGTTTTGCACAGATTGTTTCCTAAAGCTTTTTTCCACTAGGCCTTTTGGTTGTGTCTGTGCCTCATAAGATTGCCATCTGCCGCATGACTGTACCTACCGGTCCCATGTTCTTGTATCCCTGGTTGCTGTCCGGCCTGGACATTGTGACTATGTACAAGTCTGTTAGGAACATTCCAGTTCATAAAGCTCTGTGAAATGTGTCTAATTAGTAATGATAGATGCAATTCAATATAGATGTAGTCATTTGCAACAAGCTTTGAACATTTCTAGAATAGCTGAGTGCAATAGTCCAACACTAAATATAAGCAAGGAAAACTATCAGAACAGAGAGCGCCTCAGAGAGGGTGTAAAATGTAAGACATTGGTGATCGATCAGTCCAGAAGACCCCTTGAAATTTGGTATACATAAATTGTACAACTTTTCATTCTACATTCTTTACCATTCCATAATGAAAAACAAATAATGATTGTGTGCTTAATTAAATCTAGTGCATGGAACATAGTGCTAATTATTGGATGTTTGTGTTAATTGTTAGAAAACACATGTAACTAACACCTATGATAAATATGCTGCAACACTAGTATCACCTTAGGCTACTTGTACTGCCAATATGCATACCATTATTAGTAATTACACTGTAATTTTATATTTATTTAGTACATTTATTAATAATTAGGATTTTTGTAAGTTGCATGCAACTTGTGTAATATTTTATTGTATTATACATTGTAATTACGTTTAGTTTATACAGGGCCCCTCTGGATACCACCCTGCCTAAATAAAGTTATATATCTATCTACTGCAGAACATTATAATATCATCTTTCATAAACATGTGTTATTGCTGTTGCTTGTCTTAGTATTAATACTAAACTCATGTTATTCCTCCTTTTACTTTAATCAAAAGGCGATTAATTGTTTCTGTACATGGCTATTTTGCCATAATTCTATGATGTCTCACCTCTCCCCTCCCCCATGCCACTCTATAATTTATGCGTATACAAGGAAACCTATACAAGTCCTATATATAAGGAGCTAGCATATATGCTTCATGTCCCCTATAAAGAAGGCTGAGATAATAAATACATACACTCCTATCTGTACAGTATTTCCGAGTGTGGCCGTCAAATCTACTTAATTTATAATAACGGTACCTAAAACTAAAGAGAACTGTTTCGTGCGTGATAAATAATCGATGAACTGCATTGTGGCCGCGATTTTTAGTGATCTACTTTACAGCTTTTTGTCTAATCTTGATTTAAAAAGTGTTGATTTCTTTTAAACTTAAACAGCAAAATTTCCACATGCGATACCTTAAAAGCTTAATCAAAACTTATGAACAAAGGCCTACTTTAATTTATACTGGTAAATAAGAAGCCCTGTACGTGTTATATAAATGATTTGAAACGTACGTCAAGTGTCAACACAATTTAACAGTAAATATTTTCGCGCTCTTGAATTGTTCCAAAGATTTCTTGATTTCTCTTACCGGGGTTGATTGTAAACTCGCAGCAGAGTCGGCCCTATTTGTGGTATCAGCAGCACGTTGAGTAGTTTTGAAAGCGGTGCCAGGAGGGAACACATGGGACGCTTCATGTTTGTACTTGATTTTAATGGAACGGAGAAAACCCGGCGGTAAACTGTCCGTTCTGGTGTCCCCAATCAAGTCTATTAGGTCCATAGTGATCAATGGCTGCTTTCTAAGTAACTTACTTAACACTAAGTGCTAATTTGGCGGCGATTTGTGCACTTACCGCGCCATTCTGAGTATTCTAAGCGTTCTAAAAGTTCTTGCCGTTTCCCGTGGATACCGTGCCTCGTTTTCGTGTTCACGGCAGGATCGCAGTGAACCGTGACACATTATTGCGCAGTAGAGCGGTTTTCGTTTGAGTGTAGTAAAACCTAGTCTCCTTTGCTTTGCAGCCGTTCTTGGGCAATCCCTTTATGTAGGACGACACGAATTTTTACCAAAAATACAATGGAATACAACACAATACAATTCAATACAACAATAGAACGCAACACAATACAATACAATAGAATACAATTTGGTAGCAATTCGTGTCGTCCTACATGAAGGGATGGCCCGTTCTTGGGAGTATGGGACCGACACTGAGAACGGCTGCAAAGGAGACTAAGTAAAACCTAGCCTGCGTCGCATCCGAACTGAACCCCGGGTTCAGTTCGGATGCGACGCAGGCTAAGTAAAACCAAAACCAAAGTAATTATATAGCCAATCACAGGAGCAAGTGAAAACACAATGAGCCAATCACGAACTGAAGTAATTCACCATTGGTTCACGAGGCAAAGTGAACGCAGTCGTCAATACTGTCGCTAAAACAAAACTGAGTGCGTGATTGCGTTTGGTTTTAGTTAATTAGAACTTGATTGGCTGATAACTGGATAACATTTCTCACAGCCAATAGAAAAGCTGAAAGCTTATCCTTAAACCGGGATCTTTTTCGTTTTAAATTAGTTACCATGCATTATGCTCTTTATGTAAGTCCCAGTTGGAAACAGCTGATCATTTATTCGCTGAATGCTCGGAGTCTAAAAACCTATTCTTCGAGATAAGAGATTTCCTTTGGTCGTACCAAATTAACCTTCCAGAACCAAGCCCACAAAATATCATCTTGGGGGTTGAGAAAAAGAGTTTAACCAATTTATTAATCCTTATCTACAAACTTGTTTTATATAAAGCTAGGGACCAAGGAAAAACTCCATCCTTGCACATATTTAAAAATTATATCAAGGAATACGAATCAATAGAACGCAAATGTGCCAAAAACTCAGGCACCTTACAGCTGCATCTGGAGAAATGGGACAAGCTGCTAAGATATTTTTTTTTTTTTTTTTTCTATACGTCAAGTGTCAGAACAAAACTGGAGAACAATTTTCTTTTAAATTAAAATAACTTGTTTATAGCCATATCACTTACTTTTCGTTTTTTTTTCACTACACATTACCAGGAGCCCATTACCAGGAGCGTTCCTCTGTTATGGGTTGGGTCCCCAGCACAGAGGTAGATGAGGCTATTTTTAGATTCGAAATTCCCGCGAAAAGAGGTTGCCGCCATGTTGGTGGCCTTGAACAATATATTCCTCGTTAGCTTCTTTTGTTGGGGCAACAACATTTGAATCTCTGGGGATTGAGTGAAAACCAGCAATTCGAATTCCCGCGTTGAAAGTGAGAAGAATGATAATGAGAAGTGACGTTAGCTATCTGATTGGCTAAGAATAGCCTACCTTTGTTCTTTTTCGCGCGAAACGCAATGCTAAAAATAGCCTCATCTACCTCTGTGCTGGGGTACAGACACAGTGGGGAAGATAGACGCTCCTGGTAATGGGCTCCTGACATTACACATATATATTTAGATCAAGTCGCCATGGAAACTACACATTGTACCTTTTCTGTTTTTAATTTTGTGTAACTGCACTGTAACGAATAAAAAAACTGAGCTGAGCAAACGAAAAACCAAAGCAATCACTTGTTGCTTTCGACACAATCGAAAACCGCTCTATGACCATAAATAATGAACCTTCGAAATCTATTTTTTTATAACTCATAGACGCAACACTCACTGCATGGGTAGGGCACGGTCTACTGTTTGTCGTTTCGTTGCAGGCGAGATCGAATTGCATCCGCGAAACTCGAAAACTGCAAACTACGTGGCATTTTTCTCCCGTTAAAGTAAACCAGTGAAAGGGAAGCTGAGTGTGGTGAAGGACCTGTGTTTGGGCAACCGTTGTTTGAAGGAATTTTGGCGATGTACGGGATTTTTGTGGGAATTCGAGGCCGCCGATTATCGGCGTACGGTAATTGTACCGTTTGCTTCCCAATAATTATACTAAGGGAAGGAAAATTCCTGCAACTCCCTCAAAATTGAACGGAATGGCTTGAAACTTCACAGAAACTGAAAGGAACACACAAGAGACAGGTTAGAATATTTTGACGATTTGTTGAATTTTATTTTAGAGCAAACGGGCATTCGAACTAAAACTCCATACATTTACTGTAATTTCAAATATCCGGGAAATAACCGTTTTACGCATAATGAGCCTGGGGTTCCTGTGGCCAGACTAGGTAGCTGTGCGTCCTTTCGTAAATGTGAGAATTTTCCATCGGAAGTCCCTAAAAGTCCTGTCAGCCCTAGAATAACTGAACATCTTGTTATTTTAGTCGAAGAAACCTTTGGACATCTAGACTAACCTATAGACCCATTCGAAAAATGGCGTCCAATTTAAAAATCTATTGTCGTGGTAACGTGAACACGAGGCTAGTCAGTCCACACAAAAGCTTTTGAACGTGAAAGCGAGGCTAGTCAGTCTTAAACAATAGTTAATGAAATTGACGCCATTTTTCGAATGGGTCTATACATGCACAAAATTGTTAAAATAAGGAAAGAGCAAGCGGAGTGGGTAGAGCAGCGTGTAAGCTCGCACCACTGTGACACGCCTTTGCGAATTACCATGTATAGATAAAGGATAAAGACTAGTAATGAGAACAACTTGTAAGCCAGGAACACAGCCCCAATGCCTACAATCATTGATTAAGACTTGTGATAAAGCAAGCGATAATAGTTACAATTAGCTAGTAACAAAACGAGCGGGCGACTGGAACCGAGTCAGTAACACTAATTCAATTAATAACTAGTCAAAGTGAGCATTGTTTTCCAAAAGAACAGATCAAACTTAGCTAGTCTGGAAAGTTTGGTGAACTTTGGCTAAATAATGATGATGTTAGAATGCATCAAATATGTCAACTTTCCCATACAAACTCTTATCATTCATTGTAAAATTTTGGAGGGACAAAGAAATTTCAATTGCTTATAATTCAGACAAGATTCACTTGAATCACGTCAAACTTGGCACACATGCTAATTTCAACATGCTCTATCATGTGATGAACTTCATTTTAGAATTAGAGTAATTCTGATAACTTCGGTCCCAGTCCCCTGCTCATTTTATTACCGGCCAATAGCCGTCCACTGGTAACAGTTAAGTCATAACAAGGTGTTAATCAATAGACCAGTTCGCGGTAAATTCCGACATTTTGAAAGGGGTGCAAACATGGCGCGAAATACAGTGTTTGTATGGCAATCCGATGCCAAATAGAATCCGTAAAATCGAATTTCTGAAATATTCTTCAGATATAAACAGTTAAGATACCAGGTAAAAGATTAACTGGTCGAAATTTGAGGGATGTAGCTGTGCTGGGAAGCGTGCAATCATGTTTTCAGTCCTGGGGGGGGGGGGGGGGGGAGGTTACTTACACGTGCTCGTGTTTAATATGGCGCAATCTCTCGCATTACTCGTGCGCATGTGCGGTACATATGTAAATGTATAGTACATTAATATTCATGACATGGCATGTACTCAACAAAGTTTTATACGGGGAGGCTCCGCCCCGAGGTCCAAACCCTTACCTTTTATATTCCATTTTTGACAGAAAAGGTAACCCTTTCATATACCTTCCATAAAAAATTGGTACCCAGGGGGTAGGGCCTCAGAAAATGTACATTTCCTCCAAAATTGATGGGATTATCAACCTCTAAATCATCAACGTAACTTCTGTGATATCAAGCGATTTTAATTAGTGTTTTTGTAGCAAGTTTTCTATAGCAATTTGGCCACCACCAAGATTTAAATTTAGTAAACAATCTGATGCGATGTAACCGCAGTGTTAGGTTTCGTTAACATCATTGTTTGCACATCATGAGATGGGACTATAACTCGAAATAATCTGAAAACAGCACTTTACTTTCGAAATAAATCGAAAACTAGAATCAGGCACCATCGTAGTTCTTACATGTGTAACAGGAAGTTCATAGTTTTAATAGAAGTGCTTGAAATAATTTTATTTATGCGCTTGAATATGGTCGTTAACTTTTAGGCTTCCGCCACGTTTGCCCAGAAAATGTCCGGGGAAAATGAATGTTTTCTCCAAAATCAGTCGGGCTAATATAAAAATCATAAACATAACTTCTGTATAATGTCAAGCAATTTGGATTGCCTGACTGTATTAAATTTGTATTGTAAATCTAGCCTTCAATTCCAATCGTAAGGGGAGCATGACACTACAGTCAAATTTAATTGATTTTATTAATGATGACATTAACACTGGAAAGTGAGATCATGAGACGGTTAGTGGAGCCGAGAAAATAGCTATTAAGGATTTATCAATGATTTCAAATGTAAGAGGTTTTAAGATGGCTATGTTAAACGTTGTTAGCCTACCAAAATACATTGATGAAATACGCCTTTTATTAGCGGATAAGTGCCTTGATATTCTGGCATTGAACGAAACGCGGTTAGACTCAACTATTTCGGATGGTGAAATAAGTGTCGACGGCTATGATATTGTCCGTTGCGATCGAGCACGCAACGGAGGAGGTGTTTGTATATATGCGAGGAGATCTCTTTGCTATCATGAAAGATCCGACTTAATCTCGGAAAACATCGAAGCTGTCTGTATTGAGATCACGAAACCCAATAGCCGGCCTTTCATCATTGCCACAATATATAGACCACCCAGTGCTCCTGCCGAAGTATTATCCAAAGTTGAACACTTCATTGAGCTGGTTGACAATGAAGACAAGGAGTTGTATGTTTTGGGAGATCTAAATTGCAACTTATTGTCTCAAACTCTAGATCAACCTGCTAAAACTTTGTCTTCAATTTTGGAACTATTTCAGCTAGCTCAAATAATTAATGAACCGACACGCGTTACAGAGAGTACACGTTCGTTATTGGATGTGTGTATCACTAATACCCCAGGGAAAGTCACTTGTTCCGGTGTTCTACACGTCGGACATAGTGACCATAGTCTAATATATGTGATACGGAAAATCAATACAGTCAAAAAAGATAGAACCCATAAGCAAATTGAGATCAGGAACTTCAAACAATTCAACGATCAACGGTTTCTGGCTGATCTCAATTGTCAGCCGTGGCAACAAACATATACCAAGCAGAACGTTGTCGAAATGTGGGTGTGTTGGAAGGCAATGTTCTTAGAAGTGCTTGATAGACATGCCCCGGTAAGATCAAAACGAGTTAGAAAGAAAAGTAGCCTTCCGTGGATATCCAAAGATATCAGGGCTAAAATATTCGAAAGAGATCATTTCAAACGAAAAGCAATCTCAACTAACAACGAATCTGATTGGAAGTTTTACAGGTCAGCCAGAAATGATATCAACGTCAGAATGCGGAAAGCTAAAGCAGAATATTATCAGACCCAAATCGATAACCAGAAAAATGACCCAAAACGAGCTTGGAGAACAGTTAATGATATTTTGGGAAGAAATAGAACGGATACTTTCGTGAATGAAATTAACACCAACAATGACACTATCACCTCACCAGAGGAAATTGTAGATTGTTTCAATAACTACTTTACAAACATAGGCCCTAAACTTGCAGAAACCATAGATAATGATGGACCCGATTTCGAGAGTTATATCAAGAAAGCAGATACAAGTTTTAGTTTTAGGCCTATAAGTACATCAAAAGTCTACAAAATAATGAATTCATTGTCTACTCGAAAAGCAACAGGTGTCGATAAAATCTCTGCTAGAGTTTTTAAAGTGGCAGCACCAGTTATTGTAAGTTCCCTTACACAATTATTTAATATAGCCATTGTCACTGAATCTTTTCCTTCAGAATGGAAAATTGCCAGAGTTAATCCACTCTACAAAAAGGGCCCACGAAACATACTTGACAACTATAGACCTATCTCAATTCTTCCAATAATAAGTAAAGTATTTGAAAGAATATTATACGATCAGTTGTACGAATACCTGATGGAACATAACCTACTATCGAATCACCAGTTTGGTTTCAGAAAATTCCATTCGACC
Organism: Actinernus sp. WN-2022; assembly: GCA_030867875.1. Lineage (NCBI taxonomy): Eukaryota > Metazoa > Cnidaria > Anthozoa > Actiniaria > Actinernidae > Actinernus > Actinernus sp. WN-2022. The sequence continues at coordinate 78,785,783 of JAOWCC010000936.1, read as the reverse complement.
GCAGCTGCATTATTAGATAGCACAAACGAATGGTATGTTAATATGGATCGTGGCCTTTTTAACCTGGTTGTGTTTATTGATCTAAAAAAAGCATTCGATACAGTAAATCACAACATTTTGGTACATAAACTTGAGCTATTCGGTATAAAGGGAGCTGCTAAGAATCTCATCCGCTCATATCTTACAGACCGTACTCAAAAGTGCCAAATAAATAATGTAGTTTCGGGTCACAGGCAAATAACATGTGGAATTCCTCAAGGGTCAATACTTGGGCCACTTCTATTTCTAATGTATGTAAACGATCTGCCAAATTGCCTGAGCTCCACGACAGCACGGCTATTTGCGGATGATACAAATTTAACAGCAGCTGGTGAAACTCTAGAGGAAGTAGAACTGGCAATAAATCGTGATTTGGGGAACGTTAAAAAATGGCTTTCGGCAAACAAACTGAGTCTTAACGTAGCAAAAACTGAATACACCCTGATTGGATCTAGATATAATATTAATCATCTTTCAAAGGCACCAGACATTGCCATTGGGAACCAACCAATCAGGAGGGTTAATAATTGTAAAGTACTTGGTGTCCAGATCGATGAGTTCCTTACGTGGGAAAGTCATATTGATTATATAGCTAAGAAAATCTCATCGGGTATTGGTGCTATAAAAAGGTTAAGACAGTTTGTAGATCACGAAACATTGATAGTAGTATATAATGCATTGGTTAGGCCGCATTTCGACTACTGTAGTGTAGTGTGGGACTCGATAGGAAGTGTCCTTTCGGATCGTCTTCAAAAACTACAAAATAGAGCCGCCAGAGTTATAATGAAACGCAGTAACGAAGCCGGACAGTCTGAAGCGTCCCTAAATGCTCTTGGGTGGTTGACATTACAGGAGCATAGAGCTCAAATGAAGGCAAAACTTATGTTCAAGATACTCCATGGTTTAGCACCTTCGAGGCTGTGTCATTTATTTCAAAAATTTAATCAAACTAGCAGTTATAACTTGAGAGGATCTTCTAGTAAGCTAGTCATGCCTCGTCCAAGAACCGAATTCTTAAAGAAAAGCTGGAGTTACAATGGTGCAAAGTCATGGAATACCTTGCCAACTGAAGTAAGGGACTGCGAATCGTTTAATTCCTTCTGCAATCTCATTTCTTCCTCCATTAACCGTTAGCATGCATCATTCCTTTCCTTCCGTACTTTTAAACTTTTAAACAATTAGTAACGCTACCATTAAATCAGCAGTTGACATTATAGTATATTATAATGTCATATTATTGTAAATACGTATCATGTGTTTTTAACACATCTAAATCAGCTACAAGTTGTAGAGGCTAGCGTGCCTAAATAAAGTTATTGATTGATTGATTGATTGATTGATTTTAGAGGTGAAACAACGGCTTCGTCACAGTTTCCTTCATACGAACAAGGGGCATACGAACAAGGAAAATCAAACTTTTTCCCAAAACCCGGGTGCTGAGACTTACTCGCCAACCTAAAGACAAGTTGTTGCAAACCTTTAATATTTCTGTTCCAGCCTTATTTAGAGATATAGCTTTAGAGCAGGGAAATTAACACTTTGGTATTCAATTGGTGGTAAGTACATTGACCTAGACCTTTCATTTGACCGGAAACCTTTCATTTGACCGGTTACACACACTCTGCGAAAGCTGTAGCTAATCAAGTTTATAAATCTTAGGAAATTCATGGTAAAATAACAATATTACTCACCCCTCTAGAGGCGGTCCAAATTAGTTCTTCTGTTGTAGGCCTTATGAGGCGGTCCAACACTAGTTCTTTTTGTTGTAGGCCTTGTGAGGCGGTCCAACAATAGTTTATTTTGTTGTAGGCCCTCCGAGGCGGTCCAACAATAGTTTATTTTAGTTGTAGGCCTTGTGAGGCGGTCCAACACTGTTTTTTTTGTTGTAGGCCTTATGAGGCGGTCCAACACTAGTTGTTTTGTTGTAGGCCTTGTGAGGCGGTCCAACTATAGTTTATTTTGTTGTTGGCCCTCCGAGGTGGTCCAACAATAGTTTATTTTGTTGTAGGCCCTCCGTGGCGGTCCAACAATAGTTTATTTTGGTTGTAGGCCTTGTGAGGCGGTCCAACACTGGTTCTTTTTGTTGTAGGCCTTTTATGAGGTAGCCTCCTTTGCAGGCGTCCTTAGTGTCGGTCCTAAACTCCCTCCCCACTAACGAGGCGGATCAACTATAGTTTCTTTTGTTGTAGGCCCTCGGAGGCGGTCCAACAATAGTTTATTTTGGTTGTAGGCCTTGTGAGGCGGTCCAACACTAGTTTATTTTGATTGTAGGCCTTATGAGGCGGTCCACAGTTATAGTTCTCTAATTCTAATCCTATTGTACTTGGTTGTAGGACGTGAGAGATTGTTTCATAATAGTTCTTTTGTTTTTATCTTCCTTCACCGGTCTACACACTTTGTTATTTTACGTTTAGCATATACAGGGTTGTTTAGGTAGTTCTATCGAATTGCGGTCGTTTCGCCCACGAGTCGTTTCGCCCACGTTTGAATTGAAGTTGATTGAACATCGATTGATATTATTTTTCTTCACAGATCAACATTTTAGCGATGCCTTTTGAAGAGAGTGGCTAAAATCAGAGAAAATTTTGTGTGGGCATGTTTTTCGCGGCGATCAATTTTTAGTTGTTTACTGTTGACTTGAAGTTTATTAACTTATTAAGACAGTTTTTATCAAAGACAACACATTTTGTAGATCTGTAATTTTTATTAAGTATTATTTACAAGCTAACAAGATATATATCTATACAACTAGCTAACTATTTACAAACTTATTTAGGCCCACTTCAAAAGTCGAACCTTAACCAAAATACAACAAGAACTGATTAGGTGGTAGATTCGATTAGGTTCTTTGCATTTAAAACTTCCACTTTTGAATTTTGCCTAACTAACACCCTAGTCGAATTATATAAAACTCTACTCGGCGCGAGCTGGGCCGTTCAGACGTGAACAAGCCTTGAGAAGCTGTGTTGCTGTTCTCTCTCGGTTGTATTTCTCCGCCCCAGTGCTGGAAGAGTTTGGCCTGCAGCTGCCGGTACCTCTTACGCTGAATAGTTTCAATACGCTTTAACTTTTTGTCTGAAACGAGCCTGATGTTAATGGTGCCTCTCTGTACAGCAGCTGGATGAGTGTGTAAAAAGGAAGGTGGCAGCGTCCCGTTGCTCGGCGGTTGAGACTGGATTCGAATGAGGTCTCCATATTTTTTCGACCCTTTATAGGCTAACAAAATTGGATAAGATCAATTACTGATTGGTTGCAAGTAAACAAAAGCCCGGAAACAAAGGAGTTCCCAACCTCTGAGGAAACATGTGACGCGGGAAGGTTCTAATTTATTAAAACGTGCAAACAATTCGATCCGAGTGTACTCAAGCTCGTGATCTGAGAATTTCGATCCCATTTTAACTCAAGTTCGTGATTGAGGTCCGTGTCATAACGGTTCATAACAACCGGCTGTAACAAACTTGTTTTCAGGGTGCTAATAAATCACTATATCGTAATAATATCGTGTTCATTTCATGTTCAATCGAATCCGTTCAATCGACTTTAATTCGAACGTGGGCTAAACGACTATAGCCCTTATGAACTTCACTGATGGTGGTAAGCCGCTTACAATCAACTTTATTTGCCTTTTAGTTGATTATAGTCAATACCATTAGTGTTTTCTTCACCGCCGACACAGACCAACGCTAGTTTTGACGAATCAGTTTTTACGGTAGCCGCTCGGTCGGCTTTGGCATCATAACAACACAGGCTTCCCAGACTCGACGTATATTTCCCGCTTATTAGTCTATTGGGTTACCTGTGGTTTATCGATTAGTTTCATGACGCTCTCAGAAGAGTTTATATAATTGCTCGGTGTGAATTCTTTTTTCCGATTCCTACGAAACAAATCTTCAGTAATAAAAGATTGATACTTAATGAAGTTGTGTGAGTGGTTTTTTGGCGATTTGGAGCCTACAGGGTCTCCAAAAAACCTTGTTGGGCGACCAGGAGGAGGAGAAAGTTGCAGAAAAGGTTAACAAGTTCTTGAAGCAAACGAAGAAGTCTACTCCAACTCCCAACCACTTCTTCCAGTCAGTCACGTCCCGTGCGGCCCGGCCATATGAAGCGTCAGTGCTTCGCCTGGTTACGCGGCGCCAATAATAACCAACGTTTCCCGTATCCTCCTCAGCCCTGGCCCCGCCAAAGTGACAAGTGATCGGATCTCCTTTTTCATAACCCTCACAGAGATTATTTCAGCCTACAAGTTCATGGCGGATCTCAGTTAGTCTCAGACATTATTATTATTAATTTTCCTTTCCCCCTTCTTGTTGTTTACATTTTTTTTTTTCGGGTGATATTAGTTTACTTGCATTTTCCAATAAAATATTCATCGACATTTTTGTCCATTTATAACTGGGTCGGGTACTGTTATTTTATGTGCGTGCTGCGTCTACACATTCTGGCGTTTTCTTCTTTCCTACCACTACTTTCTCCTTCCCGAGGTAAATAATGATAGTCTCCAGTCCTTCTAGTGTCTGTTGTGCGCGATCTCCGATTGTGCCGAGACCAGCCTCCTTCTCCTTCTCCGTTATCCCCGGGTCCTTGGGTACTTATTGGGATTTTCACTTTTTTGTTTTACTTTTCTCCAGACCCCGTTCCGCATCCCTGACTGGGAGCCTGACTACTGGTTCAATCCTCAGATTACTCATGTCGCATTAGACACCCTTCCGGTATGGACCCGTCTTCCGGAGAAGAAGAATGATTGTGTCTCGGGCTCTCCCCCTAGTTTCCCGAGGTAGAACCCGCTGCTCCCCTGGCTTCGTCAATTTTTTTGACCCGAACCATTTCATTCCCGGTAGATTACATTCTTATCCCAATTCCTGGGCTACGATCACTAGCGCTACAGGTGGCAATTCTGAAGTACTGGACTGGATCAGGAGCCCATTACTCTGACTGGATACTCCACGGTCATTCAATTGATCTCATGGCACTCGACGCGACGCGAACACTCAGACAGATCTTCAGGGGTTTCCATTACCCCATTTCACACCTTATCCGACACCATACTCCACAGGTGTAAATTTCTTCTCTCAATGCCACCTAGCTGTCACAGAGAAATCAGCGCTCATGCGTAATCCCTACGTATTCCCACCGATACCCGTACTGTCGGCAGTCATCGCTTACCTGATACAGGAGTGCATCTCTACGACGTTGGTTTTTCCAGACGTCTCCCCACGTCAGTTTTGGTGGCCAATTTTGCGTCCCTTTTTTTGGATCAAGGGTACTCCTGGGCTCTAAAGGTCAATTTGGTCTTGTCCTCTTCCCATCTCGAGAAGGCTGGTCAGATTCCATTCCTCTACCTTGCGACTTGTATGTCGTGCGAATCCACTTTCAGTGACGCTTCTTCTTATACGTCTCCGTCAGGTTCTCCCAATCGTACCTCGACTGTGGAAACAAGCGATCTCCTGTCCATCCTGTCGGTACTCGAACGACCAAGACTTCCAATTTTGCCAACAATGCGGTTATCGCCGCCATTTCGAGTCACCCCAGATTCGTTCCAAAAAGGTACAGTTGGATGTTCAATCAATTGAACATCGACGCCTCGTCATCCAGGCATCAGGTTCTTCGTCTAGGTATGGCCGTCAGACGTCCGCCTTACAAGTGGAACTATCTACATTTTTAAATTCCATGGACCCTCCCAAACATATTTTGTCAGCTACGCCAGTCGATCTCCAGTCCTTTTTAATATGGAAAGACAAGTTTGCCAAAAGCCAAGTCCACATATCTAGTTGTGTTCATCTAGGAAAACGCGGCGTGTTCCAGTGCCCATGCCCTCGAAGATTGGCGGCGGGGACGATGGACTCATATATTGGGAAACTAAGAGCTATCTTCGATAAATTGGGAAAAGGCTCGACATGGGTGGATTCGTTGGGCGTCGGTAACCCAGCTTGTGACAAAACACTGAAAGCATACCACAAGTTTATTTCCGAGAAACAAGCTCAGGCTAGAGTCAGTCCTAAGCAGGCCATACCTCTATTTTCTGACAAACTAATCCCTCTCCTCGCCTCGTTACGTGCGATGATTCTCAGCCCAAATTATTCAGGGAAACAAGTTTCTTTTTTAACGAGACGCCGCATTCTACGCAATAAACTTCTCAGTTCTCAGGCGATCGAGGCGCGCATTTAGCTATGGTTCTGTCCCACGAGATAGCTGTCCTACCTAACAACGCTGGTTATTTATTTGTCCACTCTTTTGGAAAAAACTTTAAGAGATGGCTCCACCAACCTGTTCGCCGTCAAGGCTTCTTTTCATTCAGGGGTCTGTCCAGTTGCATTCCTTAGATATTATCTGTCCGTCGCCAATACACTTGGAATGTCCTTGCACCCAGGGTATCTCTTCAGACCTTTGAATGCGCAGGGCCACGTCGTAAACAAACCAATTTCCTCCACAGTCTTAAAACATACTTCCAAGATTTAGATATTCACGAAGGTGAAACCCTCCATAGTTTCCGCAGTGGGTGTTCCATCATCTTGAAGCTCTTGGGAGCCTCCGATGAAGAAATTGCAAACCATGTAGGTTGGCAATCACTTGACATGGCATCCCATTATATGAAAACTGCTCAAATTATGATCGACAGTGGTCCGGCAGACAGGCTGCCGCAAGCCCGTGTCATCACCTCTAAACCTTCCATCTCAGGCAACCGAGATAGCTCGCATGTACCAAGTAGCGAATGACAGACGCTTGCGTCCTCTGTTCAAATAACGTTTCACATTCAAGTTAGGATACCGAGAAGCATTATATATGTATATAGATGTCTGTTTTCCTTTTTGTTTGTTTGTTTGGTTAGGTATGGAGAGAAAAGGGTACATTTTTTGCCCTCTTTACTAGTTATGCGATAGCCTAGTCTAAGTTTATCCTTCCGCGGAACACACGATCGAGTCTCCATTACTCTTATTGCACTAGGTAGCTCTTACCAGGAGGTAGAGTGGTGTGAATATATAACTAAGCACACCACTCTAACTCCCGGGGGAGAGCTCCACGCCGCGTGCAATGAAGCTAGTCTTACCGGTTTACTACCGCGTCCATCCGGGACTCTCTTTATGAACTGTTATATAGTCCTGGCGGGTTCTCCTTTCGATATTCAGGAGAAAATTTACAGCGTGTAAAACCTCAAGGCGCCCCACCCACCCTCCCGCGTATAGAGCTACCTTGTCGAACTCCATCTCTTCCGTCTTCACACACGGTCGAGTCTCCATTACTCTTATTGCACTAGGTAGCTCTTACCAGGAGGTAGAGTGGTGTGAATATATAACTATTTGACCTAAAAATACTATACGGAAAGCACAAGTGTCTTTTTCTCAAAATAAGACAGACGTTTATAGGACGTAACCAAAGAAGCTAACGAAGAAGCTATTTTTTTTTATATTTTTTTTTTGTTTTTATTTAATAGCTTAACTCAGGCTGAGAAACAGACTCTAGGTCCAAACGAGCTCAGCCTGAGACAAATACGAATACACTGACAATACATTACAGATAGAACTATGAATAATGTATTAAGCATGAAATGTAAAATATATGATGCAAAAAAAAATATAATAATAGTGTACATTTGTACATTTGGTCGGCCGGCCACGTACAAGTAAATAAGCGCAAAAAAAAGTTAGCGGCAACAAATAGTAGATGTGTTAGTAGATCGGCATTTAGAACAGATAGTTTTATAGGTTCTAATGCGATCAGGGTCAAAAGTGGAAAGCAAAAGCGCAAGATAGTGAGCTCGTAGCAATGTTTTGAAAGACGAAATTGAACTACAGGACTTAATATTTAAAGGCAGCGAGTTCCATAGAATAACTATGCGATTAAAGAAAGAATCCCTATAAGTAGATGTTTTGCATGGGTTAAGCTTGTAGTCTGAACCAGTAGTGCTTCTTGTAGATCTTGATGAAAGCGAGCATGGAGTTACATAACTAGATAGATCGGTATTGTTAAGCTTAAGGCGACACTTAAACAAATATATGAGGTCTAGATATTCTAGCCAGTATGAAAGTGGCAGTAGATTAAGTTTAAGTAGCCTATCTTTATAGGGTAAGTCTACTTTTAACATGAATTTGGTTGCGCGGCGCTGAATACGTTCGAGAAGTTGGATATCTCTAGAGCTTGACTGCGGGGCCCAAACCTGACTACCGTAGCACATAATGGAACGCACTAGCGTAAGATAAAGGGTACGACGCAGCGTTACCCCTAAAGAGTTAGGGGTATTACGTCTCAGGAAACCCAAAACCTTATTTGACTTAGCTACCACCGACACTACTTGGTTGTGCCAGCGCAGATCATTTGAAATGATAATACCTAAATCTTTTTGAGAGCTACTCTCTTTTAAGGCGTCGTGGTCGATGTTATAGAGACGCACCAGTGGATTGCGTCTTCTAGAGATTTTAAGAACCTCGCATTTACTGGAATTGAAAGCTAAGTCCCATTTGACACTCCAGCTGACCAAACCGTTTAGGTCATACTGGAGAGCCAAAACGTCTTGCTGAGATTTCTGAGAGCGGTAACATTTGGTATCGTCAGCGAACATGACTGACCTAGTACTAGCCGAGGTTACACTGGGAAGATCGTTTACATATAAAAGGAAAAGTATCGGACCCAGGATGCTGCCCTGTGGGACCCCAGAAACCACAGGCGTCCAGCTGGAACTGGACCCTTCGATGACAACACGTTGCCTGCGATTGCTGAGGTAATCGGCGAACCAATCCCACAGTGCACCAGCTACCCCGTATAACCTCAACTTAGTTAAAGGTACACCAACATGGCCGCCGTGACGGGAATCTTTATTGATACATATACATATACATATACATTGGCAAGCCTATGAGCGGAGCTTCCAATAATCAAATACGTAGAGATGCACGTGCATATAATAATGTAATGAAAATTAATTTACGAAAATAAATAGTGGAGGTGCAGTTGAGTTGCGCGCGCATACGTAACGGGAAATGTAATGAGATCGTGCAGATGTAATTACGAAAATAAATACTGCACGTGCAGATAAGTTACACGCGCATACGTAACGGAAAAGGTGACGGCATACAACAGAAAGACCATGACGCGTATGCGTGTACGCGAAGATGTAACGGAAATTAAAGTTGGAAATTGAATTTATTTATTTATTAATACCATAGAGGACAAATTAATCCCTAATTTCAACTTGAAATTTCACGCGTAATTTGTAATTTCACATGTGAAATTTCAAACGCCGCCTTACGCGTATCGCTTAAAATTATGTTTTTCTGGATCGTAATTTGCCCTCCATAATATTAATGGACAATCAAACTTGTGTACTTCCAGTACTTCCTATGTATCTTTGATGGTATTTTTTGGAATAAAGTATTATTATTATTATTATCAAATAGTGACTCGTGAAATTAGGGATAAATTTTACTTGTGTTTGTCAAAATCACAAACGTAATACGCGGCTCGGGAAATAATAATAACACTTTATTTAATGAGGATATGCAGATAAAGTTTACACTTGTTTCCAATCTGGTCCTCCTAACTAATTATACCAAGATAGAAACATTATATTTAACAAATAAAGAAGCCTTAGCCATGTTTTATACTATCATAAAACACGATGGGCATTTGAGAACATGAGAGAAATGTTAAAGCACAAGCCGAAGGCGTACTATCGTATCTATATTATAAAATTACATAAGACATAATTGATAATTCTTTAACTACTCAAAAAAGGAATATACATTTTTGGGAAGATATGAAAAAGATAAAATAAAATATAAACACTATAGCTTTAGAATTAGACAATTAAATACATATATGTAAACGTAAGGTGGTTACAGGTATTAAGGGAGGGATCTATTAACATCGTTAGACATCACAGTCAGTAAAACCTAGTGCTCTTCAACTCATTAGCATTAGTGATTTTGGCAAACACGCGTGAAATTCATCCCTAATTTCACTCGTCCCCATTTGATTACCTATGCTAAGCTTCGCCTGAAGGAAAAATACATATCAGGAATGATACCACGAACGATAGTTTTAACAAATTATAATGATGTAGAAACAAAACGATAAAAGGCAGGGTGACCGCAACAGCTAAAGCCAATTACTGCGGGCCCATGAGACTAAATTAAATTAATAATAGGCAAAGAAAGAAGTAATGATAAGGATTTTACAACAACAAAGTGACTAAAAACAACAAGTTAAAGGATTGAGTAGGCTACGGACAGAGTTACATTTTACACAAACTGACTTCCATGTGCGCGGATTGTCTGGGTTATAAGATGCTTTCAGGGCTGACGTATAATATTGTAAAAGGTGAGACTTGTAGGAGGACAGTGAAGGTGCTCATTGTCGGGTTTCCTCATAGGTAAAATTCGGTTCCAAATTCTAGTGGCTCTTATCATGTAGGATTTCTGATACGTCGTTGTTTTACCGAAGCGTTGCTTAAACTCAGTGCCGCTGGTGTTATTACTAAACCTAGTTAGTCAACTGAACAAGGCAGATTTCCTGTGGTAAAGCGTCGTCATTAAAATTGATAAACCCTCTGATAGCCTTAAAGAAAAATACCATACTGCTAAAGTACTCGTGCCAGTAACATAGAGGTAGTAGACTGGTTATTATTAGTCTATCCTTTTAACTCGTTTCACAGAGAAATGGTAAATTTAAGATAAATTTAGTAGCACGTCGTTGCACACGTTCTATACACTGAATAAGTTCAACTGTCTGACGACAGAAAGGTAAAGGGTACGTCTCGTAGAAACTGCTTTCACACTTCTGGTGGAACGCCTAATGTATCCCAAAAGCTGATTGGCCTTTGTACTCTGTACAACAACTTGTTTCTTCCATGTGAGATCAGATGAAATCCACACACCCAGGTCATGTTCTTGTGTACACGTTCAAGAGGGGTACTCTTCATTGAATATGGAAACGTGATCCTGTTCTTTTTCCGGGTTATGGTTTGCACCTTGCATTTCTTCTCGTTGAACTTCAGGCCAGATGTTGAATACCACGCACTTAAACCATATAAGTCCTGCTGCAGGAGGGTACTGTCAGTCGGGTTTGTGATACATTTAAAGAGTTTTGTATCGTCCGCGAAGGCTGCTATTTTAGAGGATGATACTGCGTCAGGTAAGTTGGTTACGTATAGTAAGAAGAGCATAGGGCCAAGAATAGATCCCTGAGAACGCCCGATGTTACCGGTGGGGGAGCAGAGGTGGCGCCAAGTACGGTGACCTGTTGTCGTCGACCTTGAAGGTATGATTCAAACCAGGTGAGGAGGTTGCCGTGAAATATCTTACGCATTCCGGCAAAATAATTACACTGAACATCGAGATAATTTAGAAAATCGCAAATTCCCATAAACGCAGGACATGATGGCGTTAAAAAGCCAAACAAATTCGAGCACCTGATTCAGGACTCGAAAACCTCAAGTGTTCCGCGCGCTGGTGCACGGTCGGTCGGGCAAGAACATGTCGCTGAAATTTCACTCTCATGCTATATCTATGGTGCTCCATTCGCGTGGGAGCTCCGCTATCAACCTCGTTCCCAGGGGTCTTTACGCGCCTAATCAAAGATGGCGTCGAAAGTACCCCTGGTACAGGCTGGTCATGTGACCCAAAAATATGCCCAATATATGGGCATATTTTGAAGCACATCCGCCATCTTGGATTCATCATCGCTGAAGAACGGGTTAGCAGTTGAAGTGTGATCCCAATGAATTCCAACCGTACATTATTCTACTTGTACCCAGTTGCGAAGTGAGTATTAAAAAAGGCAAAAACGCTAAGTTCTGATGAATTTCTATCTGTTTTCAACGAATTTTGAACGCGCAATGCGAAAGACGACATCACCAGTTCATTTTTCAAATCAAAAATGCACGCGCTATTCGAAATTCTCCAATCAGCGCGCGCAAAATGTCTAGCCAATCAGTGGCCGAATCCCACCAGCCTATACCAGGGGTACTTTCGACGCCATCTTTGACTAGGCGCGTAAAGACCCCTGGGAACGAGTTTGCTCCGCTATAACAAAAGGCTGGCAAACCAGAACGAGTCTTAGCAGCTCGCGTCTATTGTTCTACTGATGCGTGCTCAACATCGTCAAAATGACCTATTGTGACGTCCCCCATTATGACGTCACAGATAGTTCGAACTGAATGAAAATGCTTGCAGCAAGTTTCGGTTTCGATGGAAACTTTCTGAAACTGACGTCTGGCAATATTTGATTAACTTGTTCAAGCGTTGTGGTTCGGTTGGAGAGGAAGCTCAACACGTCAGCCTCGAAGAGTACCTCGGTGAGTATAAACTAAGTACTCTATAAAAATCTACCTTGTTAAACTTTAATCGGAATTTCCAGAAGCTCTGGAGTCTGGATACACGTGCTTTTATTGTTCGAAATGCCAACTATTTACCTAAGTGTGAATAGTAAGGAGTAAATATTTTCTTCGCAATTCATGCGGCATCGGAGTTTCTTATATCCCGAAATCAAGATTGCCAATACAAAACTATTTCTGCAGATCATTCCTGCAAAACATGTACCGTTCATTATTGCTATCCTTCCCTCTTATCTCCGTTTTAAAGGTTACTGCACCTTACTGCACAGCATCATGGATGATGACGAAGAAGAAGATATAAGCGACGTCGACACTTTAGAGCTTAACAATGCATTCTTGAACGACGTAATCCGTGAGATGAACAAGAACCACGTGGTAAACCGGTTAGCGCGGATTCTCCACCACCGACCGGTTATCGTCCTCTTTATGGGCACTCTTCTTGGAGTCAGCTTGTTGCCACTCGTACTCTTCGCTGTCTTGATTTGCGGTAGCCTTGGCTTTGGAGTTCTTACTTTCGTCATAATAGAGGGCGGGTTGTTTACAATGGCTATTATCTCGCTTCTCATCAGTCTATCTGTTCCGTTAATATTCGCATTCATCATTACCACAATAAGTTTTATCTCGTATCATGTCACAAGAAAAATACAGAAAACAGTTGAAAGGGTAGTGGAATTGCCACTGGACGTTTACCATAGACTTGTACTTCGATTTAGGCAAGTTGTTGATGATGTTCACCGGGTTCAACAAGAGTCTGCTTCTCGCGCTATAGTCCACAGCATGGTACCGCGACAAACATCGCGTGTGACATATTCTGTCGAAGCTGCGCCTGAGAGTGACCGAACCCCTCCACAAGTCATGAGGCGCCGCGCACATGTAAGACGAAATTCTGGCTCAGGTGACCTGAGTATGGCAAACACAGAGTTTTGGAATGTTAGACAGTCAGTACAAGAAGCTGTTGTAAGACTAGAACCACAAAACCAGAATCTTGGAGCATTTGAAGGCGTTCTCCTAGCTGGTGCTGACTTCTTTCACCAGTTGATGATGTTTTTGCTATTTATAGGCCTGTGCAAACTGTTTATTACTTACATTGGCCATCCCATGTATGCCTGGTACGTCAATAAATAAACACCTGATTTAAATAAATGTACAATGTGGTTTTGTTTATGATAAACCTCTTTTTCTACTGACGTATGAACGACTGCGCACCTCGTGTTCCATTCTCGACCAGCGTTCCGTTTACCATGGATACTTAAATGATGCAACTATGATGTATATGATGTATAAAACTGTCCATAATATTTGTTACCAACGCTTTCCTGACTCTGTTCGAGTTGCAGACAATAGAATACGCTCAAATAATCCTTACAAATTTCGGCATATTTCAGCTAACATAAATGCTTATTTCTTACCGAGCACGTGCTGTAAGAAATAAGACTTAAAGGTCAACGTTTTTCTTCAGTGCCTCTACTCTTTTTAACGCGCTAGACATCGGATATAAGCTGCTCGCTACATCTTCAACACCTACCTTAGATGCCTTAACTTCTAGAATAACTGCCATGAAACGTAGACTCAGTAAATACTTTCTTCAGAAACTGAACTCCATTGATCATCTGGAAGACCTTTTTACAACAACTAGGTTTTTGATGTATTGTAAATGTATCTCGAGATAACATTTTTATCTGTTGATGGGACCCGAGAAATTTCGCACCATTTTCCACAGACAGAGTGACAAACACGCTTAGTGTATTACTAGAAGTAATCATAGATTATCAAAGTGCGTTCGACATATTTTTTGAAAGAGAAAGGCTGTGGTAACAGTCTGAAAAGCTGAAAAATTGCTGCAATGATGTGGACAGTGTACGTAATCCCGATCAAAAATGCTTGTTTTTTTTTAACTAAATAAATGTGAAAATCTTGATGTCTTGACTTATATGTTAATATACAAGGGGATGCAGCTGGGTATAAAACTGTAATTATCTTTGTTTAACATTAAATCATTGGATGCGATGCTTATGTGGCTATATGTATACATGTGTGTTTTATATGGTTGTGGCATTGATTTGAGAATTCCTAGCACATTTTGCTGTGTGGTATACAGTGTAAAGCAATAATTGAAGTTAGTGTAGAACACAAATCAACCCAGGCTATAGCTACATACATTTACATACATACATGCAAACATGAACTTTATTTGAGTGTCAATAGTATTTAGCTGTAAAGCTAATTGGGGACACTATTACAGGATATATAAAATACACTATATTACAGGATATATAAAGTACATTGTACGTATAAATAAATATTACAAGCTTAGCTATAGCTACGGCTATTCAGATGTGTATAAACTGCATTCCTGTTCCTAGAACATAAACTATATATGGGGGGCATGTGTATAAAGTACACCCCATGTAGTTCCTTCGATTCAGATCATTCACATTATTTCCCCCGGATATTTTTCAAGTGAGAACAAGGTTGGCTGCTGAATATTGAGCGCCATTGTTAGTTCCAGAATAACTTATGGTCAATGTTGGCAGCCGGGTCCTGGCTTTGATTGCTTTGATCAGCCTTGTTTCAGGTCCGTTAGAAATTCAGTGTAGATTAATTGATTAGGATTTAGGGAACACAGCAATGAACTCAGCACTTTAAATGTCCCTCACCTTGTACTGTGTTGATATTCCAGTTCCTTGGCATATCAAAGTGTCGGTATAGATTAACTCTGCCTGAATGGAGTGTTAATTTGAATCCGTTAATTTGTATAACCAAGATGTACACAGTGTCGCAACTCACACAATATACGGCGATTACGGGTATCTAGAAAACTCAGACATAGATTTCTCTTCAGCCAGGTCATCTTACTGTTTGTAGTTTCGGTATCTGTATGTACAGCGGGAAGCAGAATCCAGTAAAGCGAGCAAGCCAACAGAATTCACTCGGTTGTTTACAAATTATGGCGAGTTCTCTGTTCAACTTCGCTAGTGTCGTCACCGCGCTGACAAAACAGACCATGTTTGACTTGATATAGTTTGGACATCAGACTTTGTCGAATGCTACATAGATGGCACACACTTTCCTCAGGCTTTGATATATCCGGCGTACTTGCTTACTTTTTAAACATTATTGCATTGGATTGGGAAAGATGCGTTCTCCTTCGTCGAACGCAATTATTTTTATCGATTGAGTTGTACCAAGCGTAGCGTCTACAGTTCTCCCATATCTTATATATTTATGAGCCCGCAGTAATTGGCTGTTATGCTGTTGCGGTAATCCGGCCATAAGTTAGTGTTTGTTTCTTTAGGAACAGTGTTTGCTTTTGTTTGTTTTCTAATACCTACTGTACGTTATATTTAGTTAAAGTGCCTATAACCCTTTTGCAATTTTGATAGCTTATGAACCACCGAAAAGTTTTGAGTATTTCTGTGAAGAAAGTTTTGGTTTACAGTGAATACTTTATGTTCTACGCTTGTTTGAAATCGTGTAAATATGACCTTTTGTGACCTTTCCTGACCCATGACCGCGTAAGTAAAAGCCTGGGTCGAAACCTGTATGTACGTCACCTCATTAATGCATTATTCTCCATGGCGCCTTTCTATCACAACAACATCGATGCATAGAAAATAAGCACAGTTTGGGAGTTGTTAGTAAAGAAAAAAGTCATTTTAGTCAACGTGTTGAGTATTTATTGAAATGATTGCAAAGCCGAATTAATTATATGACATCAAGATGACGTAAATACAGGTATCTACCCAGGCTTTTGCTTACGCGGTCATGGATCAGGAAAGGTCACATTTACACGATTTCAAACAAGCGTAGAACATAAAGTATTCACTCAAAACCAAAACATTCTTCACAGAAGTACTCTAAACTCTTCGGAGGTTCGTAAGCAATAAAAATTGCAAAAGGGTTATATGCACTTTAATCAATGGCGAAGCTAATAAATATATTTATATCTATAATTACTCGGGCCAGGCCTTTGGCCGGCTCGAGTCAGAAATCCATATCAAACAATTTATTGAGGAAAGTGTCGTTCCTGAGAGCTCCCTGTGATATTCCATATATGGTCAATATATTCCATATTTGGAAAGCAGGACGGATCGTCGAATACTAGAACACGTTCAGGAAGTGTAGCGAGCCGAAAGAAGAGAGGCGAGCCACAGACTGCGGATAGAGTTTTTACTTTAACCTGAGGACTATAGCAAAGCTGATACAACGTGTATATAGTTCTAAACGTACTATATTTTGGCTAGCCAAACTAGCCTTCTTCAGATGCCTAGATGTTGTAAGTGGAGAGTTGCATCGCAAAACTCCCTTTGATAACTATGAAATTTGGGACTTAGAATATTTCCCGAGCACCCGGACCTCGTACCGTCTGAAAATCAGGCTAGAGCACCCGAAGCGGCACTTTAAATTTTACAAGGAATTGGGGAGCCTCTACTTGAATTTTTTTTTACTGCGCTCAGCGTAGGAATCGAATCCAAAAAATCAAGCGTCACAACTAACGGAGCAGCAATATAAAACTAGAAATCGTACAACGATATACTCGCTAAAGTGTTCTAGTGATCTTAGTTAGATTTTAGTGTTCAATACGAGGCACAACTTTGGCGACAAGTACATGTAACATGAACGCAATACAAGCGTGTTCTTTTAATCTCTAATCTGAACATTGCTAATTGCCAAACTCCTAATAAATAATAGGAGTGGAGTACCACCCCTCCCATGTGACCACGCCTTAGAATGGAATGTCTGGAATGTAAAGAATGTAGAAAAAATGGTGACATTTATGTGTATACAGCCCGAGTTAAGGCTGTTCCCAGCCTCTTGTTACTTTTATTTTCCAAGTCGAGGTATTTCGCCCCCAACCAATCAGCTCACGCTGTTCAAGTAGTTCAAGTGCACACACTTGAATACCGCGCCGCTATGGCGCCGCATAATGTCGAAAAGGTCAACCGGAAGCCACAGACTGCGGATAGAGTTTTTACTGTATCCTGAGGACTATAGCAAAGCTGAAACGACGTGTATATAGTTTTAAAGGTACTATATTTCGGCTAGCCAAACTAGCCTTCTCCAGGTGCCTCAGCTCAGTAGATGTTGTAAGTGGAGAGTTCTAAAACTAGGGGCTTTTCCTCGGTGTAACAACCTCACAGACTGTGTCACAAGACTCCCTTTGTTATAAACTATGAATAATTTGGGACTTAGAATATTTCCCGAGCACCCGAAAAAAAAAATCACTGCGCTCAGCGTAGGAATCGAATCCAGGAACTCAAGCATGTTAAGGCCTGGTTCAGGAGTCAAATTTCGGGTAAAAACTGTTTTCCTTATTTCAGCACAGCCGAGTATGGCAAGTACGCCAAGTTTCTCACGATAATAGGTATCGCCATTCTTGACTACCTTTAAGTGGCTTTTGTGTAGTAAATCGTGTCACGTGGTCTGTCACGTGGTCTGTCACGTGACTTAGAACACGAAATCAGTAAATCAAAAATGCGGCTCCGAGTTTAAAACAGCTAGGATGATGAGTGGATGTGTTTAGTTAAGGTTGAAGCCTTTTACCTAAATCAACTTAGAAAAGATGACTACAATATTTCGTTAACGAGAAATTAAGGCGAAAATGTGCAAAATAGGTCATGTGACTTTTTGTATCCTTAATATCTCCTTATCTTTACATGATAGTCATGTTTTCTAAGCGTGGTCTGAAACACTGCGGGAGGAGTAATGTTTTAGCAGGGTTACTTTATATTCATATGTTATCGTCGCAGCCGCATTTCACTTAAACGATTTTATATAATTATAACGTCATAAATCTAGTGATCTAGTGAACCATCCACTTAACAAATTTAAGGAAGTTGATATTAGTATTATGGTGTAATTAGATTTTGTTTAAACTGTTATTTCTGTCCGAAAGCATTTTTTAACGTACATCTATTTTCCGTTAAATGAACCAGGCCTTAACATGCTTGAGAAGCTAAGATTTATAGAACGACTGACACAATCCTACCCAAACAGTAACCGCTAGACCACGAGTGACAAGATTATTGGCGCATGCTTAACTTTCGTTAGAGCTGTTAAACGAGAATCCTCTCACGAGCGAGGTTTTGGTTCGAGAAAGGCTTCGAACAGTTCCCTTTATGGCTCTGTAATATACACTAGTGAGCAGACTGAAGTTTTGTGAATGAAGGTAATTAAGCTTTTAATTAGAGATAACCAACTTGCATTTCAGTTATGAATACAGCAGATAAAGTTACACAGAGGCACACGAATTGACCACGAATACAATTAACATGACTGTAGAAAGAACAGTAGTGAAATATAGCGGCAGCTCTATCGGAAGGATGGACAGGATACAACTTATGATATGGGATAAATATAAACATTGAGACAATCATATTTTAGTACTCGGAACCTCCAGTACAACATGACAGAACATCAGACTGTGAATTGTAGACGTGTGTTACATGAATAAGTAGTGTTTACAGTAAAAGATCAATTTCTTTAATTTACGTACGTAAATTAACGTACCATATCTAATGTTCGTATGTTGAAAAACAAAAATATTAAATTACATAAATATACTAGGGGAGCAGAGAGCAGAAAGTCACCACGACTGATAACTCCCCTACCCCACTCCTAATAAATAATAGGAGTGGAGTACCACCCCTCCCCTGTGGCCACGCCTTAGCATGGAATGTCTGGAATGTAAAGAATGTAGAAAAATGGTGACGCTTATGTGTATACAGCCCGAGTTAAGGCTGTTCCCAGCCTCTTGTTTTTTTATTTTCCATGTCGAGGAATTTCACCCCCAACCAATCAGATTGCGCCTTCTTTGGAAGTTCTTTTTGCCACCGTACCAATCAGATAGCACTGTGCTGGTCACGTGGACAGTGGACAACAATTCCATGTTTTTCAAGATGGCGGCGAGTGGGAGTTTTGACTTGGCAAAACCTTTAATATCAGCTGTTTTTTGTGTAAACCAAAGGTTCCTTCAAGTGCAATACCAATATTTTTGTCTTTCCTAAAGCTGAGAGGTGTTTCACGGGCTTTGGACGGGAATTTATCTCACATTATGCGACATGCTTTAAGATACACTCGTGAGAAGTGACAGTCCGCTCTGCGATCAACACTGACTATATATAAAGACAACAGCTTGTAAATGTAAGTAGCCACTAATCTGAACATGATAACCTTTATACCAATTGACTGTCGTTGTGTTGTTATTTAGTGCTATTAACCTCTCGAAAGTGTAGTAGAAATGACCCGATTTATCAGTTCTCAGACTGACAGGGGCCTTTTAAAAGAATTACAGTCGTTTCGCCCCCCATGCACATGTATTTAAATGTTTATAAAATCCAGCATGCAGTGAGTGAGCATAAACTGAGTAAGTAATCCGAAATTAAGATTTTTTCAAACGAACGATAAATGACTCTGATGTGGAAATCGCATATTTATCTGTGGCGTGTTATTGACACTGGTTTTATTTTGTTCTATTTCCCGGGTCTATTTACATCTGGCCTGTACCTCTTTGTATAGCCTGCGTAGCGGCTCAAAAGGGAAGGGAGAGGGAAAAAAGCGAGGGGGACTGGGGAGGGAGGAGGGGAAGGGACAGCCTGCCGGAACGCTATTGTTTCGGCGCATTTACTCGTTCTCTCAGGAGACGAGAAATGTGATTGGCTAAAAACGCGAGAGTTGCAATTACAATCACGAATGTACAACAGTTAGAAAACAATAATACGGCATGTGTTTGAAGGCTTCCTCGCGCTGTCCGACGAACTAAACTAACGAACTAAGCTAGGACAGCGCGAGCTAGGACAACAATAACTAAACTATTTACAATGACTCTACATCTTCCCCCCCCCCCCCACCCCCTTTGGAGGAACTTCGGCCTGAAGTTATTAAACTAGAAAATTGAAAGAAATACCATTTGTTTCTGTACATGTAGCTTCTAAAAGTCATAGTTTGACCTATTGGTCCAACCATTCTTGAAATACAGTTCTTAAGAAGTGTACATTATCTTGACAATGTAAACAAGCGCCGCTATTGGTTAGTTTTGACAGCTATTCGTGACCGATTTCGTGACCACTTGACAATAGCGTTACGGCAGGCTCTCCCTTCCCTCTCCCTTTTTTATTTATTTATTTACTTACTTCGGCCATAATAGAAGATACAAAATAGAATAAAGTAAAATATACAACAAACAAAACATAGAGGCCAGGAGAACCAACACAGCGTTAGCCAATTACGTTGGTTTCCTATGAAAAATAAAATTACAATAAATGATCTAATTACAATACCTATTTCAACCTAAAAGCAGCATTTGAGAGGTGCGGTTAACTGTCTTGCCTGGTGACATTTCAGACATACAGACTTCCAAGACCTAGGGTTCTCGATGTCAAATACAGAAGTGATGGCAGACACGTAATATTTAAATGGTAATGATCTAAACTTAGGTAAAGAGATATCTGATTTACGCAGTTCGTGTGGAAGTGTATTCCAAGTTCGGGAAGCTCTTATAAAATAACTATTTTGGTAACACAGGGTCTTGACATTAGGAATCTGATAAGTAATAAGATTAAGTGAGTTATCCATCGAACGTAGAGAGATGCTTAAATTCACCCTGTTTACAAGCTTTGGCAAAACATCTGGAGCTAAGGTTACTAAACCGTGTTTTGCCTTATCTACAAGAAGATGAGGTCAAGGTATTCATACCAGTAACGTAAAGGTAAAAGCTTTAGAGTTAAGAGTCTAGATTTGTAGGAGATGTCTGTTTGGAAGGGACAATAGGAGAATAAACTTAGTAGCCCTCTTTTGTGTTCTTTCTATATCCTGCATCAGATCGACAGTTTGTGGGCTCCATACTTGTGAGGCATAGGCAAGGTTCGACCTAACCAGGGACAAGTACAGACATCGACGGGCGCTAGTACTTCGGACTTTGACAGCAGAGCGTCTGAGTAGGCCAAGCAACTGGTTCGCCTTGGTGATCTGTTGACGAATGTGAATGGACCATGTAAGGTCGGTACCAACGGTCACGCCTAGGTCTTTTTCGCTAGGAACGTGGTCCAAAACTTGACCATCAATGGTATAGTTAGCCAATAGGGGACTGCGTTTCCTGGTAATGGTTAAAACTCTACATTTCTTCGCATTGAACTTCAGCCGCCAAGAGCGTGCCCAGGTCGCCAAATTAAATACCTCACCCTGAAGAATGGAGATGTCTGCTGCAGATTCCACTACCGAGAAGCATTTGGTGTCGTCAGCAAACATTGTCACCTCGACGGAGGACGAGATGATCGATAATGGGAGGTCGTTGACATAGATCAAGAACAGAAGGGGTCCCAGAATAGACCCTTGGGGAACACCGGAAGTGACTGGAAGCGTGTTCGACATGGCGCCATGAACTGTTACACGCTGCTGGCGACCAGAGGGGTAGTTCTTGAACCAGTCTAGCACTCCACCTGTGATACCAAATCGGCTAAGTTTGCGCAAGAGTAGTTTGTGGTCAACTGTGTCAAAGGCTTTAGAGATGTCGAAGTAAAGGACGTCGGTTTGTTTGCCCAAGTCCAGGTTTTGACCAATGCGATGGAGGACTGTCAGTAGCTGAGCGGTACAGGATTTGCCTTTAAGGAAGCCGTACTGAGCTTCAGAGATCATATTTTGAAGGTGGTCTATCAGACGATTGTAAATACAACGCTCCAGTACTTTAGCGACTATGCACATCAAGGAAATGGGTCTGTAGTTTTCTACATAACTCTTATTTCCTTTCCAGTCCCCTTCGCTTTTTCCCTCTCCCTTCCCCTTTTTCCCCTCTCCCTTCCCCTTTGAGCCGCTACGCAGGCTACTCTTTGTATTGATTATTATCTCTTGGTTTAGGCATTCTACAGTGTATTTAATGTGTTTTTTTTTAGAACTGACATAATGATATTATGTATAGAGTAGTGTATTTATCATTATTGCAAGTTTATAACATAACATAACTAAATTTGGTCCAGAACTGAGAGTATACTTACATGCAAGTGGCACTCTTTCTTTCCCTTCCCCTTTCTTGGTACCGTTATATATCCATGCAAGCTAGATCTTGTTTCAGTGTTTCCCATCTGAGGTGGTCCTGGCTTAAGATAACCCTAAGGTTACCTTAAGGACCTACCTTCTCATCATTGTATTTCTTATTATGCCTTATTACTCGTAAACATTTCCATCATCTTATGAGAAAATAATTGTAATTGTTGTTGTTGTTCCTCAGTTCTTGACGTCAGCATCGTCACTTTCACTTGGTCATGATCAGGAGTACGAGTACTTTTATGAATTATTTGGGAATGAAAATTAATCTTGCTGTGACCCCAATGATATAAAAAGAGTGGACATATTGCATGTTTATTTGTAGCCTGCCATTATAAGTTTCATTCTCCTTCAAGATGTAGAAAATGAGCACTAGCACAGTGGCAGCTCACTAATACTAGAAAATGGTGGTCTGTAGAGTATGATCTCAATCGAAAATATTGTATTGAGAATTTAGCCTGAATGTCAGCCGTCTCCACTGGTTTGTTAATAATTGAGAATTACAAATAGATGACTTTATTTCACATGTAGAATGACATTACCTAACTATTCACAATGAATAGCAACATTATGTGGAATTTGTTATTCTAAATTGCTTGATTTCTCATAGTTGCACTGCACCTGATATAATTAAAATTCATCAAATTTGAGTGACTCAATATCGTGCAGACTACTCAAATAACCATTGCACTTCAATCAACAACACCCATACCAAGTTTTTTTTGTAATTCTAACGACCCTCAAGGAACAATAATATTGAAAAGAAAGTAATATTAAACTACAGAATTGAGGGAAATTGTGGCTGAAATGTACATGCACAGCATGTATGTGTTTGTTTGTTGTGTGTGTATTATGGCTCTATCATTTCCAACCCCCTCCCCCCCCCCCGGAATACGTGGGGCATTTGCACATTGACATTTGACAGATAAGAGCATCAGTAGAGAACCTATTTTCTGGCTACTCTAGCACAAAATCATTTTGACACAATTATGCTTGAACTCCATGCAGTACATGCTATAGATGGCCCGAGTTAAGGCCACTCAGGGCCTCTTGTTTACTTAACTTAGCACTTCTTGTATAGTTTACGGTGAACATATTTTTTTTGTGTTAAATTACAACAACAACAACTTTTATTCACACTTATTTCGAATTATATGTCTAATTTTAAATGAAATTTACATTTATTTGTATTAAGCAGACAATGTATAATAAAAGAGATTATAAGTGTCTAGAGGCTAATTTAACTGGTAGGTTTTCTAGTTAGCCTCTAGATGTCAGTATAAGTACGTAAATTTGAATTATGAAACTATGCCATGATCATGAAAAATAATTAGGACAAGAGAAATGATTAAACCAAATGAATTAGATAGTTAAACCAAACACGAAGCATGGCACTACCCAACACACGCTATGACGTAGCTAAAGTTAAGTATGTTTGTATTGTTCAGCCAGTAAATAATTCTTCATCTGTTTTAATTAGTAGTGATATTATTGATATTAATTTTCTTTTTCTGAGGGCCGTATGTTAGATAACTTTCATGGCTAATACGTCTTTTCCCTCGTTAAATGAAGTTTATTGTATCGTATCGCTTAAAGTGCCACTACGACGAAAATTTACCATTTCGATTTGCCACTTTTTCAGTGTCTATAGGTCAATCAGTATTAGAAATATCCGAAATAGTAAAAAATATTCCCAAATGGGCATCTTAAACCACAAATTTTAGGAGAGTTTACCGGTAAAATCCTGTCCGCCATTGCTGGAAGCCGTGCCCTTTGTTCAGCTTTAAACAAAGGTTTATTCACCGGAAGTGATGTCATACACTTAACACGACAACCTCGTGGCGCGAAATAGCGTGCATAAAAAAGTAGCCAACCTCGCAAAGATAAATATAACTTTCTTCTTATGTACGTGAAGACGTTTTTAGTAGAAATATGCCTCCAGGCGTTGTGTTCTGCAGGCGAGCGTTAAGTGTATGACATCATTTCCGGTGAATAAACCTTTGTTTAAAGCTGAACAAAGGGCACGGCTTCCAGTAATGGCGGACGTGTAGATTCAATATTCGGAGCTAAAAAAATAAGACTTCCTGTCGTTGTATCGAAAAACAATTTGAACTGGTAATAATATATGAACTCTACTTTATGAATATGCAAAAACATTGATATGTCAAAATTTGATCGTAGGGGCACTTTAAAACTCAGTACACAAATATCGAGCATGGGCTCCCTGTGGTTATACCGATAGCCTAGTGTGGTGCACACCACACAGCGGTCAAACGTCTGCGCATGTGTCAAAAGTCCTGCAACAACAACCTATTCCAAAACAAATTCAAAGCGAGCCGGCGGCCGTCACTGTTCATAAACCCGCTTTCAAACCTTGAGAACTTCTTTGGTAAATTACGAAACAATTTGGTAAACTCACAGTTTGAAGTTTGTTCAATTTCCCGTCGACTGTGAAAATAAAAAGCTTAACTTTCACGTATTTTTCTTAACTTTTGGGGGTAGAAGTTCACTGTAATACGTTTTAAGGTAATTTTGCGCGGGAAATCTGACCGTAATACGCACGCACAGACGTTTGACCGCTGTGTGGGTGCACACCACGGCAAAACGGTATGCTCCGCTGGCCAAAAGAACGAAGGCTCTGCTATCAAATACAAATTACCGAGGGTTTCAACTTTTTTAGTAAATAATTTTATAACTTAGTAAACTCACAGTGAATTACAAATTAAGAAAACTTCAACCTGTTAAAGTCTTAAGCTTAGCTTTTAAGTAGTAAGTAGTTTTCTTATTTTTTGAGAAAACAGTTCACAAATGGTACTTTTAAGCAGAAATTTTAAAATCACGGGTATGTGCCTGTTGTGTCATTTCGGTTTTCGCGGGAAACTGGGGGCGGCCGCGCGCCGACAAGAAATAGCAAATACGCATGCGCGTAACGTTTTGCCGCGGTGTGAGGTGGTGTGTGCGCGCGGTGTGACTAGACGTGACGTGACGTGTGTGACATGACGTGTGTGACGTAATAATGTCAAACTTCATCACAGTCAGACATTCTTGCAGTTCACTCTACAAGATTATTCCAATACTTGGCTGTATGATTCGCTTTTGAAACATGGATGATTCTGAACAGGAACTGGCAGAGGACAGTGAGACAGAAGAGTGAGTTATAATTATTAGTTAAGTCGTTAATATGTTAGTTTTAAAAATGGAAATTTGGTATTTTAATTTTTTTAAATGTTCGAACAATCTGCTGCCTGATGGATTGATTTTAATTTTACAAAAAACAGTGAAGTTCATGGTTACAGTACCAGAAACAAGTCAATATCGGTTAATATATATCATACCCATTACCGTATAATCAGCCTTTCTTCGTTGTTACAACCATCAAAGGACTTTAATAATTTAGATCAGTTTAGATGTTCTGTCTGTTGTGTAACTTCATTATCCACTATTCAAGCTCAAACTATACGTTTATGTAATTAATCGTTTCAGACTATAACCATACACCCGTATATATTTATTATTCGATTTTACTTTCTAACCTAAAGACTTCATAATTTTATACTTTAACAACTAATACTTTATTTGTAACTTTATATTTACTTATTGCATTTAGCTGGTTAGTTTTCTTTTTTCTTTTTACAGGGCCTCTCTGAAAAACAGTTCGGTGACGAGAGCACCCTGTTTAAACATTATTATACTGATTATTACAGCGAGATCATTTTCTCTCATATGTGATCATAAATGTTTTCACCTCTATGCCATAGCACATATCTGACTGTGACCGATTAAGTACACGTCATCCATTGCATTGTCATTAATGTGCCAACCAGAGATCCATTGGTTCCTGACACAAAGCGGCCTTTTGAAATCATGGTTGGCACATTTATTTAGCATAACAATAATTATTGTAATGTTCAACACAAAGTATCGCTATTGGGCAATCCCTTTATGTAGGACGACACGAATTTTTACCAAAAATACAATAGAATACAACACAATACAATTCAATACAACAATAGAACGCAACACAATACAATACAATACAATTTGGTAGCAATTCGTGTCGTCCTACATGTACAATCACTGACGTCATCCGCGTACTTCTCGTGTATCAGGACTTGAATGCCTGTGCAAAGTCTGAATTTTATTTCCATCTTTCATTCAAGAACAAATGAGTTGAATAGTCACGATTTGTTTTCTTTCCCGCGATTGACGTCCACTTATTAAAAGGGTGTATAGGCCAATTCTAGCGGTTTGAGTCAGTGGCTTTCGGGACATATCTTCTATATTTGGTCAGCAAAAACTCTGACCTAATAATGAAGTATCACAGTTCGGCCATCTTGGATAAAACAATGGTTTTGGCCCCGGTAGCCTCGCACTGGTGGGTTTCAGAACGAGTTTACAGGACGAAAACAGAGGTTTTTATTCTCCTGGGACTCAACATGGCCGCCACGTGATAACAGCTCATGGACATGATTCATTGTAATAATAATAATAATAACATTTATATAGCGCACATGATCCGAAAGTTCTTAGGCGCTTTACAGGAATATATATGTATATAACAATAATAAATCTAAATTATAATTAAGTTATTAAGATGTGCATTAAAAATATACATTAAAAATATACATTAGGAATATATATTAAAAATAGAAATAGCTGGACTATAAATGGGATAGGTCTGACGGAATAGATACGTCTTAAGATTACTTTTAAATGACATACTTAGAGAATTAAAACAATATCTTTTCCTTTCGAATAAGTAGCTATAAATCCCTTCTCTCTTTATTTACCTCTTGTGCATGGGCTAATAGAATCAAAAAGGATTCAGTCTTACAAAAATAACTCTATGAATAGTTAAAAACACGCAAACCGCATTTCCAACCTTCGAACCTTCTGTTTTAAAAAAAACTCACGATAATTATAATTTTTCTTTCAGCATAACTTTCAATCGTTTGCTCCAACTTTTTTCAGGCCGCTAACTGTCAAGAACATGGTGCAAAAGATCTGTGAACTGAACACTTGGCACCCTTTGCTGTGTCCATCGTCGTTGGGTGCCCTTCTGCCTATCTGTGCCACGCCAGTCACCGTCATCGTCTTGTATTTCATCCTGTCTGCCAGTAGGGTTGTCATAGCATCTTACTTAACAGAAATCGTTGCGTTGTTTATCGTCTTTTTTGTACCACTCTTCTTGTCCTGCCTCTCCACCGCCTGTTCTTACATTGGTTATCGCATCTTCTACGCAATTGCTGAACAAACGTTTAGAATCCTAAACGCCATCCGGAAAAAACTTCAAGGACTATTAATGCCATGTGTTGAAGTTATTGCCGACTATCTACTTCCCGCTGTTGTCCGAGGAGCTGTATTCGGAATCTTCTCGCGGTTATCGTCGTCGTGTCGAAGGCGGGATGTCGATGAGTATTCGAACAACATTTCGGAGTCTCCTTTTGGTCGACCCAGTGAACAGACTGCCTCATTTACAAGTCTTCGACGAAGAACCACTGGTCCATATTCGTCTGATGAGTCGGACTACTATTCTGACTAACAAGAAAGAATGACAGGACATGAAAGAGGTTCGATATGGAATAATAATATGCTGAGCAAGTGAGTTTCTGTTTTCATTCTTCAATCTGCTTGTTAAGAGCAGACTTGTAACGCAAATAAAACACACAGATACTAGTTTATAAATCATTTGTCTTGTTTTCTTGAAAACCAAACATTTCGTATAATATCTAAATATTGCGCTGTGGAACTCTGTAAGTTTGGACTGAAAGTTTTCCCCGGCGAAAGATTGTGCTTGTGATATATGTATCAGAAATAGGGGGATTGACTCAACGTAATACTTGCTATTTTATACATGCGTGCCGCATTGAAAAAAAATTTTCAAGAAATTTTATAAGACTCGACACAAAATGGTTAAAAATACACTGTCACCAGAAGCCTGAAACAACCATAGGGGCTGATCAAAGTCAGGACCCGGCTAAACCACAGATCGGATTGGAATTTAGCGTGTTGGTTTTTGTGTAGGAAGGAAAACCGGAGGACCCGGAGAAAAACCCTCGTAGTCCTCGTAGCAAGGGTGGAACCGGCCACAGTGCACGTGACGTCACCCCCGGGCGTCACCCCGGCTCGTTTACTCAAAATGTTCAGTGGACTTGAATTGATCAAAATACAACAATAAAGACTTGCATTACGCGCACGGTTCAGGCTGATCTTGTGCTAGAATTAGGCTAGAGATAGGCCGGCTAGAGTTATAGGCTATTGTGGATACCGCATGAAGGGCATCTGTAATGCGAGCAATTCTGATCTCTCAGCTCAGTCCTAAAACGGGTCCTATAGATTCCCAAAACAAATTGCTTTTAAACTGGTGGTCGAGGATAGTGCTTTACTCTTACTCTTACAGAAAAGGAAGGGATTAACTGTTGTATATCTACTCCTAAACGGAAAGACAAAGATGTTTATATATAATTATTTAGTTTTTTTAGGATCCCGTCATTGTCTAATATGAAAGAGTAGCCGGTCTTTTCCTCCAGAACATTCTGGTTTTCTTTTTGGAGAAAATATTTATAATCATTCCGAGTAATTTTGCAATTTACGTTCGCCCGTGCCGCACATGCGAAACGCCAATATTGAGCAATCTGATCAGCTAATTGAACTTCGTTTCCCCATGATTTCCACCACGCCGGGTCCAATAACTGAAATAATTGAATTCTTTTAAGTGATTTAACTTGTATTCCTCCTGAACTGAAGCTGATTAGAACTTCAACATATTTATTACCCTCGTAATTAAAGCTTATTGAATTAATTCTGTAAGCCTAAAGTCGGTCACATCAACAGAATTTGAAGTCAGTTTAAAGCTGAGGGAAAAGCCGAGTATTATTCCATCTTTTCAAGGGATTTTCTCGGCGAAGGAGAACAGAAAAAATAGAATGCCATTGTTAGAAGAATGCTTACGAAACGCAACACAACTTCATTGTTCATTTCATTGGAATCTGTTAATGAATTTAATAATTATTGATGTCTGGCTCGAAATGCCTTTTATTTCCACTCGTGATGTTTTGATGAGTTTTGTCTGCTGGCGTCTTATTCGATTTATTTTTGCTGCCAGATCTACAATCGTTTTCTTTGAAAAAACAAGGTGACATCTTTAGGCGCACGGACACTGGTCTATTATGAACTTTAGAAGATTCCTTTAGGCTAACAAAAGGCACAATGTACACGAATGTAGGATAGCAAACGCCAAGAGGTGAAGAAGCAGTTTGCAACGCTGAATAGAATTAAATTAGTTTTGTCGCCACTTCAAACAATTTATAAAAATGCCAGCAAATTACTTAATTTTGCTCAGCTTCGACCAGAGCACGTTGCACCTTTATCAACCTTGTTGTATAAGCCATTTCGCGAAACAAATTCAATCGAGTTAGATTAATTTTAAGTACTACCGAATGTGACTAAATTGACTCACTGAAATAAATAAAGTTGCCGATTAGTTTGGTGAAGTGCGCTGATGAACCTTGAAAACCACAGCATCTGCCAATTTACCTGCTCAAATTCAATTTTATGAATTTGAATTGAATTTTCTCTCACGTCTTACAATGAAGAATGATGTAAAATCTACCGTTGAACGATGTACAAGTAAAAAATGTTTACTTTCGTCCACTCGCAGAAGTTTTGCACGTTGTAAATAAGAAACTGATAATATAAGGGCTAACAACCAGTCTACGATAGATCCAGGTGCAGGGGAAGCGTTTGTGTGCTGTCGGACTGTGTGGTCGTATATCTTTTTGATTTTTACGGCTATCATTACTCTGATTTTTGTGTGTCTCGGAATCTACTCAGGTATATTTCAGTGAAGTCTAAAACGAACTAGCACTAAATACAACATCGTTAGAGCTCAAAAGTAAACCGGACCGCTTTTGAATAAACACTTCACCGAGTTGCGCTCATAACTCGTTGTCGAGTCACAAGGTTGTTAGTCGTGTAAACAACGCCGTAAAACAGTAAAAGGAGTCGGGTGTTTGTCTGGTAATCCAATAAGTATGGCACCGATTGAATAAGCCTTTCGCCGCTCTGAAAGTTTGAAAGTTTCTTAGGCCTCTGGGCGTATTTATTTAGCTATTTCGTCGCATGAATTCTTTGAAGCTGTCTTTGGGGGGAGGGGGTGATGTCTTGCTTTTTGCGGTTTACATTGGAGTAATGTATGTTTTCAGTCCTCCCGCCAATCAAATATTGTCTGTCCATTCGCCTATTGAACCCTGGAATTGAACTCAGTTTATTGTTAACACTT
This sequence comes from Actinernus sp. WN-2022, assembly GCA_030867875.1. Lineage (NCBI taxonomy): Eukaryota > Metazoa > Cnidaria > Anthozoa > Actiniaria > Actinernidae > Actinernus > Actinernus sp. WN-2022. Next base: position 78,755,100 of record JAOWCC010000936.1, on the reverse strand, counting down.
TTTCAACTATCAAACCCCAGCATTTGTATGAAAAAACTCGCGAGCACCATTTCCTCGCGCCTTCGAAAATGGGATGTTCTAATAGTGTGGTACTCGCTGTACTTTTGCCATATAAGAATTGTTATAAAGCCTTATGGCAGACAGACGTAATCAACATTGAACCCTGGACGATATCTTGCATGGTGCAGTCAGCTATAGGGGAATTGAAGTTGCAAAATTCCTTCATTAGTTTCACTATCGGCTGTGCTAATTGTCAATTATTGTCAGTCGACATTCGATGTAGTCCTCAAAAGAACCACAATTTATATTTTTTGATTTATTATGCACAATTCATTGAATGAATTCTAGTTTTATTGATTTGAATTTCTTCAATGTTCCAGGTGCTCCCGTGTACACGTAGAGCTCGCCGGCTGATTGTTCAGTTTTGAAACCTCTCAAGAAAAGACAATAAACTAAGGCCTTAACCTAAGACACACTCACCGTAAACTGATTATCTTTATCTGAAATCAAAATGGTACACACTCAGCACTTTGTGTGAGCCGGATCCCGATCTGAAGTAACTACGGTTGTAGAATGAAAGGAACCTAATTAGATTAATTAACAGATCAACATTTAAACACAAAACGCGGTTAAATTAGCCGCAAATAGACTCGCGTTTAGAACTCGAGTGTTTTTTACACATGCTTACAAGTGAAACTGTCAACACCCTGTCAGATGCAGCTGGTTCTGCTCACCGGAGGTACTTGGCTTCGCTTGAACAACACAAGTGCCTTGTTAACCAATCGTAATTCTTCGTCAAATCTTTGGCAGAGTTCGAGCCAGAAGGTCACATTTGTTGTAGTTTTTCGCTAGCTAAAATTACAGCTTGATTAGCTAGTCTTATGAGGCTTCTGTTGAAAATTTAGACAACGGAATCATTGTGTGTCATACACTGATTATAGCTGCATAGTTCCTGGTGAAAAGTTTTTTTTAAAGCGATGTTTAGCCCAATTTAAGTCGTTTTTAATTTGAAACACTTTAATCGTTAAATGGGAAGATTTCAAAAATACAAAAAGGCGTATGATTAAACTGGATTATGATTAAGGGTGTGTTCGATTGACCGTATTCAATAAAAATACACAGAATGATCCGGCTACAAGTCGCTAACAACGGGACTTTTTAGCCACAGGAATCCTAAATGTATCCTGAATCAAATCATATCAGCAAGTGTTTGTAGCTTACAGTGTACAATGTGCCTGAACTATTACAGACTATTCCATTTATTCTTATTCTGGAATACGGTCAATAGAACACGCTCTAAGTGTATCCTGAATATCATATGTCAGCAAGTGTTTGTAGCTTACAGTGTACAATGTGCCTGAACTATTACAGACTATTCCATTTATTCTTATTCTGGAATACGGTCAATAGAACACGCTCTAAGTGTATCCTGAATATCATATGTCAGCAAGTGTTTGTAGCTTACAGTGTACAATGTACCTGAACCAGTGATTTCCAGAGACTATCCCATCTATTCTTATTCTGGAATACGGTCAATAGAACCCATCCTAAGTGTATCCTGAATATCATATGTCAGCAAGTGTTTGTAGCTTACAGTGTAAAATGTACCTGAACCAGTGATTACCAGAGACTATTCCATCTATTCTTATTCTGGAATATGGTCAATTGAACGCGCCCTTAGTTAGATATAGAACCTAGTTGCTCTTTCAAAGCTTCAGCGGTACGTTCGCAGCGATTTGAAAAACATCATAGCCTGAAGTACAGCCGCCTCCTCAGCTCGTTCCAGGGTCCACACTCTCTCGGGGAGCGGACCCTGGAACGAGCTGAGAAGCCGTTGGCTGTATTTCAGGCTAAAGACACCATTGGCAGCAAAAAGACGAACATACGGCGCAGCTTTTACGGAGGTTCAACTTCTTATAAAGACCTCATTTGGTATTCAACCCAAAAACGTCACGCGCATGCGCTATTAAGTACGCACGCGATTATACGTGAAATGTTTCGCGAAAAACAAGAAACCGACCGAAAATCTAAGTTTAAGACTAACAGGTTGAAGTTTTATTAATTTATAATTTACTGTGAGTTTACTAAGTTAATTGTTTTATTAAAAAGTTAAAGACCTTGGAAACTTGTATTTGAACTCCAGAGCCTTCGTTATTTCGGCCAGCGGTGCACAACGTTTTGCCGCGATGTGAACCAAACCAAACCTGAAAACAGTAAGTGAGTGCAAGTGTTAAGGTTGGGGTGTGGGGGGTCGACTCTTGGTCCATTAATAATGATAATGATAATAATAATAATAGTATTAATAATAATAATGATAATAGTATTAATAATAATAGTCATTATTAAAGTGTATATAAGGTCAACCATTTTTATCATTAATATCGATTCTACATCAAGTGAATAGTGGAATATTTCTCGATTTGAGTGTTGCATCCATGAGTTATAGAGGTTTATATTTATAATATATTCAAGGCGGTGACATAAAACCGGTCTTCGTTTATTATACAAAAACATACGTACTGGTAGAGATAAATGACATTTTGTACACATCTGTTATATTTGAAGGTTATATCAGTGGTTTTACCACATATTTTGTCAAAATCAGAAAACGGTTTCATTCATAAGGAAAAACTGAGAAACATCATTAACATATTAGAAATAGAAACCTCTATAACTCAGACGCAACACTCAAATCAAGAAATATTCTACTATTCAACTATTCACTTGATACAATTGTTTTCCTGGTTCCCATAGAGTTACAGAAACACTTGTGGAAGATCGGAAGAACTCGAAATAACAGTAGAAACACTAAACCTTCGGGCTCGTTTCTCATTCTCCCAAACTCCCACGGAAACACGGGAAATATTTTCTATTTCTTAAATAGAACATGGAGAACCATATTTTATTTGTTAATTAATCAGATGTCAACAATTCTACTAAATCTATGTAAGTATCTCTTTAAATCAGACACCCATTGATGAAGCATGCGCAATCTTTGGCCGGAGGGAAAGGGTTGACTACCGAATCTTAACGATCTTCCTCTCATCTTGGGCATGATTGTTAGAGTGGGTACTGATCTTGTTCCAAAGTTTCCTATCACGTTCTTCTAGCATATTCTGGACAGGAACCGCTCGTGTTGTCACCCTGCGCAGAAAATCATGTCAGGCAAAACTTAGAACTTTGTTTGAGTTGTTGCTGATCAGCTTTGACTGTTAGCCTTTCTTTTTTGCACTGAAAATCGTTCTTTAAAGCTTTATTTGATTAAATCAGGGATGACATTGAATTTACTGCCACCTTGCACGATTCTACTCCTCCATAAAAACTAAAAACTCCACCTTGTCAATTAAACTGTACGTGCCTTTATTTCAAACGTGGAATAACTCTTTTTATTAGTTGGTACAAAGAACTGTGACAGCACTTTGATGCCTCCCTTGTACATTGCTCGTTACTCAAAACACCTCTGAGATACAATTACAGTTCTAGCCTCGAGATTTCAGAGGTGGTCGGCCTGTTTCACACATCCTTTCGTACAAAAGGACATAAAGCATTAAACATAAAGTAGTTGAAAAGGATATGCTTTTACCATAATGAAGAGGTTCTGTTTGTAAACAAAAGCCACACAAAAGTATCCTCGAGCGTGCGGTGTAGCGGACACTTTAGATGAAACAAAAGAGGACTACTATCACATGAGTTTACTACAAAATGAGCATTCGCTAAAAGCGTTCCTGACACTCACAATTCCTCTCCTCACCAACTATGTCAAAACACTCCGCGGGAGTGACAGGTGTCAGCTTTGAAAACGTTGTACCACCGGTAGTTTGAAAGGGTATCTTTAAAGAAATCAACTTGTTCAAAGGGAGATTCCTTTCAGCTCTTAACAATCTCGTTTCTCAAATGCAGCTTTGGTTCCGGTGCTGTAAGTATGTGATTCACAAGTCTCCGGCCTGAGTTGCTTTGCTGGCTAATCCATGGCCGCCTGTTTTACCTTTACTTCGTCCAATAAATCAGTAATACTTGCCCAGTCATTTTATCCCTGTAATCTAAATCCAAATATTTATTTAATTCATTGCCTGAGGCTACAACTCATGTGACAATCTCCTTCGACCCCCCCCCCCTTTTTTAATGTTGCGAGATGGGAGAGTTTGCCTCACCGTTCGGTTGCTCAACATTGAGATGGGGGGACGGGGGGGGGGGGGGGGGGTGGAAGAAGGGGCCGTTCCTAGAGTATTGGCCATGGTTGTAGTCTCCGTTTTCATTTAAGAACCCCAAACTCGGAAAAACTGAGGAGCCAGAAGAAGAAGAACACTGAATGTTCATTACGTCGTCATGGTTACCGATATTTTTTTGAAAACTACACTGCTTGGGTGTTTAATTTTTGAATGGTCAGCTAAGATTCTTAACAAATTTACTGAATTGGAAACATAAAGAGTCACTATATTCATGGGTCGTCAAGTAAAAGATCTCTGGAACTCCTCTTCGGCTGACAACACCTGTTGTTTTAATGTTGCGAGATGGGAGAGTTTGCCTCACCGTTCGGTTGCTCAACATTGAGATGGGGGGACGGGGGGGGGGGGGGGGTGGAAGAAGGGGCCGTTCCTAGAGTATTGGCCATGGTTGTAGTCTCCGTTTTCATTTAAGAACCCCAAACTCGGAAAAACTGAGGAGCCAGAAGAAGAAGAACACTGAATGTTCATTACGTCGTCATGGTTACCGATATTTTTTTGAAAACTACACTGCTTGGGTGTTTAATTTTTGAATGGTCAGCTAAGATTCTTAACAAATTTACTGAATTGGAAACATAAAGAGTCACTATATTCATGGGTCGTCAAGTAAAAGATCTCTGGAACTCCTCTTCGGCTGACAACACCTGTTGTTTAAACCGTAATGTACACGAGGGGGAGGGGGAGGGGAAGGGCTGGCAACCTGCAAACAATTGTCATGATTAGAAAAGTACGTTAAAGCTGAGGAGAGAACAATAATTAAAATTAGTTCCACATTAAGTTAAGTTTAAGTCAAGGTGTAAAATAGCCTGCCTTGCAGGTTTTCTATATTTAGAGGAGACGTGCTATGTTTGCGGAACGAGGGAAGAATGGTTCAAATACAGCGCGCACACTAGGTGTCAAACAAAGTACCTGCTTTATATGAGTCCTGTCTTCACTGTACGATTACGGAGATATTTTAAAAGGGACTGGGATGAGGTTGCGCTCAGTCACGTGCCTTGAATGTCAACCTCAGTTGAACAACTTGTCATATTGATATCCCCATGAACGGTGGATCAGTACGGCCATGTTTATCAGTTTACCAAAACAATGAATGATATTGCACTGACCATATATAACGTCTTCGAAATCATGGTCAGGATAGGACACATACATTTGTATCGCAATAGGACCCGTTGATATTTGACTAATTTCCAAAACAATGGGTGCTGTATCTACCGAGAAACAGCCAAATTTAAGGGGAAAATAGCCCACTTCCGCGATATACTTTACTTGTCACGCACAAAGGATTCAATACGAGGTTCCGTGCTAAATTAAATTAATTCTTTTCTCTGTGATAAGAATAAATTTAATTTAGCACGGGACCTCGTATTGAAACCTTTGTGCGTGACAAGTAAAGCATATCGCGGAAGTGGGCTATTGCATTCGATACGAGGGGTACTGAGATGTATCACTGCGACTTAGCAGTATGCACCGAATTAAAACTTGAATAGAGACTTCACATGCATATTTCTCAAATTGTTATATAATTATTTTGATGTTATGCAATGTAAGAAACCCTCAGGCTGAACTGCTTGACTGTACCACATACTCACGAAAGCCAAAGAAAAGGACTGCTACATCGTCACTGAGACTATTTATATATACACTATGTTGTTGAACCATTCTGTTAATCAAAAAAGAGCTGCTCTTCTCGGCCAGTACCCGCCGCAAGGCTTGGCCTAACTGACAATCAGTACCATCACCGAAGCACGTTGTTTTGTTAACTTTTGAGTGAGGTTACAGTGAGATTCCGATCGGTATTAAAATGCTAGTGACACGATTTTTGACTTTTTCCTCAATATTAGGGGGACATGGCCCTTTGTTCCGTTGTGACGTCACAAGCCACCAGTCTCACTATGGATTTGAAGCGCAGTCAAGCGACTTTTACTTGACATTTAGTGAAGTCTGTAGTTTAGGATTTGATGGTTAAAATTAAATTCGATATTACCCTTTTGTGTTACATTTCGAAGCTTCAGAGTCCAAAAGAGGCGAGAAACTGCAAATAGAAATCGTGTACGTGTTGTACAGTAGAACTAAAAGAGACAATCTATTCTAGAATGGTACGTGCATCTCTTTTTAATCAAAACTAATTTTAATATTAGTATCTGGTTGAGCAGATGTTTTCGGTGTATACTGACCAGAATGTTGTGCTCGTTTTCTGGTTGAAGAAATAAACTAAAGGGGAACTCTTTAAGGAAGTATACCGACTCGTAATAATTATTATATATAGTGTTGTTGAGAATTAAATTGAACCGAACTGAGCCGCACAAACAGGAACTCAGCTACGTTTTCCCTTATCCGAGTCCGATCTGTAGTTTTAGAGTCACGTATAGGCGTTGGTATCTTAGCTTCTTCCTAGATAATGATGTTTCTGAAGCCTGGGAAGGCTCTATCACCCGGGGGAGGGGGGGGGGGGGGGGGGGGGTAGGGGTACTTACATGAAAAATGGGTATGTATGTGAGGCCAAGAGGCTTAAACCCTGACCCTGTTTGACCCAAAATCCGAGCTCCAAAACCCTGATTGCCCCCTTTTTTGAGGGGAAAAACCCTAACTGCCTAAAATATACTAAACCCCGACCCTGACTGCTCCCAAATTATACTCTAATCCTGACCCTGATCTGCCCAAATCAGGTCAAAACCCTGACCCTACCTGCCCAAACTGAGCTCAAAACCCTGACCCACCCCCGCGGCACATACATAATACGTCACAAACAGGAGTAACCCCCCCCCCCCCCCCCCCCCCCCCCGGGCTCTATCACTATTAAACCTGGCCTATGGAAGAGTGTGCGCGAAGAGAAACAAACCGTATGTGTATGGCTCACGTGCATGAGTTAAACTATATCAAAGAACTCGCAAACAAGTAGTAACATATACTTGAAGCGACATAAGATTTGAAATGAATGATATAATAAACATTTTGCTGAACCTGCTTTGAATCGTCCGAGATTTGTGAAGTAATCTTCCATGAAGTGCTTGCTCTGTAGACAAACTCGGCGATCATTGATCCCTTTTCATCTGCACAAATTTTGTCCAACATCGAGCAAGACTAATATCGGGAAGGCCACACACAACGACTTGGCATGATTATTAATACAAGAACAAAAAACAACTACAAAGAACAAGGCTTGTGCACGGTTCACGAAGAGTCGAGGTGTTCTGGTTATGACGACGTCACAACCTCGCTTTCATCAGTGTTACCCGGAAGTTCAAAATATGTTTGGAGAACTGCAGTTTCTCGGGTTGATAAAAAAAAAGGGTTTTGAAGAAAAAAAGCCAAAATTTCGCCATCACTTTATGCACGGCAAGTACTTTTGCTTTGAGTTTTTAAAATGACTCAAACATCGTGTCACTAGCACTTTAAACTCTTCTATGTCGAGTCAAACCTTTTCAGTGATATCAGGAGCCCATTGTGATATATATTTTCAATCAGTGGACATAGCTCTAAATCCTACTGTGCTCCCAAACCTTTTATTAGTAATGAGAATCACAGACAATCGAATTCCGTCTACATATTATTTTTCTGTAACGTATGGCTTCACTGATAACCTTTAGATAACGAAGAACGATTGAAAACGGCTTGGCGGGAGGGAAAACATTTCGAAGTCTCCAGTTATCAACTACATATGTTAGTTGGAACGTGATGTTCGATGGAAAAGTTCCAACCGGGATAAGTGGAACACATCTAGAGTCAATTGAGGAGTATATTTTCCGTTTTTATGTATTTTGTATAGAATGAGCGTCGCATTGTTGTTATCTATTTGCTAAAAACAAAGGCCTGGTCGGACCATCGCGAAGATCTACACAGCTAAAGTTCCGCTTTATGCTATCAGCTTTTTCCCGAAGATTCCAAACTTTTTAAAGTGTCACAGGAAATTGAGTTATTAAGGGACTTGCCATTTGTTTTATTAAAGCACGCGCCTACTTCCAGCCTTTTCTCTCTCTAAAATCTAGAAAGCTACGTTTTATTTGATATTATATTATCCAGTGACACAGCATGCAAACTATGAGAATAACATGTAAAAAGACCAACGTATTGTTGGAAGCAAAAGTGGCACGTTGGAGAATAAACTTGGCAATATATGGAGATTACTTTATTTTAGTTTGTCCTTCCTTCGCTTCCAGTAGTTGTCTGTGTTGTGACTCATTTTTGAAAAAAAGTACTTCCGTCACTCACCTTTTCGAAGGTGAAAATAAGATCATGTTTGCAGGGGACAAGGTAAGACTATAGTCTATTGATGTTAATGGATCTGAACAAAGGGTACGGTGAATAAAAGTTTAAACTTTAAAAGTTTGCAATCTGATTCTTAAACAAACGGATTCTTAATGGACCTGTAATGACTGTTTATAAAAAAACTTTCAAGTGGCTATTCAGGAGTCTTGTTTAATTCTGACAGAGAACCAGGTGATTAAAGACATATCACGTTTCACGTTTCACGTTTCTTTGGTTGCCTGCGATAAAATGCCTCTTACAAAGCGTTGTTAACAAGCCTTGATTCTAATCAGAGATAGCAGTTTTTAGTTTGCCGACTACTTCCTCGTAAACATACGAACATGTGCGATTCCTGTAGTGATTACAGCTCGCGGTAATAGAAACATAAAGTTAGTAAGCCTTAAGTTACATATTGTGTTAAACACCTTTGACCAATCACACACATCATCCTCTAAGTAGTACTTTTTTCGGGAAAATCGGCCGTTTAAGTTTACGGACCACAATTTTAAGTTAATAGGCGGTTAAAGTTACAGCATCTCAAATGACGCTAAAAACCAATCCTCATAACAAAAGATTAAAAATAAAGTTTCTTTTAGAATTAAAATCGATCAGGAAGAATTTGAAATGAATCCCTCTTGTATGATGAGCGTGAAAACATTAAAATTGATTCTGGACGACGTCACAATACTTTAATGGCTTCCCGTAACGACCAAATGGCTTCCCTTACCAATCAAATGGCTTCCCTCAACAATCAAATGGCTTCCCTTACCAATCAAATGGCTTCCCTCAACAATCAAATCAGTGACTTCCTCCTTCTTGTCCAGTCGGTTGAGGACTCCAACACCATAACCGTTGCACTCTTCTTTGTAAGTTCACTTTCTCTCGCAGGCCTAAGTATCTTGAAGGTACAGCATACTTTAAATATTTTGTGATATGAGAGCGATGACCCAGATGCACCCAAAAATCAACCCGCAGGTTAGAATTAATCTGAAAATCGAAAAGGACAAATTATTTATTATTTCGCAGCCGGTGATCGCTCATAACACACAAGGTACACTTCATAAGGTAGAGCTCACATGAAGTGAACATTATGGTGTCACAATCTCTACTGTTACATTCTACAAGGTGGAATTATTTTTTCGTAGTTTTGAAATAGTTTTTTTCCCATGGCCTGGGCCTGTGATTGTAAAACTGTAGGAAAACAGGCCGAGGAAACCTGTTGGTAATTCTATTAACCTTTTCATGAAAAGTTTTCATTGAAGTCGAATAATGGTTACCTCCCCACCGTGTCTTCATACATCTCCATTCCACAAATGATCTATAAATTAGCGTTTGGTTAAGATAAATTAATGTCTGCGCGGATGGTTTTAGAAGTCAAGCGATCCAAATTAACTACAATCGACGGAAAAACGTGTTCATCGATCAAAAGGGAAAACTTTTTCACGAATGTTTTGGATTATTATCGACTAGAAATTAATCATAGTTTGCTCAACTACGAATAAGTGTATCAGCTGTTGTTTAGAGAGACATCTATTCTTCAAAGCGCAAGTGATAACAACTAGACTGAAAATAAAAAGAAACAGCAGAGTTAAAACATCACCAGTTAAACATTCTGATTATCATACTCCTTTACTATTTTCATTGTGATTCACTTGACTAATTCCTCTTCAAATAGTACGTCGTAAATTTATAAGTACCGCTAAGCCCGCAATTCAAAGCCTGGCGAATTCATCCACAGAGTTCATCAACGTCCCCAGGTTTTTGAAGTCAAATGTGGGAGTGCGTGGATAATTATCTGACTTCCTTTCAGTCATTTCGCTTAACAAAATTTATTTTACATGTGGCTGGCGAATTTTTATATAGCGAACATAACAATCATATCATATACATTTACCAAATATTGCGGCAGTATCGTAGATCAATTTTCTTTGGCATAACTATAGGCGGCGGTATATTTAATATTGACTGAGTTTTACGAACCACTGTGACCGAGTTCGTTAGCTTGATCCTCGCGGTTATCTCGCTCATTTGAAATAAACACATGCTATCCAAGGGCAATCAGTCCTAAGGCTATTCACATAGAACTTTATGCTTACATAAAGTGAGCATCGCGTTTGTTATGCGTGGAACGAAAAGCGTGGCATTGACAACTCCAGAAAAGGCCTCAAATTGAATTGACTTGCTACAGGTCGCCCTCCTTGTGTTTTATTTATTTCAGAGAACGAGCGACGAAGTCGCGAGAGCGAGCGAAGAACAAGGTAGCGGTATAAAAAAAATGAAAAAATTGGATAGCACTTTGAGAAAGTCTAAGAACTGATTGACACGAATGTTATTAAGAGCCCACCTCCTATTGCATGAAGAGATTTTCCATAATATAACTGGTAAGCTAAGAAATGGAAGCTTGCTTTGAAGCCCTCGAAGTGAAGGCTCACATTCTGGTTCAATATCTTAATACCAAGGTATTATCCTAGATATAATGGGAGTTCGTACATCTGTAAAAACAAATTTTATTATTGAATTCCGGCGAAGTAACAAAGAAACCGTTGTCTTCAAGGCATTTCTTCCCTTTCTACGTTTTGATCAAAATAAAAGCTGACAATGGCAGTTCTTTTTAAAAACGCAAGTTCAATTAATGCCAACTTGTTTCGAGACTTTGGCCTCCAGTTGAAGAAATAGTTTACCTATGATTTCAGTTTAAGAAATAAAAAACACAGCATTAAAACCTTACGTGTGATACTGGCAGTATCAGTGGCCTTAAATCTTACGCTTTGGAGAGAAATGCCCGTCAGTGTTAATACTAGAAAGCTACCATTTCGGGCGAATATCTGCCAAAGATTGAAAGAGGGCTGGTATTGTGGGTTGCCAGAACAACAACTAATTCCAATTATTGTACCTGAATCGGAATCCCTTTGGATGTTGATTGAATATCCGGGATTATCGCACTTTAGAAAAACGTATCACATTATCATTAGGCACTATAAACTTGTGTTCTCTTTCTCAGAAGTCAAACCCTACTTTACTATAAACACTACTTTTATTATGCCTATACTTGAGTCCTTTGCGGCTCAATGAGCTCAACTTTAACCCGAAGTCTTTCTGCTCAATGATATGCTATAAAAATTCTAAGAGGATTACACGATATACAATGTGTGCCCCCTACTTGTGTATAAAATCTAACCATTATCGACTTGACTCGGTTATCATCGCTGATAAGATCCTCTCGAAATGTTGAATGCCTAAAGTTCTCAAAGTGCACGTGCTTGACTCGGAAGCATTTTTAGCCAGCGCGAAATGTAGTGGCACTTGTGATTTATCTAAGATAGCCAATTCGCTAAATTGTGATGGGGTTAGGGTGGCTTCTGCTAGATCGTCTCTCTCCCGTGTCACCGCAGCCACAGATTCTTTTCAAGCAAAGGTGCGACTTAAAATCTAAGATAAAAACTCTTCCATTTTGAAAGGCACAAGACAAGCGATGATCCCCATAGAATCCGGCGTAGCAGTGCGGTTCAATTAAACCTGTTTCACAACTATTCCCTTCTCCTTTTGTAAACTTACTCAATTCAATGCAAAAGAAACAAATAAACTTTATTTGAAGCAAACCTTGGTGGTTTACTCTTTCTACCCTGTGGTGCCTCTTAAATTGAATCAGTCATTTCCCTGTCACCGGCTCACGGTGTTAATGTCTCCAGGCTTGATAAAAGAGCCATCTTGTTTTCGAAGCTAACTACATGTGGCAGATCTTAAAGCTATTTCAAACCACACTTTAATTGTCCTAAAAACTTTATGTCCATTAGGGGAATTCTCGACTGAAATAGATGTGTTAAATCATGGCAATATTTTTAAATCACGAAGATCGTCTAGGCTGGCCTGGAGAGGATTTTGTCAAAGGTGATTTTCGGGGTACACCGCGAAGATATTCTTAAAGAGGACTTTATCAAATCTCATCGTGTTCAAAAAGTTCTCGTAAATTAAATCTTAGTTAAGAAATCGTGCAGGCTTCAATTGTCTAGATCATAATCCTTTAGAACTTGACTCAGTTGATGAATTAAAGTGGCTGAATCATAGCAAATTAATGAAACAAGTATATTGGGTTAAAGTTGAAATTAAGAATCGACATTTAATCAATTCTGATTTCAGCTGGCACTGTTAACGCCCCCTTCGCTCGTTTGTGGTCTTTCGGGGTGTGGATCTAGAGAACCCCAAATCGCTTAATATACGCGCTTATGACTCTCAAAATTACTCGGCTTTGTTAAGAAATAGACCAAAAACAACTAGTTGAAGTTCTTATCGGATTTCTCGTATTTGCTGTGATATTATAGCGACTAGGTGGAACATACGGACTTTCTGTCTCGCCAATAAATTTGTATTCCAAATTTGCGCTATTGAGATTTTGGCCACGACGCTTTTGATAGCTTTCTTGTTCGATAATCTCCATAATCAATACGAGCCTCAATTTCCTCTCTTTTCTAAAATAACTCTTAAATCAGTTGCTGCCGGTTTATTAGTGTAGAGAGCGGTCGATCAACCCAACCAATCAGACCACTCGTGTGATGTCATTAGTCAATCAGGGGACAAGTACACCTGTCACTCACTAATTACTGTAACACTTGTATGGGTTTCGTGGTAAATAAATTTTAGAGTATAGACAACGTCCCCATCTTTAAAACGACTCGCGTTTTGATTCGGGGCCCAGAAGGCAGGTAGTGGCCACCTCTATCGTATCCTCCGGTTTAATACTGGCCTGACTGGTCAGCAAGCAGTCAATCAAAACTTTGGATCAAGTTTGTGTTTGAACCGAGCAATGCCACGTTCTTTTCTAGTGCGAAAGAAGTCTCACATTGTCGAGAAAGGACTGAAAATCAGTTCCAAGTTGACCCAAGGTTTGTTAACCAACCATTGTTTCCACAGGAGGCCTTTCAGCACACTGCGACAATCTAGTGCATCTGTTTATTTTTCAGGAGAATTCTCTGAAAACTACTTTCGCGCTTTTTTCCGGGTTGTCCAAAACTCGAAGGACTTCACACTTTGAAAAGGAAATATTCCTTTTTAATTCTGAAACAGAAGAAGCAAATCATAGAATACCGTGATTTTGAAGCACATTTTATCCCGTTCAAAAATAACCAAAATCGTATGAAAATATCGTGCGCGCGTCACCTTAAAACCGTAAAAAAAGACTTCAAAAGCAAACTAGAAGGATCCTACCAAATTATCACAAGTTTTCGTACTTTTTGTGATTTTTTTAAAAGCTTTTCCTGTTCTGTGTGTAAACCATTGCAGACAAAGAGCCAAGCGTCCGTCAAACCCCGAGCGCCGTAGCAGCAGATGGCTTTCGGATTCAAATCACGGCTCCAAGCACAGCACAAGACCGACAAGAACATCCCGCGTACTTTAACCAAATGCGTACCGGTTCTAATCCCATCAGCATACATACCAAAGGTAAAGAGAACCTAAAAAAAGCATGTTTGCTTTTAATTATTGATTATATTTTAGAATATTCACGGCTTCCACCATAAAATTGCACTCTTTTTTTCTTTTTAAGGCTTCCGTTTGCGCTTTTTGTAAAGAGTAAAAAAAAAAAAGAAGAGAAGTGCTTGGGTTGGTGATGGGACTACGTGTACACTTGATCAACATTTTCCAGATTTATATTGTTGTTTATTCCCAGGAGAACATGAAACAGTTTCAATCAGGAAATATTTTGCTCTAGTGTAAACGTAGCCTAGCGAATTTCAATGCTTTCGAAGCACGTATAACCGAAAGTTTCGGTTGACTTCTATGCTTTAGCGGTTCGTATGTCATCGTAACGTGAGATGTGATTTGTGTTTATTTAGTGATTGGTGTGACGCGATGTGATGCGATTCAATAAACTAAGACGTGCCTACTCAGTTGCTGTTAGCGGGTGACATTTAGAATATTTTCCTCTCGTTACAATTCATTTTCCCGCCACAACTCGGCCTCTGGCTACTCCATGAAATGACTCTATGCACTCGATGAAAATAAATAATCCAAAGAGGATTTTTGCGAAAAGAAACAAAATCCTTAACAGTTACCTCAAAGATTGTTTTGACTGTCTGGTGGTCGAAGGAAAGTACGGTCTATTTGCATAATAATTTATCGGTTGCTGAAGCTACTAGATAAAGGGGAAAGTGATTAGTGTTTCAGCTAAGACCTCCACCTGTCGCGCTGAATGTAAAATCATCTCCATTAACCAGCTCGTAAAAAACACGGCCTGAATTTGATTGACGTGACTTCTGAATCAAGCTGGCAGCAAAACACTGATTTGCAACCTTAAGGCGTCACAAAGTCTTGAAAAAATATACCACATAATTGACTATTTTCTCAATGATAGAAGCAGCCGCGACTCCGTGAGTTTATTATGGTTGGGTGAATAGCTTCTTTATCAAGACAAGAATGGAAAACACTACACTTAAGATTAACAGATATATTTTCCCTCAAAGAACAAAAGCGGATCTTTAACACGTATGTCGGCTTCAAAATGGGAGAGTTAAACTGCTCCAGGCAAACTGTATTCTAAGCCGAGTCTGCATCGCGTCCTTGTGTTGAAGTGTTCTTGGTCGTATTATTCACTGCATTGTAACAGTCGTTCATTATTTATCATGGGGAATCATTCATCTATTATTTTATTTGAAAGAAAGCTTTATAAAGTGGAGCCAATATTCTGCATACGAATCAACGGCAAATCACGGGGAATTCTTCCGGCGCGGGCGGTTTCCAATCTCACTCGTGATCAATACTGCAACATCCCCAACCCAAGATTACTGTAAAAACATGAATGACTTGTTTAAAGGATATGCGCTTCCTCGATTGCAAAAGATTTATTTCCACCGACTATCTGATTCGAATGTGCCTGATTTGATGGCAAAGATAATTTCCAATCTCTTCCCACTCTCATAAGTGGGAGTCTCATTTTTATACGGAAATACACACTTGTTTAAAAAAAACTAGTTCAGTCTCTTTATAACAGTCAATTGAACGCGTCCAACCCTAATGTTTGTGTTTCAGATTTCTCGTTTTTGCAGTGTGTTGACATTTTACAGCGTTCTTGAAACTTCGTTGCCTTTCAAATTAATTAAACACGTACGAGATGACAAACATTCGTTAGAAGTAGCTTAAGGTTCGGCTGGAAACATTATTTTTATCAATTCCGCCTTTTCATCAATTCCACCCGGCCTCTTCATCTTCTTCAGTTTCATTTTCCCAACTAACATGAGGACCTTTAAGTAACTTCAATTTCATTTGGATCCTGAAAAATTCCAATCGAATCTCAGCTTTGTTGTAATACTAAATCTAGGCTTCGTTGTAATACTGATAGCTTTTCTCAAGAAAAAAAGACTTTGCAAAGAACCGTTTTGCGTGCTAGTTTGGCTTATCTACAGCCGCTAGAATAGATCATTTCTTTGTTAGCGATGACAAAATTAATTTATTTTAATTCAAATGGAGCCAGAGTGAGAGATTAACTGATGTTGGTAACCTAATCCATCAGTTGAGAATTAGTTATTTTTCTATGTGGAGTCTGTTTCTGAACGGTAAACACAAAAGCTTTCTGGGGGCAGGTTCTTGTTTCAGCTTAAAAAAATTGTTTGTGTTGCTAGGTTGAGGGAGTTACAAGTACGTTGTTCCAAAGATAAATTCCCCATTACCATTGCCTTAACTTGCCGTTAAGAATTAATAGACAAGTTTTGCAAGCATGACTGAACGACCGTTCGCATTATAACAAATAAAAAAAAAAAAACGAAATTTCTGCGTGTTGTGACAGTGTACAGCGCGCAAAACCGAGTCATAAATATAATTCCACATTCCTAACCGAGAAATCAAAATCACTTAGCTAAATCTCAGATATCTCGTACGTATGCATGTCCTTCGTGTTTTGTAATGCTGACTGTACATTCAAGACAGACACAAAATTGAGTCATATTTATTTCAGAACTTTTAACAAGACTCAGGTGACAATAGGTTCAATTTGAATTTTTGTGTATTCGGCCTTCATAAGGTCCTTGTCCTTGTTTCCCGTTCTCCACTCCATCACAGACCGTTTCGTGACAAACTCGGTATGCTTTAACAAATCTTTTCCCACGTCGGAGGCCGTGAGTGGTTTCCCTTATTAACATAATATTTATAATTGCATTTTATAAGCTGGCTAGTCAGTATCAAAGTCACTCGACAATATTTTTCTCGAAGATATTAGCTTATTTCAGCTACTCTGTAAATTCGAGGATAAATAAAGTGTATGTATGTATGTACAAGCAATTCTCTTTAATAATCGGAATTAGAAATTAGAAGGTTTTAATAAATCTCTCTTGAATTTCACGTTTTTGTATTAGTTTCACGATTTTCTTTCTTTATCTGTTTTTTTTTATTCCAACAGATTTATCGTTAATTTTAAAGAGTAGGTCGGAAGAAGATTCCTGTTAAAATTAATCAAAATACCTTAGACCAAAACAAGTATGAAAACCAAGACTGGCCACGCATCCGTTCACAAATATATAAACAAACTTTATAATTAACTATACTCTCTTTTCAACCAGCACTCCCGCATCCACCCGCATCTCTCAATAGCCCGCATCCACCCGCAGCTCTCAATAGCCCGCATCCACCCGCATCTCTCAATAGCCCGCATCCACCCGCATCTCTCAATAGCCCGCATCCACCCGCATCTCTCAATAGCCCGCATCCACCCGCAGCTCTCAATAGCCCGCATCCACCCGCATCTCTCAATAGCCCGCATCCACCCGCAGCTCTCAATAGCCCGCATCCACCCGCATCTCTCAATAGCCCGCATCCACCCGCATCTCTCAATAGCCCGCATCCACCCGCAGCTCTCAATAGTCCGCATCGACTCGCAGCTCTCAATAGCCCGCATCCACCCGCAGCTCTCAATAGTCCGCATCCACCCGCAGCTCTCAATAGTCCGCATCGACTCGCAGCTCTCAATAGCCCGCATCCACCCGCAGCTCTCAATAGTCCGCATCCACCCGCAGCTCTCAATAGTCCGCATCGACTCGCAGCTCTCAATAGCCCGCATCCACCCGCAGCTCTCAATAGCCCGCATCCACCCGCAGCTCTCAATAGTCCGCATCGACTCGCAGCTCTCAATAGCCCGCATCCACCCGCAGCTCTCAATAGTCCGCATCCACCCGCAGCTCTCAATAGTCCGCATCGACTCGCAGCTCTCAATAGCCCGCATCCACCCGCAGCTCTCAATAGTCCGCATCCACCCGCAGCTCTCAATAGTCCGCATCGACTCGCAGCTCTCAATAGCCCGCATCCACCCGCATCTCTCAATAGCCCGCATCCACCCGCAGCTCTCAATAGTCCGCATCGACTCGCAGCTCTCAATAGCCCGCATCCACCCGCAGCTCTCAATAGTCCGCATCCACCCGCAGCTCTCAATAGTCCGCATCGACTCGCAGCTCTCAATAGCCCGCATCCACCCGCAGCTCTCAATAGTCCGCATCCACCCGCAGCTCTCAATAGTCCGCATCGACTCGCAGCTCTCAATAGCCCGCATCCACCCGCAGCTCTCAATAGCCCGCATCCACCCGCAGCTCTCAATAGCCCGCATCCACTCGCAGCTCTCAATAGGCACTTTAGCTCTCTTTGAACCTCGCATGCATAAAATGCGCAATTTCTATTTCAACATAACAGACTGATTCAGCATAACATATTTACCTTAATTTCTTGCTATTGTTAGATTTCATCGTGATTACAATTTTATATTTACTGTCAAAAATGAACGAAAAACCGGCATCACCTAAAACTTTTTTTTTTAGGACACCAAGGATGAAAAACCATCTCTCATGGCAACACATTTCATGTGATTTGCGATATTTTATCCCTAAAGTACTTTTATGAATTGCCAATCGATGCAACTGACACATAGCAATATTTCAGCAAAGTTTATAAGATAACGGAAAGCCTTATTTATAAATGTGTTTGACCTAAACGACACTTAACAATTATTCACCTCAGTCTGTTAGTGACTATCGTTCACTATTCGCCAATATGCACTGAGAATGTGGTGAATAATTGTTTTAGTATAATTTCAGAGTTGAATATCAGGGAAACTTAAAACAAGGCTACTAACTTTGTTATTTCTTTTTAGACATGCGGTGCTGAAAGATACCCGTGGGGTATCAATCACGTGATCATAAGAAACAAAATTATCACTTTGTATTCCAACAAAAAACGAACTTCGCAAATTTAGAGTGCTTCGGAATTACATTGGTTCTCCTTTAGGTAATGCTTCGGCCAAGAACGCTAGCATGAACGGCAAAGGAATGGACAAGGTGCTAATTTTCTATTCTTCTTTCTCGTAATTTCATTGGTTGATACTCATAACTTCAATAGAAACCCATCGAAATAGTATTTTTTGAAGTTTCAATTTATTTTTGATCAAACTAACTATGGTTTAATTTCGAAGGACATCGTATGTGGGGAAAGTTATTAAATTTGGGATTGAAAGATCTTTTGTTTTCTCCCTTTCCGATTGGCTAGAAGATGGAGGACGAAATCGATTCTTAGAACTGTAGCAAAAGACATTAAGGCTGCGGCAATGAGCATATCCTCACATACGATTTTACTTGAATATGCCTGAAGTGCTGTATGAGATGTCTACAATCCAAACTACAGCCAGAAAATAAAGAATGTTGTTATGCTATGGGTTCTTTTTACTGTGAAAACTCAAAGAAGCCACCATCCGGCAGAGATTTTTAACTTAAGCTGGAATCAGCAGACGTATAGCGACAGAATTAGAACCTCTCGACCATGAAAACCTATTAACAGTTCAACACAGGTAACCCAAACCCAGTAACAAAGTGGTTTTCGATCGAGTGTCAAAAAGTAATGATTGCTTTCGAGTTTAATTGGTCAGTCGGTTCAAGTAAAACCAATAACAAATTACTTCAGTTCGTGATTGGTTCATTGCATTTTTACTTGCTCCTGTGATTGGCTGTGCCTTTTAATTGGGTTTACGACACAAAATCAAAAACCGCTCGAAGAGAAACGAAGTGATTGACACATTCATGTTTTTAAAGATTAAAAAAATAGGTACGCAATGCTACAGAAAACTGTTTCGTAGCTATTGTGTGCTCACTCCGGTACGTGATTAACAGATTAAGAAATATTCGCATTCATTTTTAATGTTGAGTTTTTTAAATTCTTTGCAAGCCTGTAACTTATCAATGCATACTCGGAATCAAATCTGGTGATCTGGTTATTTAATAATAAGCGCCAGCCTTGAGCCAGACCCCTGTAGTTATAGTCGCTAGACTGCTGATGAGTCCTTGTATTGTGTAAAGGGAAGATTCTTAGGACTTTCAGAAACGAAACAGAAACGGAGAATTATAGGTATATAAGAATTTCCAGAAATGTCTTGTACCAAAATCAATCTTTAAAGATGATTTATCCCCCACCACCAAAACTACAACGTAACACTTGTTACCCCATACAAACTAGATGCAGTGTAGCAATTGTTTGAAGTTCACGAAGCGCCGACATGTCTACCAGTCATGGCTTGACTGTCACAGGTTCCTCGAGCAGCCAAGGTTGCGAGCTGCCAAAGAGGACCTTGTATTTATTATTCTACGAAGATAGTGAAAACGTTGATAGGAAATCATTCTCTCTTTAAAGAAAAATAAATAAAATGTTTTACTTCTATAGGAAGCAAGTTTCTGTCGAGTATAACGAAGTAGTGTTTCATAACTTTCACTATTATTATTTTCATTCACTATTGACGTCAAATCACTTCCTTGATTTTTTTTATACGCCATTAGAAGTGACGTAACCTTCATTTTCAGTTTGAAAAACAATTTGAATGAGAACTGAACATAGTTTCTTGTGCTAGACGATTTGTCTTGTTTGCTTGGCCCTGTTTGTCTATAACCAGTCTATAACGCAGTTGGTATAGAGCGCCGAGCAGGCTTGTGACTTTAATTATTTGTGGGGATAATTTCGTTTGTCTCTTCTATAGACTAAAACGAGTCTTTACGTCTTTTGCTTTGTCGGCCTTTTCACATCTACTTATCTGGACATAAAACATATTTATCTTTCTCAGTCGAGTGCCTGCGGGTTGCTGGCGTAATCAGTATTGGTGAGCGCTGTTGAGACGGTGGAACAAATACTAGTGAACAACCGGTTACTACTGTTACTACTGTGCCGAGATCAAATTACGAAACAAAACAAATAACTACGAAAAATAGTTGTTTGCAAAAGATGAACATTATTAGCTGAAGGGAGAGTTTGATGAAAAAACAAAATAAAATGGGGGTGAATACATAATTTTTGCGGCGCTATGTTAATTATTGCGGCGCTTCATTAATTCAGATGACGTCACGGTTCTACTGTCTTGGACTTATGAATAAAGTGGGGGTGAATACATAATTTGGGGAGGGGGGTGAATACATAATTAGGGGTGTGAATAAATTAAATGCGGAGGAATAAATTAATTACGGTGGAATTAATGATCTATTGTTAATAAATAATATGACGGGCATAGACGGCGGAGGATTTCAATTTCAGCTGAACAGCAGAATCTCTACAGAACCCTAAAATGTCTATTATTTTCCTTACAGCTATTACCTTCGCTATCACTCGTAACGTAATTCTGAGATAAGAATATTTATAAACATTTACAGTACATCCACTATGACTCATTAGAGCAACTTTTCTATTGTCCTTAGGGATTAGCGATAACTGAAGAGTCATCAGTACAGAATGTCAGAAACAATAGCCCTATTGTTTTGAGTAAAACTCTTGAGATGTAAATTCTTCTCTAAAACTGAACTAAATTACCATACGAATAAAAACAAATCCACCATATAAATTAAACAAAGTTTATTCAATCTCAAAAACACCTATTTACAGTTCGTTTTCCTTATCCTCGCGGAGTTGATAAATTTCTTATTTCTCAGTTCTTGGGTCGATATGCTGTACCGTATTACAAGATTACACTGATTTATGTTTCATTGAATGTTTTTTTTTCTTGTTGACAAATGCTACAGACAGTGGTGTTTTTACCGAGGAGAGGAAAGTTCATTACTGACCTAGATAGTCTAGTTTAGATAGTCTAGTCTAGCTACCATGTTCTAGTCTAACCTATTCTAGCCTAGAAAGTATCTAGTCTAGAAAGTATAGCTAAACTAGACACAACGCCCGCCGCCCGCCTCCTCCTCCCTCCTATGTATTCACCCTATTTTGATCCAAGACAATAGAACCCTGATAATATATGCCACCGTATTTTGTTCATGCGGAAAAACAATAGATCCATGATGTCATCTCAATTGATGACTTCCACCTCCTAATGAAATAAAAATAACCCAACCATGTAAAACATCAAGCACGTACTAAACCTAAACAAGCGCGATCGCTTAGTAAAACACGATTCGCGCATTTGGCCATGGTACAATTTCTGACATTCATTTTTCTTTCTAGAGACCGTCTTCAATCACGCGAGGGATAATAACTCGACCCAGCTTCCACTCGGAATCGATCACACACCGGCAGAGACTTCCACATTTTCTACACAAGTAGCAAAGTACAACGAAAGACCCTATTGGCCAGTGCATGACTTAACAGCACCCCCCGCTGGACTCTATGATCGCAGGAGTTACAATGACGTAGATCTTCAACCTAGGTATATAAAAGAATTTGACCAAGCTTACGTCACTAGTTACCAAGCTCCTGGCGACTATGGACGGTATTATCCGTACACATATCAGCCGAACCCCAGACTTAAAACACTGAACTCCTTGTACGAGGACCACAGCACTCAATCACGCTTTTTTAGCACTAGGCCAATCGAAAATGTTGAACGCAGATGCGTTAGTTACAACGCTGAACAAAAGCATTGTGGCTCAATTGATGTTGGTACTATTAAAGATAGATATGAAGACTGCAAGGCTGATCGGACGGCTATTAAAGATAAATGGGGAAGTGTTGAAGTACGATATAAAGACCGCCGCAACATGGAATATGGCAAACCTGACCAGATAGGGTGTGAATCTATTTACGCTGGAGATATTGAGCGAAGAAATGCTGACCCGAGAAATCGCAGACACTTAAAATATGACGCAGCCTCCAATGATCGCAGACACATAAAATGTGACTCTGATCTGAGTAATGAGTGTAGCAGTTCTGATATAATTGGGAAAAAGTATAAACTATTTAATGAAGATGGCGGCGAAGAAGATTGTACTTATCAGAATGGTGAAACTAAATCTCCAGACCAAGATACTTACGCTTGCAAGACTTGTCAGAAAATATTTAGTACTCCACATGGACTTGAGGTTCATGTGCGCAGGTCACATTCGTCGAGTCGCCCCTACTGCTGCCCAACCTGTGGTAAGGCCTTCAGCCACTTCGTAAGCCTGACCCAGCACAAGAAGACGCACTCTTCCGTTCGAGTTTTTGAGTGCAAGAAGTGTGGTAAGCATTTCAAGCGCTCGTCTACATTGTCCACCCACATGCTAATTCACGCTGATATCAGGCCTTTTTCCTGTGACTTTTGCGGCAAGAGATTCCATCAGAAATCCGACATGAAGAAGCACACGCTTGTCCACACAGGCGAGAAGCCACACGAATGCCGCTACTGCGGCAAGTGTTTCAGTCAGTCATCCAATCTCATCACGCACAGCAGAAAGCACTTGGGGTTCAAGCCATTCTCTTGTTCGGTGTGCAGGAGAGCATTTTACCGCAAGGTAGACCTCAGACGTCACAATCACATTCACTCCAGAGGCTACGAACATGACCGAGAAGATGATGACTGAAGCTTCTGTCGCCCATTCGCATGCTGCATCAGAACACTGACGAATGAACTAGTAACTACCCATCACTGCTCTTTCCTATGCTTGCGGTGTCAACACAGGCTAAATGCTGCATCAGAATACTGACGTATGAACTAGTACTACCCCCATCACTGCTCTTTTCTAAGCTTGCGGTGTCAACACAGGCTAAATGCTGCATCAGAACACTGACGCATGAACTAGTAACTACCCATCACTGCTCTTTCCTGTGCTTGCGGTGTCAACACAGGCTAAATGCTGCATCAGAATACTGACGTATGAACTAGTACTACCCCCATCACTGCTCTTTTCTAAGTTTGCGGTGTCAACACAGGCTAAATGCTGCATCAGAACACTGACGCATGAACTAGTACTACCCATCACTGCTCTTTCCTAAGCTTGCGGTGTCAACACAGGCTAAATGCTGCATCAGAATACTGACGAATGAACTAGTACTACCCCCATCACTGCTCTTTTCTAAGTTTGCGGTGTCAACACAGGCTAAATGCTGCATCAGAACACTGACGCATGAACTAGTACTACCCATCACTGCTCTTTCCTAAGCTTGCGGTGTCAACACAGGCTAAATGCTGCATCAGAACACTGACGAATGAACTAGTACTACCCATCACTGCTCTTTCCTCAGCTTGCGGTGTCAACACAAACACACCGCTGCAAACCGTTATGCTCCGCTGACCGAAAGAACGAAGGCTCTGGAGTTCAAATACAAATTTCCTAGGTTTTAAACTTTTTTTGTAAATAACTTTATAACTTGATAAACTCACAGTGAATTACAAATTAAGAAAACTCCAACCTGTTAAAGTTTTACGCTTAGCTTGAAAGTAGTTGTGTTGTTTTTCGCGAAACATTTCACAGGATCGTAGCTGAACGTTTAAAAGGTATACGTATAGCTTCGCCGTAACGAGCTGCGAAGGCGCTAGCGGGGTCTGGGTGCATGCCCTCCACCCCCCCCCCCCCCCCAATTTCTTTTAAAACTCTAGAGTCTCGAAATGCTATTTCCAGCATTCTCCAGGAGATATTTGCCAATAAATACATAGTAACATGCTATGAATTGTCAGTATATTTTTATTAGCCAGTAAGAATTTCAGTCACAATTGCAGCATCGTATGAAGGGGTAGTCAAAATTGAATTTTTCCTCAGATTTCAAGTTTCACATGCATATCTAAAATTATAAACAAAGATGTTTGCCTTCGTTGTCTTTTTAGTTTCGGCGGGAAACTGGGGGAATGCGCGCGCTGGGCTTATTTAAAGCGCATGCGCGATGACATGTTGCCGCGGTGTGCAACACAGAAGACTTCTGGCTCACGAAACTCTTCAAGCACGAAAGTTCAGTCCAAAAAAATATAGATACGATACTTTTCTTCAGAGAATTTGATGAGAAAAGTTCCTCGTGAATGATATCATCTTAGACATGAGTAAGTAAATTTGTTATTATTAGAATTAATAAAACTGTCAGCTCACGATGAAGTGTATCATGGTATATTTTTTATCTGTGCTTATAATATTTTACGAGAGCATCGTAAGAACGTGCGATTTCATTGGCTAATAGATTTGATCTCAGCGTGCATGATTTTCGTATGAATGCAAGCAGGGGAACCGCGTTAAAACAGCTAGAAGATGGTTCTCCAGGTTCTTTATTAGGTAGTTACTGAGGCTTGCAGCAATATAAAATATTGCAGTCAGCTGTCGGCCGAAGTAACTCTCTAATAAATAATGCACGTTCGAGGTCTTGATAGTTGATAGGTGGTGCATCCGCATCTTTTCAAGACGTTTTAAGTATATTAAGGCCTAGGTCAAGAACAATCACACCCCTTAGAATTAAATGGGTGGTTTACTTTCGAATTCGGTTGTCTATAGCCGATAAGATTGAGTTCACTATATCTCATGTAGAGTCCACATTTTAACGTTCTGGCAACGGTGGTCTCATTTTCAAGAAAATATGTTATAAGGCTTCGGGAGGAAAGTAGAGCGCACAAAGGTCAGAATTTAAACCGATGGAACTTATGCAGTTTACCATGTAGCTTTTCAGTCCAACTAGACATCGTCGAAAAGTATGTAAATTCGTTAAAAATTTCAAATTTACTGCCTTAATTGACCGTCCTCTTAAAATTTTCAATCGTCTAGTTGGACCAAGAAAGTATGCACTAACCCTGAATGAATTACAGTAAAATACGCGCCATAGTAAAACGCTTTACCTTCCTACCAGAGGCTTTTATCGAATTTCCTTAAATTAAAGTTCAAACTGTTACATTACATGTTTCTATGGAAGCTGTCATGAGAAAGTATTAGCCTCGTGACTTTATGGAATCTGTCAAAGTGTCATGAAAACTACTTACAAGCACGAAGCCGATAGACCACCCCTCTTGATTTGTGGCGGCCATTTTGGAAAATATTGTTATCCAGGCCTTAATGTACACGAATACGTCCCTTGAGGGGTTCCCTTGAGCGTGCATGGATATTTTTTTAACAAAAAGGCTTCTCACAAGCCTGGCCTCCTGACCTGGCCCAGTCTTCCTCGACCGCTCCGTAAACTGGAAGGTCGCGGGAAAGAGAGTCCAGTAGATATTGCATGCGCATGCGCAAAACTGTCCAATTAGGGAAGTGGTCAAAACAATGGATTTCGAATGGGACCCAATTTTGTCACGGGACGGTGGTGGGTGGCGGGTAATACCCCCAACCCCTTTTTTCGAGGGTGATTTTTTAATTTCTCGCGTTGTAAAATAGGGATACCTGATTTTAATGCAGGCACACGTTCTTCTCTGCCTGTAGAAACTAGAATTATAGTTACTTCTTCAATACATATTTTATTCAAGAAGATATCTGTGGTCAAAAATCTAGATTTTGCCAAAATAGGTGGTGGATTCCGGGTACAACCCCCCTTCCATCAAAATTGGGTCCCGCCAGAGTACCATTGTTTTGACTTCTTCCCTTAGGAATAAGGTCAAATTCGCGGGAATATTCGCGGGATTTACCGAATAAGTTTTTCTTGTGTGAAGGTTTAAAATGGCCGATTCTCAGTGAGAATTTATTACAATCAACGAATCAAAAGTGTGTTGTGGCGAAGATCTTAGAAGTCGCATACGAAAGGAAATAAAGTACACACCAGCGACTTGCCAAACCCAGTGCTGAAATTGACGAAAGCGTCGTTCCCTAAGCTGTTCACTTTGGTACAAATTTATAATTGCACACTTTCAAGGCATGTTTGACAGCATTGAGAAAGGTTTAGCCGAAATTGGACGCATAACGTTGATACAATTCAATAAACACCATAGTGAGAGGAAACAGAAACACAGCCACATCGCTGTAAACACCGATAAACCTATAGGCCATGTCAATCGAATACTCGACCATTCCAGCCGATATGAGGCTCCTTTGAACTCGGCATAATTGTCCAGAAGTCGCTATCTTTAATGCTGTCCCAAAACATCTGACAGGAAGTGTCGTTACCAGCGAATGGGAGTAGACTCTTCCACAGACCCCGTTCGTCTGTTACAGTACAATGGCATCGCGATTTTGATTGGTTAGCCCATTGGTACCGGAAAGGTATCAGATCATGCCAACAGGATGTGGAAAGAGATTGCTATTCGATTAATCCTTTTAATAGTCTATCCTAACCATCCAGAAGACATTATCACTGTCACCATAAGCCTTTTAAATGCCAGTACAGCACAGCAAAAGAATATTCTGAGACGAAACGTGTGCATGTACGTAAGCCTGATTTTCTTTGCCAGGTCAAATTTATACCACCTCGGTAAGCCCTCTTTACCGCCAGTTTTGTGTCAGTATTTTACTGTTTGCTTCATTCTTTATTTCCCTATTACCACCTTATTTCAGTGGCTTGCTGCCTTGATCAAAATGCACCACCGGATCTATGTTTCGAACTGCGATCTGCCTGGACATATTATTCTGCTTGAAAACATGCACAAATATCGAGCTTGGGCTCCCTATGGCTTTCTCGATCTTAATAATTGACAGCTAAGTTGGAAAAAACCGTACCTTGGTTATGCTAAAACATCACTTCGCCTCTCGTCAACTATAGCCTGATAGGATAGGATAAAACTTTATTTATACACGGTGTGTCCTTCAGGTATAAATATATTTAGTAATGTAATATATAATAACAATATAAAGTCAAAAGATAAGAATGAAATAGCCATAAGGCTATCAGCTGTTATTGTTCATCACAAAGTTGTCTTCCGCTCTCAGCGGGCACTATTACACAGTTGAGTGTGTCCGTAGAGGAACTATCAGATACAAATAGACTGTGTCCGTCGAGGAACTATCGGCTGATAGTTGCCCGCGGAAATTTGATGTTCTTAAAACAAATAAAAGCCCGAGAACGAAGTTCGAGGGCTTATATACTAGTTTTAAGAACATCAAATTTCCAAAGGAAACTATCAGCCGTTATAGTTCACCACAAAATTTTGGCGCGCGCTCATTGGCTAAAAGCGATCACGTGACGTGATAGTTGTCGTCCGCGGAGGCAAACTATCAGGCGATAGTGCCCGCTGAGAGCTGAAGACAATTGTGTAATGAACAATAACGACAAATAGACTGTTATCGGCTGATAGTTTCCCTTGGAAATTTGATGTTCTTAAAACTAGCATATAAGTTTTAAGAACATCAAATTTCCGCGGGCAACTATCAGCCGATAGTTCCTCGACGGACACAGTCTATTTGTATAATAGTTCCGAGACAGACACAGTATATTTCCGTTATTGTTCAACTCAAAATTGTCTTTCATGCTCAGCGGGCACTATCGCCTGATAGTTTGCCTCCGCGGACGACAACTATCACGTCACGTGATCGCTTTTAGCCAATGAGCGCGCGCCAAAATTTTGTGGTGAACTATAATATACAAATAGACTGTGTCCGTCGAGGAACTATCGGCTGATAGCTGCCCGCGGAAATTTGATGTTCTTAAAACAAATATATGCTACTTTTAAGAACAGAAAATTTCCAAGGGAAACTATCAGCCGATAGTTCCGAGACAGACACAATCTATTTGCGTTATTGTTCAACACAAAATTGTCTTTCGTGCTCAGCGGGCACTATCGCCTGTTATAGTTCACCACAAAATTTTGCCGCGCGCTCATTGGCTGAAAGCGATCACGTGACGTGATAGTTGTCATCCGCGGATGCAAACTATCAGGCGATAGTGCCCGCTGAGCACGAAAGACAATTTTGTGTTGAACAATAACGCAAATAGACTGTGTCTGTCTCGGACCTATCGGCTGATAGTTTCCCTTGCAAATTTGATGTTCTTAAAACTATCATATAAGCCCTCGAACTTCGTTCTCGGGCTTATATTTGTTTTAAGAACATCAAATTTCCGCGGGCAACTATCAGCCGATAGTTCCTCGACGGACAGTCTATTCGTATAATAGTTTGCATCCGCGGACGGCGACGTGATCGCTTTTGGCCAATGAGCGCGCGCCAAAATTTTGTGGTGAACTATAATATACAAATAGAGTGTGTCCGTCGAGAAACTATCGGCTGTTATAGTTCACCACAAAATTTGTTGTTCTTAAAACTAGCATATAATGAGTTCTCGGGCTTATATTTGTTTTAAGAACATCAAATTTCCTCGGGCAACTATCAGCCGATAGTTCCTCGACGGACACACTCTATTTGTATAATAGAAACTTCGAGCTCGTAGATTTACCGCAAGAGCCATTAGCGCATCAGTTACTGTTGGCACATTTATTAGTTTTTTTTATCACAAAATATCATATCATAATATCATTATTATTGCAAATGCAGTTCCAAATGTGTAATATCTTGAATAAATTGAATATAATACAAAAAACTAGATTGTGTTTAACTGGAAATAAGTAAACTATCTAATACTGTTTTTAATATGCTACCAAATATTTTAAAACATTGAAGAACTACGTAGAATATTTCTAGAATTTCATATTTGTTTACTTTTTTACTGAAGATGTTGGACCCACTATAAACATGTGCCATTGAAAGAGTGACAGACCATGAAAATAAATGCATGAAGTTTATACAGCTATTTAAAAAAAACGTCGGTCATTTAACTGAAGCCAAGGGATTATGGGAATTCATAGGACAGCAGATTTGAATTCTGACATCTTCAACATCTGTTTTTGTTTGCTTGATGTAAAATGCACAAACGTATAATGTTTTATCATTTGCCGTTATTGACCTTGTACCTATGCTCCCTTTCGTTCTGATCGAGGAGGTTTAGTCGAATTCACCGAACCGTTTTCACAGGACGCTGTCTTGTCTGCAATGAAATGAAGACAAGGCTAGAGTCCCACCTGTGCAGTACAAAGCACGGGTGGACGGGAAAGTTCGTATGTCTTATGTCTGTGTATTTCCATCAGATTCGCACTTTTCAAATTGTCATCTTAATAAAGACCTTGAATCATTAAAACTCTCCATTTTGCAAAATCCTTTAAAAAGAAAACTCTGGCCCCACTGTGTTTGCTTTTCTAGGTTCGGAAACCAGAGAACATATTAAAAATAAATATTATTGTTAATCTAATAATTCATCTGTAACTGATCGGTTCCATAGTTCAGAAATTCGCACTTAGAATTCCATGATAATCGACACACATGAAGTGATAAGTTATCTTATCAGTTATCGCCCACGAAATCTCAGAATATCACTTTAAATAAAAGCAAAGCGAATCAAAATTATATTGAAAGAAAGAGAAAGTGTTTATGAAAATCATCTTCAAATGAACTAAGTATCAAATATACAATAACTTGAACACGAACGAGGCGAGGAGGTGATAGCTTTTCGGCACTGAGTTTAGGGTGGGGCAGAATCAGCCATGAGCTTATTTAAAGTATACGTGACATACCAGTTATTAGATGAATACTTGTCAAGTTCATAATTCCACAGTGCAGTCTCTATGGCTTTTGAGTGCACTTTTCAATACTCGTGAAACAAATGGATGAATTTATTAAACCAGTCCTAACGTAACTTACTGTTTTTTGGGGACGAGTTCTACATCATAATTTTTAATATTTTTATAGTCAAAGCTAATACAAATTTTAAATCAACTGTCGGTAGAATGTTTCAGAAGAAGACTTGTAAATAATTAAGTATCTGTCATTATCTTAGGGCATTTGCACAACAATACCGGTTGCGCAAGTGCGAATAAACAGATCGTCATAATAAAGTAAAATAACTGACAGAATGTTTTGACTTCCAATCAGATTCCAAGACTTCGAATGTGTCATGTTCTTGTATATCTCATGCAGTTTTCCCCTGTTGACAGGAAGATCCAAGTAAAATTATTTAGAATCGTGGATTTTTCATATTCCGTCCTTTGCAAAGATAACATCTCGGAATATTATGAGTGAATCATTTTCGTAACAGGTGTATTATTTACTAAAACCGCATCAAGCACCTTGTGCTCGCCTTCCCACGTCAGGCCACCTGCCCACGATACTAGCGCTCTACGCTCTAAACTCTAATCTCGCTGCTGCGTATCAAATATTCACCAGTAGATTTTACAAGGCTAATCACTAACTGTGGAGGACTTGGGCGTATCGCGCGCATTGAGGCAGAACACGAAGCTCATCCTAGATAACTACTAAACATGCCTAGAGCATTCCTTGTGAGATCTAAACCTGCACTTTTCATCAGCCCAGAGCATCCAACTGCCTTTTCGTTCAAAGAACAAGGTAAATATATTTTTTGCTTTTCCCCCCGCGATTTCTTTTCTTTTCGGGGTTGTGCAATGAACCGTGCGACGTTTCTAGTACCTGAGTGAAAGCATTTCCAGCTAAATCCAAGAAAGGGTAGAGCAGAGGTAATCATGCGCTTAATTTCATGTTAAGGTTATTTAATTTAACGATGATCACTTCTAAGTATTTCCCCCTTTTGTTTTTGTTCTGAGAACAGTAAAACTCTAAACACGGATTAATTTCAACCCAAACAGTGTTGTCATCATATAGCATGCTCATTTCATAGTTTCTCACGGCATTTTATATCTTAAGGCACGAAGATACAAGGCAAAGATGTTGAGAAGTTACAAACAGGGCCACATAATGGATTTTCAGGCACGTCTTCAGCAATACCTGGTGTGCTTTCCGATTCAATCGATTCAAACAGAGGCAGTGATTCACAGGAGAGTGCTGCGATCTCAGAGCCGAAAGCAGCAAAGGGTGAGTCCATACTCTACTAGACCTTTCCTATTATAGTGGTGTAGCGATTGTCTTCGAGGAAAAAATACCCTCGCTGTTATATGTTGTTCATGTGAAAGTTTAAACGAACTTTTCAAGGAATTCCTTTGTCGGTCGGATACTTATTTAGGTTTGAATAACGAACATATTTGTGCATAGGTGCCATGACGCAGGAGTGAAGCTGTAGCGAAACAAAATGCGTTGATTTTGTCATCGAAGATAACGAAAAGAACCTCAGATGAGCTTTAGAAAGCATAACAAAGTAATTTAGAATAACTAAGTCAGTGTTTTTATGTTTTAAATATGCTATTTTCTAAGACAGAGACTCAGTTTAAACTCTCTATTTACTAAACTGGTGGTGCTACTGATTCAGTGCACTGATACTCGTCAGTTTATGGGTGGGACGTGAAGCACAATGCGCAGATCCCATTCCATATTTCATTGTTTACGTCGAAGATCCTGTTTATAAGTAGAAAACCAAAGTACGTAGATAATACTCCAGCAAATTCAATCTCTGCAAATTGCTGCGCGTTTTTTCTTCATTGAATTAAATACTGATTTAGTGCTTCAATGAGAGCCAAGCCGTCACTTAAACAAGCCCCTAAATCGCACGTCCGACTTGGCTCATTGCTAATTAACTTGGCTTGTTTTGCAGCTGGTATTTTAAAATGATTTTCTTCTTATTTTACACACTTACACTCAGACGCTTCAGTGGAAAGTATCCATCTTATGAACTCCGCTTTTAGTAGCGATTCTTAATACACCGTGATGTGAAGTTGGCGTTACATCTGACGGGTGTATTTTTCGGGTGGTTCCGTGCGGTTCAAGGATGGATAATTCTCTGAGTGGAAAGAAAGAAATCTTATATATCATCTCTTGGAAAAGTTATTTGCTCAGGGCAAATCAGAATACAAAGCCTATCCTGGTCAGGCGGTTTATTCTTCTTCGGATTTCTTACATTTCTGTTAGTTTGATCTGGAAACGAATTTGTTATCACCGAACATTTTTAGTTAAACTACAGCCGATCACTTTTTACAGACATTTTAGTTAAATTAAAGCCTGTAATCCGGCCCTAAATCACTTAAATTGCGCTGAAAATTGGCCCAGAGGATTGTAATAATGTTCTGGTTTGTCTAAGATAGATTTTCACACTTTGAAAACAAACGTGCTGTTTCCTGAAGAAATGTTTCCAAGTTACGTTTAAGTCAATGTCAAGTGTCTACCAGAAGTTCATGGCAGGTCCAATTTAATTTAAAGCGTACGACTTCAGTTGCTGATGCATTGAATTGAAAAGTGATTGATATCCTTTTCCATTTGTTTTGCTACCTGTTTCTCTCTAAATCTAGGCCTTCATTGGAATGGAAACATTAATTAATTCTGACTGCTATTTTTACGAGTATCATGCACGTCTTAGTATCAGTAATTAGGAAACATGTTTCAACATCCTTTTTTCTTTAGATCTATACGTACCTCTGTAACTATTGAACAGACAAATAGGGCCCAAGACACACTTAATTTCAATGAAAAAGCACATTTACAGCGAATATTGCGAGCATAATAAACAATACTTTTTAATGGAAAAAGAGTGTGAAGTTGACGTTCTTGAAAATCTTGAAATTTCATTTTATTTTATTTTTATCTTTCATTGTAGGGCTCTTAAAAACATTGTAAGAATATTGCAGCTTGCTTCATGCCATATGTTTCTCAATAGCAATTAGTATATTCGCAGTTTCTGAACGATTATGAATACAACAATCTCAGGCCGGTGAATCTTATAATATTCTAGTAATTCATATAAACCTACTTTAAAGATTCTTAGAATCTGTTACTTTAATCAGTGTTTGAAAGTGTCGACGATCACGATTCAGGGTAAGGTATTGATAGTTTGTGATTTAAATGTGGAGCTATTGGCTTGCTGTGCCTCTGACAACTAAGGAAAGAGACAAACAATATATTTGTAAAATCCAATATTAGTCTGCTACTTGAAACCTGAAATCCACCTACGCTTGAAAACTAGTCCTGAATATGTTGCCTTGGAGACCGCAATAATTTAGTCGCATTTCTTTAGCTGAATGTTCAGTACATGCAGGGATCGAAGAGAGGAAGACGGGTCTAAACTTTGTCCTAGGGTTTTAACACGAAGTAACGAGGATCATGATATCCTCAGTTCCTGGATTTTAAAAATGTGTAAAACGTTTAAGTATCAGTTTCCATGGCCATTTATGCATTCAAATTATTTTCAAATCTTTGAATAGAATGCGAGACATATTTCACAAAAGGTTTTCCATGCATGTTGCATGCATGTTGCATGCGTGGTGCGGCATACCGGATCCACCACATGCAACTAGAAAAAGTGTCCTTATATTGTCACTGAATATTTTGATGATTTCTGATGATTTTGTTCAATATTTGCCCCAGTGCAAAACCTCATTTTCTCTCCGGCACACAACCAGAAATGTTGTTCTGAAACATTTAAAAAAGCTATCTGCCTCAAAGGCAACCGGATTAGATAATATACGTGTAAAATTTTGAAAATAGGCGCCGATACTGTTTGCGAGTCACTTACATGGCTGTTCAATGCGTCAATTTCACAGGGGATCTTCCCCTGTGAGTGGAAACATGCAAAAGTAAGCCCTGTATATAAAAGTGGGACGCAGACTGATACAAACAATTATCGGCCAATATCCGTAATTT
Source organism: Actinernus sp. WN-2022 (assembly GCA_030867875.1). NCBI lineage: Eukaryota > Metazoa > Cnidaria > Anthozoa > Actiniaria > Actinernidae > Actinernus > Actinernus sp. WN-2022. The sequence goes on along the minus strand of JAOWCC010000936.1, from coordinate 78,720,953 downwards.
CAGCTATAGCTAAGGTATTTGAGAGGATCATCTATGACCAGCTATATACCTATTTGCAAAATAACGGTCTATTAACTAATTGTCAATCTGGTTTCCGAAAATTACACTCAACAGTGACCGCTTTGCTCCATGCTCCGGACAAATGGTCGTTAAATATTGACAAAGGTCTGATTAATGCAACTGTTTTTGTAGACCTGAAAAAGCTTTTGACACCGTTGACCACAATGTTTTGCTTCAAAAACTAGAAAGTTACGGCTTGACTTCTCCAAGTATTGCGTGGTTTAGATCGTATCTCAACGAACGAAAGCAAAGGTGTGTGGTCAACGGTGAAATGTCAGACTTTGGATACTCTCCTGTGGCGTCCCTAAAGGGACAATTTTGGGACCCTTGTTGTTACTAATATATATAAATGACCTTCCTGATTGCTTAAAATTCTCAGACACTCAAATGTACGCAGATGATACTTGTCTTACAATGGCAGGTTCATCATGTGATGACATTGAATCTAAATTGAATACAGACTTACAACATATTTATGAGTGGCTGAAAGCAAACAAGTTGAGTCTGAATGCTACAAAAACAGAGTTTTTATTAGTAGGCTCTCGCCAGAGATTCTCTCATGTGGCATGTCCAAACCTTGTAATTGGAGGCGAAAGCATCCCTAAAATAGCGTTCGTTAAGTACTTAGGGGTGCACATAGATGAAACATTGACATGGTCAAAACACATTGAGAAGATCTCTAAGCAATTATCATCTTCTATTGGAGCTCTCAAGCGCGTACGGCCCTACGTGCCCATGTCCTCCCTCAAGACTATGTACCACTCATTTATTCAACCTAAAATTTGATTATTGCAGCATAGTTTGGGAGAGCCTGGGTACTGAACTCAATGGTTGGTTCAATGGTTCGTTTATTTCACACAAAAGCACACAATAGGAAATATACATACATAAAGAAAAGTTTGTGAAGGATACGAGAGATACAACCCAGAGGGGTTAATTACAAACTCTTGCACCCTATTTGTTATTTATGATTAATCTAAGATGGCTGGATAGGCACACAATTACTGTATTTATAATTAGATAATTTTATAGTTGAAATACGATACTGAGTTCATTCTATTCATGTACAAGAGAATTAGCTTTGTACACAAATATGAATCACGGTGTGGAAATTAGATGTTTTTTGAAGTGTTTCTTAAAATGTTTATTTGAAGAACTGTATTTGATCTCTATTGGAATGTCGTTCCAAATTTTGACGGCTGCATATTTAACGCCGAATTTGCATAGTTTAGATTTTGTCGTGGCAAAAAAAAGGTTCTTATTTGATTTAGAGCGAGTAAACTCCAAAAACTCCAAAATAGGGCTGCTAGAATAATAACACAGTCTAGTTTCGATTCTAGCTCTGGCCCAATACTTCACGAACTGGGTTGGGACAGATTAATAATACGCAGGCGCAAACTTTTAGCAATAGAAATGTTTAAGATCTATAATAACCAAGCGCCTGGGTATTTAATACACAAATTTAATAGGGTTCATACACCATATAACACAAGAGGTTCATCATCAAAATTCCAACTGTCCCTCCCCAAAACGAATTATGGTAAAAAGCGATTCGGCTACAGAGGAGCACATATTTGGAATAATTTAACAGAAGACCTGAGGACTAGCAAATCGTTAAATACATTTAAAACTAAGCTAAATGGTCTACCTCCCTGCTTCTTTGACGCCTTATATTTTACTCTCTTACAATTACTATAGTTTCATATATCGTACACGAACGCTAAAAGAACTGACTGGCGTTTTTAGCAGATTTTAATGGAATGTAATAATATCATTTAATGTTGATGTATAGATTTTTACACACGGCTTTTATGTAAACCAGTCTTAGTTACTGTTAAAACTACCGTGTCTAAATAAAGTTTCTATCTATCTATCTATCTATCTATCTAATACTTATAAGAGGGTCTGAATGGGGTTAACTGACTACTGACAAACGGCCTTAAAAATAACTGACAACTGACAAATGACGATTTTTTTACTGGCAACTGACAACCGAAAAATAACTGACAACTGACAAATTTGGTGTTTGTGGGTCAAACATTGTAAATTTTCTCTAGCAATGATTAACTAGGACTAACTGACAACTGACAAATGGCGAAAAATTTAACTGACAACTGACATGTAGACCCCCCCATTCAGACCCTCTTATAACACACTTGGACTTGACAAAACAGGACTGAACACCATAAAATTAATGAAGTTTCTGTCTAGGAATGCGCAGCGCAGTATTGTTATACACAATCGGCAACATGTACAAGACAACCTATTTGAAATAGCTTTATACTTCAAAGACCTCTGTGTGTATCCCGGGCCGAGGGGGGTGGGGGTGGGGGTACTCCCTAAACATTAGGATGGGGGTGTGCCGCTGAGCCCTGTTCCAGGCCAATAAATTGTATTTTTATGGCCCTGTTCCAGATAAAATGGCAAAAAAGTCACCCTGTTCCAGGCTAGAAACAATGAAAAGATACCCTGTTCCAGGCAAAATGACAACAAGAAATCCTGTTTTAGAGCAGGCTAACGTCTGATATGATACGTGCGAGACGTTGCGCTCCACTCGCCACTCGAATCATAAACAGATAAACGGACTCTGCGTTTGCAGCGGCAAGGGATCGTGAATAACTCAAACTGTCCTGGGGCTCTTCCAAAACTTACGATCCTGTTCCAGACCAAAACAGTGATTTATATACCCTGTTCCAGACCAAAACAGTGATTTATATACCCTGTTCCAGACCAAAACAGTGATTTATATACCCTGTTCCAGACCAAAACAGTGATTTATATACCCTGTTCCAGACCAAAACAGTGATTTATATACCCTGTTCCAGACCAAAACAGTGATTTATATACCCTGTTCCAGACCAAAACAGTGATTTATATACCCTGTTCCAGGCCAAAACAGTGATTTATATACCCTGTTCCAGACCAAAACAGTGATTTATATACCCTGTTCCAGACCAAAACAGTGATTTATATACCCTGTTCCAGACCAAAACAGTGATTTATATACCCTGTTACAGACCAAAACAGTGATTTATATACCCTGTTCCAGACCAAAACAGTGATTTATATACCCTGTTCCAGACCAAAACAGTGATTTATATACCCTGTTCCAGACCAAAACAGTGATTTATATACCCTGTTCCAGACCAAAACAGTGATTTATATACCCTGTTCCAGACCAAAACAGTGATTTATATACCCTGTTCCAGGCCAAAACAGTGATTTATATACCCTGTTCCAGACCAAAACAGTGATTTATATACCCTGTTCCAGACCAAAACAGTGATTTATATACCCTGTTCCAGACCAAAACAGTGATTTATATACCCTGTTCCAGACCAAAACAGTGATTTATATACCCTGTTCCAGGCCAAAACAGTGATTTATATACCCTGTTCCAGACCAAAACAGTGATTTATATACCCTGTTCCAGACCAAAACAGTGATTTATATACCCTGTTCCAGACCAAAACAGTGATTTATATACCCTGTTCCAGACCAAAACAGTGATTTATATACCCTGTTCCAGGCTAAGAATTGTCAAAAACCATACCCTGTCGAGCGGCACGTACCCATATAGCCTATATATGGGAGTACCCCCACCCCCCGGAGTCCCGGGGTGTGTGTCCACCCTATTATCACTGTAAACTAAGCTACAAATTCAACCTATTTCCCCAAGAGATCCAATAATGAATTTGCATACGGGAAGAATCACAAATCACTAGCTCCTTTCTGATATTCTTATTTGACTGGAGAAAGCTTTAATCGCCAAAGTGGCTTTTTTTCCCCTGTAAGCTCTCAAGATGGCACTCATTACATATTTATATAATGTATGTGTATTGTTATACCAAAGTGTTAACTTTCTAATTAGGTTAAAGCAAAACAATATGAGCACGAACTTTATGAATATACATTTAAAGAAAGTAGAACAGAACTGGCACTGATGTCCAAAGTGAAATGGACTTGAATAAAGCAATTAGAAAATGTCTGACAGACATTTGACTTTTGTCTCCCTTTTTTTCAGTTCTTTTTTATTTGGGCAAATAATTAATGTTTACAACTGTTTTATAGAGAGAATAGAGCTAAGGCCTAGAGGTTACAATGTTTTTAACAGCATATAGGAAAAGGGAACAAGAGAAAACGAAAATAAATTAAACATTACAGTGCAAGTGTAAATAATGATACAAAAAAAAGCAGCACAGAAAACAAAGCAAAAGAAAAGACAAAGTAATTGTATTAATACGAGCTACTCATGGTAGAAGGAGAGAAAAGCTGGCAAGCTAACTTGACTATAACATGCCTAACAAACAGATAATACTTCTCAACGTCATAGAGAAAAACTTGGAAAACAACTGACGGAAACCATCGGACGAAAATTCTGCTGGTAGATCTAATCAGTCAAACGGTAAATAAGAAAGAATAAAGAGTCCAAGGGGTATATACTTCATGGTAGTGTTTCGTCCATATATAGTCCCTTGCATAATCATTTCCTCTACTGTTTTACAGTATTATGCAGGGAGACTATATGAAACACTACCATGAAGTATATACCGTCCAAGGACTACGGTAGATACAATATACGACAAACCTCTGCTTCTAGGCTGATTACAACATGACGTATAAAATAATTATTCCTGACATGCCTGTAGCGAGCGTATTCAAATAGCCGTCCCAACAGGTACCTATACGACTCAATTCAGGTTTCGTGTATTTTTCATTCAAGTACGTCATGACTGCACATTATTCTGTGCACGTTTTCTTTTCGTGGTAATTAAGTTACCACACGATAATAAGGGCCAATACTACGGCTATTTCGACTAAAAAAACTAGTCCTCTACACCGCAAGAGATCCGTTAAAACTGTGCCTTACTTATAATTAACAGCATTGTGTAGTTCTGTGTACACAAACGTTTGTCATTTAACCACAGGAGGTTTTGATAAAACACAATCTGTTCGCGGGCTCTGGGAATGCGATTGGATAAAACAGTCTTCAGCCTTCAATATAGCGCATGCGTATACATGTGATTGTGGTGTGAATCAGATCAATGCTAATATAAAGATGGCGAGAGAGGGAATTCAAGAAAATTGTCATCGTCAATTCTAGTGTTTTATTTTCGTTTCTGTTCGTAAACTGGACTAATGCCTTTCTATTTTGTAAGACCACAGGCAGCTCAAGCTAACAACATGAGACATATGGTGAAAAAAATACCAATTATCGAAATGGTAGAAATATTCGAGAATTTCCAAAATAAACGGCTTGCTTGCCTTCTCTTCGTTGTCTTTTGATGTGTTTCTGGGTACTTTGGGGGCGATTTTCGTGTTTTTTTGTATGAGATTCTCTCCACTAAAGAACAATAAAAAACGAAAACCTAGAAACACTTCAAAAGACAACGAAGAGAAGGCAAGCAAACTTATTTTGCGAATCCTTGAATTTTTCTACGTTCTCGATATTTAGCATTCTTTCGTCAAATATTTGTTAGTTTGGGCTGGCTGTGGTAAGACAAACACACACGTATCGAGTGCCCATTCTGACGCAAGACTCATAATTTCCAAGAGAGTACGTGCTTATCATATAACCGATGCTGTTTGGAAAAGAACCCGAATCGTGCCCTGACCAATGCACTGCAGGTGTACAATGTAAGAATTGTGAAGCTGGTTGATTGTTAGGCTTCGCAGCATACATGAAGATGTCACGTATCCAAGCAACACAGTGAAAAACTATCTATAAACTGTTTCTCGGTGAATCTAGGGATGTTCTCTTTAGGGACCGGCCATTTATTAGAGGGGGGGGTGGGCTGGTGCATTTTCATTTTCCTTAACATAATTTCAAGTGGCCCTGCTCATGTCACTGCATAAAATAATGTGGCCCCCCAAGAGAGTGCACATGAAATGACATGACCCACCCTAAATCACAATAACATTTATGATAGAGTGAAGGACTGTTATACACCAGATTTTGTTGTTTTGTTATATCATTTTTGATAATAAATTTGATTGTGGTTGATCCCTTCAGGACCGTTTTCTTTAGTAGAAAGGAAAATGGAATGCACAAAATTACATGGCCCCTCAGAAATGGTTGCAGAATTTTGTGCAGCCCCCCATTATTTGGTGCACAAAAAGGTATGACCCCCTCCCCATTTGCACCAGCCCACCCCCCCCCCCCCCCCCCTCTAATAAATGGCCGGTCCCTTAGTAACCAGTGCTGTGCCCAAAACGCTCAGTCGTTAAATCTACAAATATAATAGTGATACACGTATCTCAATCACCTAACCCTCTCGAAATGAACTGATTCGGTTGGATCCTTTCCCCCTGATATAACAACTTCATGACTCACTGAATATGAATTTCATTTAAAAAATACAATATTATATTAATAGACGCAACACGCGACAGATTCAAAACACCTTTTTTTTGCCCCAAGCATGAAAATGCACAAGAATGTTTCAAGATGATATCCTCCATGTCCGAGTTTATCTGTTACCGTCCCGGCATAATTAACATACGTTATTTGAAAGTTGCATTGGGAGGTAATTCATGAGTCGATATAAAGATTAAAGTTTGAAAATAAGATAAAAACATGCATTTTTAGAGACAACTATATATTAAATTATATTATCGTAAACATATTTAGCTGATGGCTTTTGGAGTGTCTTTTGTGGGTTTATTAGTGCATATTTAGCTGATGGCTTTTGGAGTGTCTTTTGTGGGTTTATTAGTGCATATTTAGCTGATGACTTTTGGAGTGTCTTTTGTGGGTTTATTAGAAACAATTGTTTCTCTGTATCGGGTTTTTTTTTTGGCAAGTCTAAATGTTGAAAATAAATTTTCTCTTAGCTTATTATAAATTGGGCATTTTATCAAGAAGTGCATTTCGTCTTTGATATCTTTTTGACATTTTAAACAGATTCGTTCTTCCGGTTTTTTGTATGGCCTTGCGTGTCTGCCTTTTTCTATTGCTAGGTTGTGATTACTAATTCTTAGTCTAGCTAGAGCAGTTCTGTGTTTCATGTATTACCCTGGATGCCAGAGGTTCTACTGTTAGAGAGAGCAGTAGAACCTCTGACATCCAAGGTACATATGTATATGTTGTTTTAAATAAGCGGTATGTTCTTAATTTATTTCGCTGTTGGGATCTTTTCCTATTATCATTATACACTTCGCTCAGCCAGTGTTGAAATTCATTATCTCTTAGTCTCTGTTTGATGTACTTAAGCCATACCTTTTGTTGAGTAATATTGTCTTGATCAAACCAAAGCTTCATACCAAAGATTTCCAAAGGCCGCAATGAAATAATATTTCTTTGACTTTCTTACTCCAGTATGCTTTGTTATTTTCGTTTTTTCTTTCATGATAGAATATGAGATACAGTAAGATAATTTCGTTATCTAAATCAGTTTTATCCATAATTTTATGCATCTATGTTTTGTATCCACATTTAGGAGAAATCGACTGACCTAGCTCTGCACGGCACGCGTTATTGCTTGCGTATTTTCCGGCACCAAGTATAGCATCTTGCAAAATTTGATGTGAACGACCTCCAAGTGGTCTCTGTTTGATATTTCTGATTGGTCTGTACCCCGTATTTCACTTCATAGAGGATTATAGGTTTCACTAATGTATCAAAAAGTGACATTGTAAATTTGAGATTTGTTCTTAAAAAACGTCCATTTCTTTTCTGAGTTTTAAAGTGCTTTCAGAGCAGTCTTTTTTAACTCTTCTCTGGCTAAGTTGAAGTTACCTTATAAAAGGCAACTTAGTGGTGCGCCACCGGCTGTGATATCATTATTATTTGCGTCGTTTACTGATCAGGGAGGTCGTTTAAATAGAGGTTGAACAGGGTGGGGGATGACATGCACCCTTTCTAGACGCCTGTACATGTATAAAATCTAAAGGCTGGTGTTACCTTATTGTCTAGTTTAACTACTGAAGAGTCATGGGAGTACATCGAATGCTATTTGCAGTGATATCCAGGAGTCATTGGTACCTGACTCGATTTCAAATAGAGTTTCCAGGGTACCTGACTCGATTAGTTTTGTACAAAGCTATTTCAGGTATCCTGATACCCTCCCTAATTTAATTAGATGTTTTATCTTAATTCTTGTAAATTACGGGTGTGAAATGGGGGGAGGGGTGGGGCGACGGTTGTAACTCCCTGAACCCACCCTCTGGATCCTCCTCTATTTGATATTTAAACATTTTGTTTATAAAGGAATAGGTAATTCCTCTTACCTGTTTTTGTCAGTAACCATGATGGCAAAGTCTTTCAGTTCTGGTGTCTTAATCCTTTTCAATTGAATCGAAAGAAGGGAATAAATGTTTCACCAGAATGTTACCTCTTACAGCCTTCCGTTAGTTCTGTTAACCACACAGTTTAAAAGCGGACCATGCAGGCATAGAGCGCGTCTAGCAGAGTTAACTGAGTTGCTGTTTTACTTTTGCTATTGGTATTGTGGGGAAAATACTAATTTAATATTCGATTCCCATAGCCCAATCCAAAATATATATATTTTGATTTTAGTTCGACTGGGTAGCATACTGGATCCGCGTTTCATGAAATAATTTTACGCATACCATAATATAGGCTACGGCATTCACGTTATAAAACAGAAAGGTTTTATTTTCGTCTCTTGATTTATGCTCGTAGGAATTATATTCTGACATAGTTTGTGGTGGCTTACTGAAACACTCCCAGCCCTAAGTAAATCAGTGAATTTAGTACAAAACAAATGAAAATGTTACGCATTGTGCTTCTAACTTTCTGGTATATATTAAAAAGAGAACAATGTGAACAATTTCTTAAAGATACATGTACCAGTTTGAATTGTACTTTTGGAATTATCACTTTTGTCGATAATATATTTTGTTATCGAAGTTATTGTAAGTTACAGGGGCGTAGGTAGGATTTGGCCAAGGGAGAGGGAAGGATCACGACACGAGCATTTGTGCTTGCTATTCATTCAATAATTTACCCAAGGGGGCCCACAACCACTCTAGGACCCCCTAGCTACGCCCCAGTGAGTTACGAGTTTGGCTGCTAACGTTAACCGTAATCGTATCTGATTAAATCTTAGCTTTTATTTGATAATTGCATATTACGGCATTACTCTTACTAATTAGCACCAACTCTTAGAAATAATACAGCGAGAAGCCTTTAAATAACGCGGGTTAGTTATGACGTCATTGTAATCATCAAACCAAGTTTATAAACAATTTCAGTAATGTTTGTGCGTGATAAAAATTGGATTCGCTCCAGCATCACTCATGGAATAGCTGTTATTTATCTAGAACTCGTAAACAAGCTAAGAGGTTTCTCGCAAATTAGTGACACAATATCTGTGTCGCTGTGTTAAAATGTTTCCTTGAATTAAATATAACCACCTGCTGAAATCGAAAACTATAAAAATGCATCTTAAGGAGATAACATACTTCCACGCCCATGCACTAACACGGGTATTATTTTACCCTTTATTACTCAGAATATGATGAAAAATATATTTCAAGTAAAAACCAGGAATTCCCCGGTGGAGGTTGTGAGAAACAGAAAAAAACAGTGTTGACAGTAGTCATGAGCGATGGAAAAAAGGTGGGAAATGAGGCGACAAAGTGCGAAAAAATGGCGGGAAAAGGACAGTTCGCGCGCCGGGAAGCGATGATGGAAGAAGATGAGGTATGGCGGGAAAAATTAGTGGGAAAACAAGAGATGAGGAAAGCAGGTAAAAGTTTATGAAATTGTTTTTCAACTCAATTACTGGTAGCAAGAAGTCAGTTCTCTTTTCTCTTCGTGACATATACATTCGGTTTTGTACCTTAATGTACAAGACATTGTTAGTGGAAAAACGTTTTGGAACAAATTGATGTGAAACGTAAAATATAATGCAACATTTGTGGAATTAGAGGAAAATATTATGAAGTAAAATGCGGCGATATAAAAATACATGTATTCTAATTCTTCCCATGAATACTGACTGAGCTGGGAAGTATATCAAAACTCGTCTTAGCTGTCAAACTTTGTCAATCATTGTAACAAAATTCGTTTTTCACTGCAGTGCTTGATTCGCATACAGACAGAAAATGTCATAATGAGAGGTTATTTTAGTTGCAGTACTTTTAATCGAAGGTAATAAACACTTCACTAGACCGGCAAACAAGGAAAGCAATAAGAACTAAAGCACCAGTGTGAACGCCATTTTTCAGATATTAACTAGATTGGGAAAACAATTTTACGCCAGCAAAGAGTAATGTATCAATGGAATATTCTGTTCATTATGAGGCTGAGATACTCAATACCTGCGGCAGGTCCAATCTCTTACTATTTTCTCAACAATTCATTTTACCCGCGTTTGACCCCTCGCCATTCATCTATTGTCTTGTTATTAAGGGTACATATCTTGGGCAATAAATATCCAAATCTGCCGAGATTCTCCGGCCAACGGATCTTGATTCCTAGAATTTCATGTTCGAAAGCGTAAAGTCCTAATTCGGCCACATTAAAGCGAGTTGTGAGAAGAAAATTAAATTATTTTTCACTAACTATTAGGTAATAGTAATGTGTTTCTTCGTTAAATGTTCATCGCCAAACTAACCGTAAATAAACCTGCACAACTGTCAGTGATAACTGTAGAAATGCGACGAACAACTCAATCAGTCGACAAACTTTCTGCCTACATGTACTGAGGCGGCAAAGTGGCGAGTATCATTAATCAGTTCTGTATATCATTTTAGGATCCCTGCCAAATATACGCAACGGCTTATGAATCTTCAAGAGTATTAATCCGGATTTGTATTTATAATAATGTAAAGATACTAATACTTTTTAGAAAGTCCCAATTAGGAAAATGATTTTTCCACAGAAAAGTGTCGCCATGATTCGAAGTGGCCATGATTGAGTTTTGTTTTTATGATTTCCTTAACAGATATTCCTCCGGAATTCTATCTACAAAGAAGACCAGAAGGCTTTGCTAAAAGCAACCTGTTTCGTTTCTCGGCTGACACTCTTGTTCCGCCACCCTTATGGCCTTATCCCACGCCAGCTACCGGAAGACCAGAATCCTTTTCACGTTGGATGCAGCAGTGGTCTGAAACACGGCGCGTGATGAACACATCTAATCCATTCCGTTACTATGACGTGTTTCCAGGTTCCCTACAAACTCCTAGGCCTGTTTTCCCCAACAATGGATTAACAACAAGACTTCATCAAGAAGAGTTGCATCAAAACCAAGAAGATGTCAAGAAGCTGAAACAACCGTGGATAGAGATACCAAAACCCGGCGAGCACTCTTCGAAAAAGTGTATCTTTACATGTTCTATATGTGAGAAGATTTTTAACAATTCTATCAGCATGAAACAGCACATGATCGTACACTCGTCAAGGAAGCCATTCCAGTGTGATGTCTGCGAAAAAAGCTTTAAGAGGTCATCCACGCTGTCCACTCATATGCTCATTCACTCCGATACCCGACCATTTGAATGTGAGTTCTGTGGTAAAAAATTTCACCAGAAGTCAGACATGAAAAAGCACACTTATACTCACACGGGGGAGAAGCCTCATTGCTGTTCATTCTGTGGGAAGGCGTTTAGTCAGTCATCTAATCTCATTACCCATTGCCGCAAACATAAAGGATTCAAGCCTTTCTCGTGTCAAGAGTGTGACGTGGCGTTTTTCCGAAAAGTTGATCTTAGAAGGCATCTGTATACGCACAACCTTACGGACGAAATAGCTTCTGAATGTAGAGAAAGTCATTGCAAGTAGTTAACGTCCTTAAAGTGCCCCTACGATCAAATTTTGACATATCAATTTTTTCTCATATTCATAAAGTAGAGTTGCTATATTATTACCACTGAGTTCAAACCGATTTTCGATACGACGACGGGAAGTCTTAATTTTTGGACTCCGAATCTTGAATTTTACGTCCGCCATTACGCGAACCCGTTCCTGTGGGCGAGGAAAGCCTAGTCATTTTTTTGCGTACGTGACGTCATACACTTAACACAACAATACGTGTGGCTACTTTTCCCATACAAACCTTCACGCGAACTAACATATGTAGCAAGAAAGTGTACCATTTTCCCAAACAAAACGTTTTGAATAGAAATAATCTTTCAAGTTTGTGCATTGTACAGGACTGTAGCAATTTAACGAACCACAAAGCTGGCATTTCGCTACATTCAAGCCTTCTAGTTGAGTACCAAGAATACGGTTTGTAATTATCTTCTAGCCTCGTGTGGTTTGTGTACATTTTGAGGACAGAAGCTTCTCCATAATTGTTTTTATCACATGGAATAGCCGGTAAGATCGTACCAGAGTCCAATATAACAGTTCAGAAGAAGGCAAAAACAGCCGAACCAACTGACAGAATGTACTACTCAGACTACTACTAGTATAGATAAACCGAAAAATAAGCGGCTACGTTTGCTGAGACTCCAGTTTGTCATAAATAACTCGTATTGCTGTTTCCTATAAACAGATAAACCGATCAAGTATGCATTTTAATTTACTGCTAATTTTATTTTCAAGACAGTAAACCACAGAAGAAACCAATATTATTTAAAAGCTGCAGATCAGTCAGTTTCAATACATTTTTTTAGTCTGTTTAGTCTCTAGTAAATTCTTATCACTCACGATTTCATGTTTATAGACGAAAGCGAATTAATTTTATAGCAATTACGTTGTATTTTAGAATGTATTCGCCGGAAAATCTATTGCCGGGACACAGATAATTCTCGATCTCTCTCATTTATGTATCAGTCAATTCCAAACCCGTGCATCCCCCCTACCGGGCCACCCCCGGGCATTTGATCAGAGGCTTGCTACCGAGGGTGGGGAATTTGACGAGTATCTAAGCCCTCAGGGGCGGGCATTTGACAAACAGTGGGGGTGGGGCATTTGATCGGTGTTCAAAAAATACATTCTTTCTGTCTACAAATTCGCATCGCTCGCGTCGAAATGGCGAACGTACGTGTCTTCGAGGACTTTCAGATTTGTAGAGGCCTGGTCTGCCAATTTGAAGGCCACTTTCAGAGGTAAATTGTTTATGTTTAAACCTATAAAGTTTTGCTTCATGAACTTTGACCGACTGCGTGATATTAAGTGCGTGACAAGATTTGTGATAAGTTGAATTTGCTGCGACCCTCGACAGCGCGCGAGTTAAAAACTTAATTATTATATCGGTAAAAGTTGGGCCGATTGGTGCCTGTTGCATACTTTATATACCAAGAACATAAGCTAACATATTCAATTTCAAACCATTAATAATAATAATAATAATGTTTATTAAAGCACTTGATTGGCAATTTACAATAATAAAAATTGAAATTGAAAAACTCAAGTTTTCAGATAATACATTTATGGTATATAGTAATATTGTATAAAAGGCAATTAAGGTAATGTGTTTAAACATGTAAGGCTATGGGTTAGCATCCCATTTACGGACACAATATGGTAAAAAACTGTTACTGAAACGAGTACTTCTGCATTTATACAAGGGCAGCTTCCTAGGATTTCTAAAATTATAATAATGGTCAACAGGGTCAGGTAACAGGCTGCGGAGTTTACTAGTAGTGTTTAAATTGTTCTTGTAAAATGATTTACATAGAAATTCTCTTCGCTCCTCAAGAGTGGTTAGATCTAGTGCAGTTAGTCCATTAGTGTAGGACAGATGTGGAAAGATGACACGAAGAGCACGACGTTGGATTTGTTCAAGTTGATCACTTAGTTTGCGCGACAGTGAAGTGTGCCAAACTGGGCAAGCATACTCCAAAACTGGGCGGATGAAATAGGAGTAGACCGATCTTAGGTCTCCTGATGGAACGCCACTTCGTTTCAGGGATCGTAAAGCAAACAGACGCTTACTTGCTTTAGCGCACACAGTATCCACATGAGTCGACCACTTGAGGTCAGACGACAAGTGAACCCCAAGAAGTTTAATGGTCTTGACTGACTCAAGGGGCAGGCTGTTAACTGTAAGTGGTTCCAGCGACTTTGGGTCCTTAACGTAGGAGATGGTAAACTCTTTAGTTTTTGTGACATTCAGCTTCATATTATTAGACGATGTCCATTCACAGATCTTGTCAAGTTCCCGCTGTAAGACAGATGGCTCAATCGACGATAAGGATATGACCTCAAACACCGTAACGTCATCTACGTACTTGTACAAAGGGAGTGTAGCAGATAAATCATTCACCATAACTAGGAAAAATAAGGGCCCAAGTATTGTTCCTTGTGGTACCCCAGCATGAATAGGTTTCCAAGTAGAAGTAGAGTTACCCAGTTTCACCCGAAGCTGACGATCTTGTAAAAAGTGTGCACACCAGTTCAGTAGAATGGGAGGAACATTAAGTAATTGGAGCTTGTGTAACAAGATATTATGGTCAATTCTATCAAAAGCCTTAGAAAAGTCAATTAAACAAGAACGCACCACAGTTTTAGGACCACAGTTTCAGTTTTATAATACGTTTATTATAAAATATATAACTGAAACCAAGAACGATCGAGCCGGTAGAAATGATTGTTCTGATCTCTGACCGATTGAAGGTGGTTTTCACCGTCGGTGTTTCCTGTGAATTGTTTGAGTCAGAGATTCTGAATAAAACAATGATTTCATTTATTTGTCAATAGTCTTTGCCTTGTAAAATTTTCTGAGCCGGTCCCCGATGGTGGGGCATTTGAACAGCCTGGATGAAAAACTGGTGGGGCATTTGAACAGTTTTTCTGCCTTGGTAGTGGGGCATTTGATCGATTTTTTTTCAAAATGTTCAAATGCCCAGGGGTGGCCCGGGAGGGGCATGCACGGGTTTGGAATTGACTGATACATTACGAACTAGCAATAAAACAATGAACAAACTTAGGACTTATAAACTGATCATTACCTTAGTGATTTCTCCGCTGAATTCTCCCTGTAGCCCGGATCCAGTAACAGCACAACCTGAAAGCCGAACCAGGGAAAATATCCTGGGGAAAAATTGCCCAAAAAAGATAAGAAAACTTTGCTAGCTAGCACTACTTACTAGCAGGCGACTTCCCAAGCGACTATTCGTCCAGCTTTCAACTCGGTCGCCAGCGGCTCTATTTCCTCTAAATCATCTACATCCGGCAATAAATTAATAAAGACAGACAGAAAGACACATTATTATGTTCTGAAGAATCTGATGCAGATTTTAGGTCGTTATTTACTAAACCACGGCAAAATTCGCAGTGTGAATTTGTAGCCAATATAAGAAGAAATGTATGGGTTCGAAGCAACTTGAGAACGATGCGTTAAGTGTATGACGTCACATACGCTAAAAAAATGACTAGTCATTCCTCGCCCACGGGAACGGACGTGATTTTGACGGTGAACTCTCTTAAAATGTGTGTTCTAATTGGCCCCTTTGCAAACTTTTTTCACTGATTTGGATATTTCTACCACTGTTTGTTCTTATGGAATACAAAAAAGTGGCAAAAGAAATGGTCAAATTTCGTCGTAGTGGCACTTTAAAGAATATACAGTTAACACAAAACTGAACTGCAACTCTTCCAGGGATAGAAGTTTGTTGGAAATTTGTTGGAAATAGTTGGAAGTTGGAATTTCCATGGTTTTGCACACTTCCAATGGATGGAAATGTGCTGGAAATACCTTGAATTTTTTTCTGGAAACTCTAATTTCCATCCCATTTTCCGTTCAATTTTTCCAGTGAGACCGGAAAAGAAAAATGTTATTTGGTTATAATTATTTGTATATTCGAATTCCTGAAGTTTGTTTTTTAATAGTCAGTTTTGCGAAATCGATAAACTAGCATCCATAAAGTCCGGCAAGGCAAAGAACGTTAGAGAAAGTATTTCACTCTTTTCTTACGTTTACTTCGAATCATCAGCTCCGCGTAGCGTACCACTTTATGACTGTCATTTGGAAGTACAGAAAGGAACGCACGTACATTTCAATATATGAACACTGGGCATGCGCGAGAGGAGCCCACGTGCATCAACTCGTTCCCAGGAGTCTTTGCGCGCCCAATCCAAGATGGCGTCGAATGTACGCCATATTGGATTAGGCGTGCAAAGACCCATGGGAACGAGGACCAGTATGAAAGACTGAGCACGCACTAATTAACATCGAAACTGCTTTGCAGAAGACAAACTTAGCTAATAGTGGAAAAGCATGAATTTCTTTGCCAAGTTCAGTATTGAGACAAAGGTGATTGTGTAGGTTCCTGCAAGCTGAAGAATAAGCTGGGCTCCTGGTTTCAAGTGTTAAATATTTCACGGCAGCCAAGTTGAGCAGCCGTGTACCTTTACAGAATACATTAGGTTTGACAACATGACCACTGTGCAAACTGTGTTATACCTTTGGTGCGTGCAATGGTCTTGCATGGAAGCATACATAACATGCATTATTATATGGCTAAGTTATTTCACGAGCTATGATTGGTCAATTCGCGGTCCATAACTTCTCCTACGGACCTTCCGCCTACTTCTCGTACGGACCTTCCGCCTACTTCCCGTACGGACCTTCCGCCTACTTCCCGTACGGACCTTCCGCCTACTTCCCGTACGGACCTTGCGCCTACTTCCCGTACGGACCTTGCGCCTACTTCCCGTACGGACCTTCCGCCTACTTCCCGTACGGACCTTCCGCCTACTTCCGGTACGGACCTTCCGCCTACTTCCCGTACGGACCTTCCGCCTACTTCCCGTACGGACCTTCCGCCTACTTCCCGTACGGACCTTGCGCCTACTTCCGCTCTCAAAGAAAATGAAGAAGCTATTTAATCTTAATTATTAACCTTGTTCGCTCGGTCCATACCGTAAGTTATGGATCGTCGTGTTTTCTCCTTTTTTATGGCTGGCGCGCTTCGCGCTTGAGCCATAAAAAAGGGGTAAAACCTCGGTGCATAACTTAGGTACAGACCGAGCAAACGAGGTTAATAAGAGGTATTTATTCCAGCATTTGTGCATTTGCACTTGACATCAACCGGCCATAAAATAATCGTGCATGACGCTTTACAATTTCACATGTTAAAACCGCACTCAGTCAAAGAGAAATAAACATTTGAAGCATTTCGCACGCCACACGCCACACGCACACGCACGCCACACGCACACGCACGCCACACGCGCACAATAAAAGATGGTTCTCCATGTTCTCTAACAAACTAATGCACGCTCGAGGTCTTGAAAAACTGCGCATGTTACGAGCGGATAATTTAGCAGCTTTTCAAGACCTCTAAAGTGCGTTATTTTTTTATAGGACAAGGAAAAACATCTTCTATTTATTTTATAATATAAAATTCGATCTCAGGCGCAGAAATAAATAAATGTTCGAACGTGCATTCAATTAGTAAGAAAATCAAGCACGCTGAACAGCCAATGAAATCGCGCGTTCTTAGGATGTTCCCGTAATTTGTGTTATAATGTCTGTTGCGACTCCTATAATATGCTACTACTGAATTATAGCTCTATATTCAGAATTTATATTTAGAATATTTGTATTTGATAATGTATGTAGTATCTCGAATGTATTCCAAAGGTGAAAGGCAAGTTCCTTAAGACCAAGTTCGTTTTGTATGCGGCCGGATTGCCATGCACAGTTTTGGTAACATCCATATATTTTTCCATTTCCTTTATCCTTCAAAGTATTATTTGTACAGGCGCACACATGCGTTCATTATATTTTACCTTGAGTTTGAAATCTTGTATAAATGAACATGATTGTTGGATTCAGAATATTTTGATTTTGGGGTGCTTTTTGATAGAAAATGTTTCCCAAATCTTGTTGACCAAAAATGTTGAAAAACTAGAAAGCATTTGGCTGAGTATTCATGAACAAATAGATAAGTACAGAACGCCATAAATATACACTTTAACTTTTAATAGTACAGCTCCTGAAATGGAGATAAATCATGATTACTGGACATGAATGCAGTATTGAAAAATATATATACATTATGGAAAATATAGATTAAAGCTATTTTATGTAAGGCAATCACACAACGCCTTAAAATAAGTACGAAATATATGCTCTTCATTGTAAAAGCCCCGTGTATATACGTATAACGACGTTTTTGCAACAGATCTTCGAAATGCGGTGATTTTGACAGGGAAGCCGGAGCGAAATTTCAAGTGGGGGAGGGCGGCTAAATTAAAAAAGTGGGGGAGCTAAAATTGTCGTTGAGCCGGTATGACCAAACTATAGTCTTAAACTGACCGAAACGTAACTAGACACAGATATTTACAGCCATTGTTACCGCGCGCACATGTGGGATGGTTCAATTAACAGCACTAATCCAATATTGAATTCCATACATGTCGGTGCAACACCGATTCTATAGTTAAGGATTTTCCTATATATCAGTATTCAAGCGAATTGATTGAGTATAATAAAAACATCTGACATTTCTCGTAGTATTTTATGAAATGTATACTTGGAAAAGCACCTTCGCAAACTAATAAAAATAAAAGCAATTGCAGCAGAATTTTTAGCCCCGGTTGTTCAAAACGTGTATACGTTATCCAATGTATAGGTGTTAACCTAACTAGCTCACTTTACACACTGGATAGCTAGAGAGTTATCCAATGTATAGGTGTTAACCTAACTAGCTCACTTTACACACTGGATAGCTAGAGAGTTATCCAATGTATAGGTGTTAACCTAACTAGCTCACTTTACACACTGGATAGCTAGAGAGTTATCCAACGTATAGGTGTTAACCTAACTAGCTCACTTTACACACTGGATAGCTAGAGAGTTATCCAACGTATAGGTGTAAACCTAACTAGCTCACTTTACACACTGGATAGCTAGAGAGTTATCCAACGTATAGGTGTTAACCTAACTAGCTCACTTTACACACTGGATAGCTAGAGAGTTAACCAACGTATAGGTGTTAACCTAACTAGCTCACTTTACACACTGGATAGCTAGAGAGTTATCCAACGTATAGGTGTAAACCTAACTAGCTCACTTTACACACTGGATAGCTAGAGAGTTATCCAACGTATAGGTGTTAACCTAACTAGCTCACTTTACACACTGGATAGCTAGAGAGTTATCCAACGTATAGGTGTAAACCTAACTAGCTCACTTTACACACTGGATAGCTAGAGAGTTATCCAACGTATAGGTGTTAACCTAACTAGCTCACTTTACACACTGGATATCTAGAGAGTTAACCAACGTATAGGTGTTAACCTAACTAGCTCACTTTACACACTGGATATCTAGAGAGTTATCCAACGTATAGGTGTTAACCTAACTAGCTCACTTTACACACTGGATAGCTAGAGAGTTATCCAACGTATAGGTGTAAACCTAACTAGCTCACTTTACACACTGGATAGCTAGAGAGTTATCCAATATATAGGTGTTAACCTAACTAGCTCACTTTACACACTGGATAGCTAGAGAGTTATCCAATGTATAGGTGTTAACCTAACTAGCTCACTTTACACACTGGATAGCTAGAGAGTTATCCAACGTATAGGTGTTAACCTAACTAGCTCACTTTACACACTGGATAGCTAGAGAGTTATCCAACTGTGGACCCAGGGGAAGGAGTATACAAGACACAACGAGAAGCTTTCTACACGGTTTAATCTTATCCGCCGAGCGATAACAACAACACACGTTCTCTCCCTCGTGGGCTCCCGATCTCCCATGACCCCTTGCGCGTGCTAATCCCATGGCAACGCATAACATAGGTAACATAATCTAGTCACGCAATACATCGGTCACACTCTCCCCCCGATGAGGAGATGTATGCCACGACATCTAACTTTAACAAGTATTTCTATATATATTATCAATGTGTCTCGCTAAAACATGCAATGTTATGATCATTTTCAGATCACTGTCTTTTCGGGATGCACAGTCAATCCATGCAGTTTCAGTAGAGAGGTTTGCGAACAGGATTCTTCCGTGAGCCAGTTTCTTCTCATAGGCTGATGTTCCACGAGCATATTGACTGCACAAATAGTCCCTAAGATGTTGCGGACGCGCTTTCTTCCTAGTGGGGCGTCTGACGCTCTGTTCCGGTGTTTGCTTGGTTTCTGCTTGTTGTGGATTTTCTGAACCCTCATTCCTACTATCTAATTTGTGTCCTACTTCTGTACTACTGTCATCTGATACTTCTAGTGTTTCTTCTTGTAAATATGTCTGCAGGGCGTTGTCGACTTGCGCACAGTCACCCTGCAGTCTTGAGTCTGATACGAGGCTTTCGTAACCCTCGTCGCTCCGCACTGTCGCGTTACTATCGTCGACCCTCTTACTCGTCTCTTCAGTTAAGTCGCTGGTGATCTTTGCTTCGGTTTCTTTCATTACCTGTGGCGTACCGGGATCTGTCTCTACAGATGAAACGTCAGCAGTGGTATCTTGGTCGCTTGAAAGAAACAAGCATTGGCGTAACATATTTCTGTGCACTGTGTGAAGTTCGTCACGGTTATCCTCCTTTCGAATTACGTACACTGGGCTGTCTTGCATTTTCTTCTCTACTATATATGGTCCCTTCCATCTATCTGCTAGTTTGTGCCTTCCTTTGATGCCAATCTTCACTGTGAGTACTCTGTCTCCTGGATTGAACTCTGACCCCTTCGCTTTACGATTGTACTGCTTTCCTTGCTGTTCTTTTGCCTGTAGTGACGCTTGCTTTGCCAATTCGTAGCTTGATCGTAGTCGTTCTCTCAGCTCACAGATGTGCTCACAGTATTCTCTCTCCTTCTCCGGTTCTTCTCTCTGCACACCAAAGGCTAGATCAACGGGTAGCCGAAGATGTCGTCCGAACATCAAATAATACGGAGAATATCTGGTAGAGGCATGGGTTGTGGCGTTATACGCGTGCGTCATGGTTTCAAGGTGATCTTTCCAATCTAACTTCTTACTTGGGTCCATGGTTCCTAACATGTTCATCAAAGTGGAATTAAATCGTTCCGTGAGGCCATTTCCCTGGGGATGATAGGGCGTTGTGCGACTCTTTTCCATACCCGTAATCGCACAAAGTTCCTTCATAAGGTCGCTTTCGAAATTTCTCCCTTGATCACTATGTATTCTCTTTGGTATCCCATATACGCACATAAATCTCTTCCAAAAGACCTTAGCAATTGTCTTTGCCTTCTGATCCTTCGTAGGGTAGGCTTGAGCTAGTCGCGTGAAATGATCGGTAACAACAAGTACGTTCTCTATTCCTCCCTTAGACGTTTCTAGCGTAAGGAAATCCATACATACCAATTCCAAGGGCTCTGACGTGTGAATACTTTGCAATGGTGCGCACTCTGTCGAAATAGGCTTTCGCAATCCGCATCTCTGGCATGCTTCACAAAACTCCTGGGCTGTGTCACACATCCGCGGCCAATAGAATCGTTCACGCACAAGTTCTAAGGTCCTTTCAACGCCCGGATGATTCACGTCATGAATACTTCTTAAGACCTTCTGTCGTAGGGCTTCCGGTAAGACAACTTGTTGAACGGTGACCTTGTGGTTTGAGTACTCTCTCACGAGGACGCCTTCGATTATCTTTAACTGATTCCACTGTTTTAACAACAGTTTAATGTCTGATGACATGTTCCTCCGTTCTCGACGGCTTGGCTTATTACCTGACACAACATACTCTAGGACAGCACCCGTAATCTTATCTTCTTTCTGATGCACTCTTAGTTCTGCTGTGGTCATTGTTGGTAAAGTTTCGTGTCCCTGTAGGATGTGGCTTTGTATGGTGGCCCTCGTTTTGTTGATTGAATGTAGCACCGCGTCAAGCGCCTCTCTCACGTCTTCCTGGGGCATCCTCGATAATGCATCTGCGTTTGCATTGCTTTTACCTAGCGGTAAACGATACTGAAGTTGTAAGAGGATAATTCGGCCACCCATCGCTGCCGACATGCATCTAACTTTGCTGTTGACATAACATAACATAGTGGGTTGTTATCAGTTAGTACCTGAAATTCATTACCGTAGAGGTAATCTCTAAACTTTTCAGTCACGGACCATTTCAGTGCAAGGAACTCTAATTTGTGGGCTGGATACCGTGCCTCTGCCGCTACCAATCCGCGACTCGCGCACGCAATCACTCTTTCTTTACCATCTTGTACCTGCGCCAGCACTGCGCCCAAACCTCTGATACTCGCATCGGTCTGTACAACGAACGGCAGCGAGAAATCTGGATAACCAAGCAGTGGCGCACTAACTAGTCTCTCTTTCAACAACTTGAATGCTGCGTCACATTCCTCCGACCACTTGAAGGGTTCACTAGATGGCTGGCGCCGATTACCGCGCTTCTTCTTTGACCCCTCTTCAGAAGCGAGCTTATGCAAGGGAGCTGCTACCTTCGAGTACTCTCGAACAAATCTCCTGTAGTATCCCGTGAATCCTAGGAATTGCCGTAACTCCGCTTTACTCTCCGGTGTTTTCCATTCCTTAACTTTGCGCGCTTTCTCGGGATCTGTAGCGTTTCCGTCTTTGGACACGACATGGCCAAGGTAACGTACTTCTTCTTGAAACAAATAACACTTCTTTGGCTTAAGTTTAAGACCGTGATTATGAAGACGGTCGAACACCAGCTTCAGTCTCTCTACATGTTCCTCGAATGTTCTAGAAAATACGATTATATCATCAAGATATATGAGCACCTTCTCTATGTTAAGATCTCCTAGAACCGTTAGCATTAGCCTTTGGAAGGTCGCCGGTGCATTTACTAGGCCCATGGCCATACGACGGCTGTTATATAGACCTACTGGTGTGACAAATGCAGTTTTGTGCTGGTCCTTGGGGTCGACGCCTATCTGGTAGTAGCCACTGGTTAAGTCGAGGGTTGAAAAAAAGTTCGCGCCCCCGAGTGCGTCGAGCGCTTCATCAACACGTGGCATAGGGAATGAGTCTTTGACTGTCTTAGAGTTTAGCACTCTATAGTCAATACATATCCGCATTGTGTCATCTTTTTTTCGTGCTATTACAGTGGGTGATGCATATGGGCTCGTACTCGGTGCAATGATACCTTTGGCTTCCATACCTTTCAGCGTTTCCACTAACTCCTTATGCTCCGAGGGTCGCACCCGTCTATGGGGGATCTTGAATGGGGTCTCGTCAACCAGCGGGATCTGGTGCTCTATCGTCTTGGTGTAACCATAATCGTCTGAACTGCGTGAAAATACATCAGCACGTTCTTGCAATAATTTTTCTACTTGGTTTACTTGCTCCTCATTATTAAGTAAGCCCCTATTAAAATTCAACTCAGACAAATGGTTAGTACCCCGAGTAGCTGCTTTATGTACCTCTTGGCACACAGTTCCTTTATTCTCGCTATTCTCGATAATGCCATCAGTAACATATAAATCTGCCAACCGCGTGTTTCGCTTGATATGAAGGGCTTTATCTGTAGGGTTCGCGACTCGCACTCGAACCAGTTGGTTTGCTATTATGACAACTGTATTTGCAACCAGAAGATTATCGGGAACGTTGTACGCGGGCGTCCTCTCCAACAGTCCCATGTATGGCCGATTTCCGGGTGCTTTAGGGACACTGACCGGGACGTTTACTTCTCCACCGTTCGGGGGAATAACTATAGACTGGTGCCCAGTATACCTGGCGCTCCCCACAAAACCCGAAAAGTCACCATACGCGTTCTGGTTATATTGCCTCATTGCGGTATGCCATGCTCGCGATTTCCCCTTCACACTTTCCATATATTTACCTCCATTCTCACTCTCGAGACTTATCTGCACAGCTCTGATTACGGCTGTTCCCACTAATAACGGAACGCCCTTCCGGTACTCTGTTGCCGGTACTACAGAAGCTTGGATACCCTTATACCGTCGGCCGAGTATTACAACATCTAGAAACACTTTCCCATTATATATCATTTCATTTCCTGACGAGTCTTCGAAAATCACATCGCTATGACTACGGGACTGTTCACTCAGTACAGGGTGCTGCATTACAAACTCTTCTGTTATTGTTGTCACGGCAGATCCCGAGTCAATAAGACTTTGACATAATACCCCATTTACTAGGATGCATGCCTCGTTCAATGGGCCTATCTCACACTGATGTATTTCGGTTGGGGTTCCTGTGGTGTGGCCTGTAGGTTGCCCCTCCCCTACAGGCGATGGGAGTTTAAATTTGACCGGGGCTTCTCTCTCTCTTCCTCGCTCATCGGGACATTGCTTTGTGTATTTTGATTTTCCTGGTTTCCACTTGCCCCCTGGGGGGTACCTCTCCCCCCATCTGGCACGTCCTCATAGCAATTGTAGGACATATGCCCCCCCCCCCCTTTCCGCATCTGTAACATACCCTTTTCTCTCTCTTGGGTGTCCAAGTACCCCTGGGAGGCGTGGGTTGCTGGGGGATGGGAATGTCAGAGTGATCCAATTTCCCTTTTATAACCTCTATTTCCTTCGCTTGGGCCTCGCACTTGGCCTCAATTCTGCCGAGGTCTGCTTTCAGCTCTGTTTTAAACTCCCTCAGCGCTTTTATTATGGGGTCTTCAAAGCTTGTGCGACCCCCCTTTTCAACTCCTGGGGTCTGGGGCTGACTCATAACTCTATCTATCCCCTGCTTGGCCACCCCTTTCTCTTAGTGTCATATTCCAGCTTTAATAGCTCATCCTGTATCTGCTCGTATGAGAGTTCCATGGCCGTTAATGGCCGGAGTTGCATAACAACTTTCTCATCCCTTAGACCCGCTATTAGCACATCCGTCAGCATTTTCTCTCGGTTAGGGTACTTAAATCCCAAGTTGCCCTCCCTTTCCGCGATTCCCAGTAGCTCTGCCAGCTCTATAGCATATTCGGCCGGGTTTTCTCCGTCTCGCTGGGAGCGACAATAAAAAACTTGAAGGGGATCCCTACCCTGATACTCGATGCCCCCAAACATGACTTGTAGTCGTCTTAAAACTTCCTTATAGGTCTTATCTTTGCCGGCTTCACTCCTAAAGACTTTCGCAGCTTGCCCGGCCACATACCGCTCGATGAGTTCGAGGGCTCCTCTGTTGTTGGTTTCCAACCGACACACTCTAACCAGGTAGTCAACTTCTCTCACCCAGTCGTTCACGCTCACCTTACTGTCTCTCCCCGAGAATATTTGCACTTGCTTGATTTGGTGCGATGTTTGCACCCGGCTGCTCTCTCTGTTGAACTGGAGAGCCTCACATCTCCGCCGTAGACTGTTTATTTCCTCACGGAGCTTTGCATTGTCTTCGGCGAGCGGAATGCTCTCCAATGCCGGCCCAAAAAGCTCCCTTTGATCCTCAAACTTCATCCAGCTGTTCTCTTTCTCCTTCTTTATACTCATCCTGGTCACGGCACCAGTTGTGGACCCAGGGGAAGGAGTATACAAGACACAACGAGAAGCTTTCTACACGGTTTAATCTTATCCGCCGAGCGATAACAACAACACACGTTCTCTCCCTCGTGGGCTCCCGATCTCCCATGACCCCTTGCGCGTGCTAATCCCATGGCAACGCATAACATAGGTAACATAATCTAGTCACGCAATACATCGGTCACACAACGTATAGGTGTAAACCTAACTAGCTAACTTTACACACTGGATAGCTAGAGAGTTATCCAACGTATAGGTGTTAACCTAACTAGCTCACTTTACACACTGGATAGCTAGAGAGTTATCCAACGTATAGGTGTTAACATAACTAGCTCACTTTACACACTGGATAGCTAGAGAGTTATCCAACGTATAGGTGTTAACCTAACTAGCTCACTTTACACACTGGATAGCTAGAGCCAGTTATCCAATATATAGGTGTTAACCTAACTAGCTCACTTTACACACTGGATAGCTAGTAATTTATCCGGTGGATATAGAGTTATCCATTATTGAATAACCTGGGCCTGATCGATATAGTGCGGTCACATAATAGGTAATATAAAGCTTTCTTATATAAATATGATTTATAAATCAGTATAGATATATGAATTAACATTTTCAAGTCCAGTAATAGGACAATAATTTAACAGTGTTTTTACCCCGGGATCAGTTCTAATGATATAAAGTTGTAATATGAGCATTTTGAAGCTTTGCTTTCGTGTTTCCCGCATGTTTTAGAGTTTGTAAAGTATATATACTAACTGCTCATTAACAAATAGCCAATAAACCTTAGAAATATATGCTTTCCTAAGTGTGTTTGCTTATTGAATATACCGTGGCTCTTTGTCCACTCGTCGGCCTACGATTTAACGTCCTTATCCGAGAAGACACGAAGGTCTAACCGTTTGCATGCTCAAGGATCCAGCAGTGCTTTGCGCAGGCGTCATCCAGCCACGGGCAAAGTACCGCATGCCTCGAGCATGAACCGTTTCCTTCTACTCAGTTATGTTAAGACCCTGAGTGTTGGTCCGGCTGGGTTTTGAATCCTCAACCTCCTGCACATCAGACCCGCGGCGCTTAACCACTGAGCTAACCGGTACTGGAACCACTGTGTGAACCCTGTGTCTTTTTTAGATAAATTGTAGTTAAAGTTTCCGGTAACTGAGCAAAATCTAATAAGAAGGCAAAACGAAACGAAAAATAAATCCGGCTTTACTGGCGATAAAGTTGGCCTGTGTGGGCAAGTGAGCTGACGAACCGGTGGACTAAGTGCCAGTGGGTTGAGAGTGCGCAGGGGAGAGGAAAGTCAGAGTGACTCGAACAGAGGGTGATCACCACCAGAGATTTGTTTACTTTCTCAGTGGTTATTTTGCGTCACCATTTCTGGAGACGGGACCGCCATTATACGTGGTCATCGGCTGAGTCCCCAATGTAGAGAACCACATTTGTTACCCCTTGAGAAGAATCACTACCTTAACTGGAGTACCCCAGGTCTTCGACGTGAAACGTTTAAGCGTTCACCATCGCGGCTCTCTCCGGCTCAGCTGCTGCTGAGAGGAACGAGCGACTTATACAAACTACCACATCAGTCAGTTAAGCCTCATTTTGTCATTTTAATCATTATTAGTGATGTAACTCCTCGCGAGAATAAAGTTCAATTAAACAATCCGTAGTTAAAATATTTTTTCTGAATACAGTTTTGCCCCTTTATTGACCATAGTGTTTAATTACAATTTGGTTTACAATCTCACAGCGTGGTTGTCGCCGATTGCTGGCTTTCATATTCGGCTATTATCTGGAGATTATAGTTTACCAAAAGCCTTAGATTAGTTCGTGTTTGTTTTATCAGTAATATAAAGTGTTTGACTTTGAATTAGTACGAAACAAATTTCTCGGATATGATAACAAAAAGTGGTTGTCTCTTAGTAAGAAGCGAATCCTTTTTCGCAATGAATCGATAAGAGCGATGAGCACAGCAAACTTAGAAATTCACGAATTACTTTTCTAGTGCCAGCGTTCGAGGAATGGGTTGGAATGACTGGAGTATGTAGAAAAGGCAGAAATGTAACATGGATATAGCAGAAAGTAGAAAAATCAAACAGGCTTCAAAGGAAAAAACAAGAAAAACATTTTACGTTAGCAAAAACCCTGAATAAACAACAGTTTCCACACGACAAAACGAAGAAAAGACTCATCTCAGTTTGGATATATGAAAGTTGACGGCAACAGAGTTGCTTGCTCGGGGCAGCTGTACACTGATCACACGAGCCTGCATGCAGAGAGAGTCAATTATACAGCGAGCAGAGGTTTTTAATATATATAAAAAATAAAATAAAAAGGTAATATTGCTTTGGTTTTGTTCAAATCTGTAATTACAAAGAAGACTGAGAAAGAAAAGTGCTTTACACTGTACAATTAGCATGTATAATAATACCACAGAATTTAATCTAACAGCACCGCCGTTCAGTATTAAGCCTTCGTAAATTTGATGCACTCGATTATTTCATTAATTTCACAGTATATTTTTTGGGGTGCTTTTTCGTTATACTTTTTTCATAAGAACTTGATCTTTTTTCCTAAGGGTTGGTAAGCTGAATACACGCGCCAATTAAATATTTTTGCGGGACTTCTACTTAATTCACAATTGACATTTATAGACTCTTATAACTGCTTGAAAGGGGGAGGAGAAAGGAGCTGCCGCTGTTTTGAGAGAAAGAGCGCTTCTCGGACCAATATCATCATTTTTGCCATGTAACTCAGTTGTGACCAGTCTCTCCAGGAGCACGTTTGTCAGCCAGGTTTAATCTTCGTCCATGTTTCACTAATGTCTTATAAAGAGAACGATTTAAAACGTCACAAAACGGGATTAATTGAAGAGTTCCCATTAAATAACCAGCTATGTAATCATTTCCTTTCTTATTTTCTAAACGGTAGTCTTATTACCAAAACTATAGAGGTCTTTGTATACCAATATTTGTATATTGCTCTAGAGTTTCTGAAAATAGCATAAAAACATACCTCTTTTGCGAGAGAACAGCGAACTCTATTTCTATCCACTACGCTTTTATTTGTATGATTATAAATAACTATCTCAACCGGCTGCATTTCAGTTAAGATGGCAACGCTAAATTATAATCTCCAGGGCAAAAAACTGTCTCTGAAGTGCTTCAATTTACTCCTCCTTCTATCCGAACCAATTTCGTCTCAGCCCGCTTTCTAAGTGGAACACCTGCCCGAGCTATTTTCAGGTGCCAAATTGGTAAAAAAAGGCTAAAGTTTGTCAAAGAGTCATTAGCATTGTTATTAGGCATCAAATAGCAAATATCTCTCTTCGTTTATGGATATATTTGTTTATTTCATGTTTCAGTAAAATTTGATATGAAGAGGAAAACACGGTTTTCTGGAAATGAGAAAAAATGCACAATATCAATATATTTATGCTTTTTGTGTTCCCGTGGATAAAGAAAGGGGGGAGAAACTAGAATTCATTGGTTATTTGTAGTTTTCAGCTGAGCCTTATCAGCATGATATAATATCAGTATATAAGTTGTCATTTAGTGAGTTACATCAGTCATTGAATGAACTGTAGAGGAACCCGAATAAGTAGTCACCGCAGACTGAAACAGGTTACACAGAAGTTTATAAATTATATTAATAACATACAGCTATGCTATGCATATAAACTAATTCAACGCAACTTAGGGAAGCCTAATGGTAGAAAATAGCCACAAGTCTCCTCTTTTAAATCAATTTAGCTGTCACTAACAATACGCACACATTTTGCTAAAATATCACTTCCTTCTTCGTTGTTTTACGCAACAAAATTGTCAGAACTGAATCAGCCATAATTGCAAACGTGGATCATATATATAGATAGATAGATATAGATAGATATATATAGATAGCCGGATATAGATACTGTATCCGTTAACCGCTCGAACTCTCAGGGAACTAATAATAAAAATTCAAGTAAGCGACTGTGGCATCAAATTACAGAACATTGTTTCTGCTCATTTAGACTTCATATCAGAGCATTGTTAGTTAGTTTGCATGATTAATCCCCTTCTCTCTCTAAATTCTGTAGAGAAGACACATCTTGTTTTCAGAAGTATACTGTAGTATAGTGTACTTGTTGAAGATCAAAACTAGTGAACGATGTTGGCGTTGTCTTTCTGAGAGTTCGAGCTAACGGGGGTTGGGCAATCAGTTCCTGAAGGGATACAAAATCTTGTTCCGGCGGTTCACGAGTTAGGCAAGTTTGTGTTAGCCGGGGTAAATTACTGTGATATACAGAGCGAAGTAAATCCAGGGAAGACTGCGATTAGTTCGAGTTAACGAGACGTTCAAGTGAGCCAGTTAACGAGAGTCTGTATTGCAGATAGATAGATATTCCATATGTATGTATAAATATTTATATGTTTGATTTGTAATAACCTATTTATAATAAGAAATACTGCTCCCCTCTTCGTTGTTCGTCTCATTAGACATTAATTAGTACTTCATGTAAAACTCCATATCATCAAGGGCACCCAACGAAGTTTTCGGTTAAAAAGCTGTTCGGGAGAGTAAGTTAGCATAAAACTTTCGGATTTGAAAATTGTCCCTAGAAAATTGTTTTCTGAAATACTGGCTAGAAAATTTGTTTTCAATCCCTAGAAAATTATAGAAGAAAGAAAGGGGAGACTAAAAGGTTTCCCCTAAAATATTCGTACGTCCCAATTCGTCTGATCAATAGAGTCAGAACAACACATTTTCATTCCCTAAGAACTGCCTAAAGGAAAAAAAGAATCCCTAAAAAAATCGTACCTCCACAAAACTTTGCAACATGAAGTTACTTGGGCTAGAAAATTCTTGTTTCTGTTCTAGACTACTAACAAATTCGTAGGCCGGGAATGTTTTGCCATAGTATTTTCGGTTGACGCGATTTCCACCTAGAAAATCCGAACAGCTATAATAGCTTTCTAGAATACGTCAAAAGACATAGTAGGCGCCTTAAAATGGCTAGATAAGATGCAGACAACTGGTTTCAAACGAATTTCAAAAAGTACTCGTTGGGTGCCCTTGTCTCATGTACACTGCTTGTAAGTAACTATTCTACCACATACACCACTTATTATTATTATAATTAGTCCTACGGTACAACATCCTTAACCGAGAAGACATAAGTAATCTGTTTGTGTAAAGGTGAAGATTATTAACGACCGAAGCAATTTTTCCTCTAAAGTAAAGCAAAGTAAAGTAACGCCGGACTGATAAACTTGAGGCCGACGTGGGACCTACGATTTTACGTCCTTATCCGAGAAGGTCTAACCATTTGCAGTCTGAGAACGAGATTGTTTCACAAAGGCAGCACCTTCTACTCAGTTATTTTAAGAACCTGAGTGTTGGTCAGGTTAACCGGGAGATAATTTCACCCGCTGTATTTCTAAACCTAAATTCTTTTAGTTGTGAACTGTTACCTTCACTTCCCATTTAAAACAATGCATAACTATAAGAATTAAACGCTGTCCACACTTTTCACTAATTCCATAGAGTTTGTATTCTAATATTAATTAGGAATGGAGAAAAATGGTACCACATGCCGGTGAATAATTAACATTAGAGTAGGGAAAAGCCAAGGCTTTGTACGACCTTGCATGTTTGCTTGCTCAAAAAAGAAATATGTACCATCGTGATAAACTATAGTGTTATCAAGGTTTAGGTTTGCTTTTGTTTTTTTGTTTTTTTCCTCCCGACTGAGGCCTATGAGGCTATTTATACATTACTAGATCAGTAGTATATTTTGTCCAAGAGTCGCTGCAGGTTGCTTTCAATAGAAAAAAAGGCTGTTTAATCGATTTCCTTTCTTTAGAAAAACTCTTTTCAGACTTATAACTAAACAAAAGTTGAAAGATCTTACGTCCATTCGCTCCTTTAAAAATAAAAGCACAAATGACAATGACTCAATCAAATACAGCAGACATGCGGACAGGGAATAAATAATTTTATTTACGGCTCCAAGTGCTGATTTGCCTGCGCTCGGTTTACTGGGCAATGAACATGTATTACACCATTGTTGGACTAATATGGCTATAAGCACAGGCTCATAGCCGATTTTATTAACCTGATAGATATCAGATTTCACTTAAGAAATGTGTCCAGTAAAGGTGAGGGCACTGAAAACGCCAAGAACATAATACAAGAAATATACGAGTGTGGACAGGACATGGGGAGGAGGAGGGAATATCAAAAACACGTCTTGAGTCGAAGCTGAACGGAGACAAGTGACAAGCATGTGACTCAGTTGATCACGTGACAACCGAATGTGATAAGAGGGGGGTAAAGCAATTCGAATGATCTCCTCCCCAAATCCCATTCCCCCTCATAAATAAATTATTATAAAAACACTGAGCGGAGGAAAGACATACAAATCCTATTCGCAAGCAAATATTTTATGTATGTCTTCCCTCCTTTACCCACTATTTACCCACTCCAAGTGCTGATTTGCCTGCGCTCGGTTTACTGGGCAATGAACATGTATTACACCATTGTTGGACTAATATAGCCGATTTTATTAATCTGTTAGATATCAGATTTCACTTAAGAATTATTGATTACATAATGTAGCCCAGTAAAGGTGAGGGCACTGAAAACGCCAAAAGCATCATTATGCAAATGCAGGTGAATAATCCCATTAGAGTAGGGAAAAGCCAAGGCTTTGTACGACTTTGCATGTTTGCTTGCTCAAAAAAGAAATATGTACCATCGTGATAAACTATAGTGTTATCAAGGTTTAGGTTTGCTTTTGTTTTTTTCCTCCCGACTAAGGCCTATGAGGCTATTTATACATTACTAGATCAGTAGTATATTTTGTCCAAGAGTCACTGCAGGTTGCTCTCAATAGAAAAAAAGGCTGTTTAATCAATTTCCCGTTTCTTTAGAAAAACTCTTTTCAGACTTGTAACTAAACAAAAGTTGAAAGATCTTACGTCCATTCGCTCCTTTAAAAATAAAAGCACAAATGACAATGACTCAATCAAATACAGCAGACATGCGGACACGGAATGAATAATTTAATATCTTTAAAACATAAACCGACTCAATGGGGGTCTGTGGAATTGTTATCATTGTTCTGTAGGTTAACTAACTGTCAGCTAATTCAGTCCAAACCGTTAAGTTCTCAGGTAATTATACTGTAAGGTCCATTGGCTGGCTTAAAGTGCAAGTAGCGCTATAAAACAACACGAACTCTTTTTGCCCCAAAATTATATTTCTGATATACTTCAGTTGTAGTTTTCTTTGAGAGGCAGGAGCAGCAATAAAACTAGAATAAACGCTACCGGAATTGCGGTTAATGTCACAATGTAAACCTACGGGATTTTATTGTAGTAGTTTTCTCTTGGGAGGGAGTTGATTCATCTAATGACGTCGCAGGGTCCATGAAAAGTAACCAAAATCAGAGATTATTAAAATGCCAGAAATGTTACAAAATTTGCAAGATTAATACCTTTTTGTGAGAAACGAACACAATGGCACAAATTTATTTTTTTGACATGATACTTGCACTTTAAGTGTCTGCTTTCTGGACCTAGTTATAACGGACGTTAATCTTACAGACATGCGCAGTGAACTCAACTTCAAAAGTGCAATTCTCCTATTGCATGATGGTATATCAGTTACATTCACAAGGAGAAAGTAATGACCGGCTTTTGTTGGACTCCTGTGACGTCAGCATATTGGAAATAAAAACCTTTATAACTCATACACGCTATTTACTTGATGTAGAACCGATTTTAATGGTAAAGTAGGGCTTATATAGACTCTTTAACGTATTGTTTCTGCTTGGGAGTGACAACAGACAAATAATTGTCGGAAATTATCAGTAAAATGCCCTCCTTTCTCCTTTCCTCTTAACAGGATTTTACATGTTGTCAAATCATTGTTTTTTTTATAGGTTATTTTTTATAGGTTAACCTGAAATGCGAGAAGACTTCAGAGTTATTGAAAATAGAACTTCCCATGTTTACGCTCAGCCAAGAGAGGATGCGGGTCTCTCGGCTTAGTAGAATGTGTAACAGTTCGTAGTTAATTCCCTTCCCTCCCCTCCCCCCCCTCCCTTACTTCCGAATGGTCGTCCTCTGTTTTTCCTCGTCACTAGTCTCCTCTCGTTCTCTTTCTGTTGACGAATTGGATAACAAGCATTCTCTTTTATAAATGCATGATTTTTGTATAAATATTATTAGTTTTTATTTTCTCTCCGTGTGTTACCCACAAGGTGTTGTGGAGTGTTCATAGAGATGCAGATGGAGATGTAGATAAAGTACCGGACGGGTTCTCTAAATTAACTTCATATTTCTTGCGATGGCCATTCTATAACAAACGTTGAAAGAGAAACTTGCGCTACAAGACTGATAAGCCCGTCTATATTATGCAATTTTGTTATTGCAAACTAGCGGTCTTTTCAAGGTCAGAGAGTTTTAATACAAAAACAAAGAATTATTTCTAACAGATGACTAAACAGAATAACGAGATGTAAAATCATTGTACGGTTTAGTTTTGAAATAATTATAAAGGGGCCAGGAATGCTATGAGCATTCACAAACAGGAGTATTATTCACAACACCTATAAACACTGATAAATGGTATATTCATTTTCAGTCTGTTATTAACGCAGTAGTTAATTAGAGTCGTAATACACTGTGTTGGTCTCTCAATTGGTCGCTATTGCATTGATGTTTACCTATTAACTCGTAGGCAGGTGAACGCCAACTACTGGTTTACACAACAAAACACACCTACATAAAACTATATGACAATATGAAAGCCATGGATTAACTAAAACTGAATATGCGTACATGTAGGTCTGTTGGACGATCATCGGAAAAGTGCAATATACGAAATGTTTCAGAATCGATAAACAACTGTGTTCATCGCCAATGACGAACCCGCTGAAACCAAGTGACGGGTAGTAACTAGTGCCTGCGATAATTTCATAGACTTAATAGCTCAAAAGATAAGTAATACCTGTCTAAAACACATGTTCAAACCATATGAAACTTCAACAATTAAGAATGCTTGAGTTTGATGGAAACGAGTTCACAACGAAACCGAAGCTACAGAGAGGCGTTGGCTGCCAACCTGAAATGTATTTGCGATTACAAACAACTCGAAAATATTGATAAAATACGGCCATGATTTGTCCTGATGTTTTGACGCTTTAATAAAGTTAGGCCTACTCTGGGTCCTAAAGTCGCCGTAATCGACCCGGAGTAAGCCCAAAATCAGCCTAAAATCAGACAGTAACCCAGTCTTGTATTCCTGTATATTCATGTTTGCTCTCAAGGAGTATTACTGTAGGATTTTGCTTAACTTTGGTCCAGAAATTATCACAATTTTAGTGAGCGTCACCTCCGTTATAATAAAGTGCCATTTTGGTAGTTCAGTAAAAAAAAAAACGAATATCAAATGCCCAACCCTTGTTTTCCTTCATCTGCCCATCAGTTGGGAAATCTATATTTTTCTGCACATTTTAATCTTTCACCTGCCCAAGGTTTTCCAGAATTCGGGTAAAATGGCCCTTTCACATTCATCTTGTACAAATGCCCTTCTTTTGTGCTAAACTGAAAATTACATTAAACTAATCGTGAATACGCCAATGAGACGAGATATTAGTAACCTCGTAATTGGTTGTATAAAATCAGTCAAAACTCTAAAGTCCTCATTTTCGCCCAATTATCGATCCTTGACAAACAAATATTAATCTCTACTCATTCATATCAGAGGGGGTACAGGGCATGGAGGATTTTCTCACTCATCAGTTCAAATCAGAACATCTCAAAGTAGGACGAATTACTACGGCAATAAAACATGCAATTCCTTAGTTTCTGTGTTTACATATGACACTTTTTCTTCATAGAAATAAAGTAATCTTGAGGGAACAATAGGCATTGGAAACTAAGTCCGTCAATATTATGATGCATTTGGGGCCTTTCTCTAGGATTTGATTTTCATCCGTTTTATCTCAGGATTTCTATATACCTCTATAACCTAATTCATTCTCACTCTCGCCGGCCCTGTTTCCAACGTTTATTCCTTGTTTTTAGTATTTTTCCGGCCTAAATTAGTTGTCTCATGAAAGAGCAAGATAAGAAAGGAAAGAGACGAGTCTTAGGGGAACCGACAAACACTGCAGTAAGGATAGCATCACGTTGAGCGACACACGACTACGCCGGTAACACGGCGCGTAGTACTTAATAGTTACACTTGTTGGTGAGTAGTGCCAGGTTTCATAGGCACGGACTACCTGACCGTACGTTACGGCACTTTTACGGTCTAGATAGCAGCATTTCTTTCTCGTTCATGGGAAAATCCACTCTCTAAATGAACTGAATGCTCAACCAATTACATGTACAGCTCTAGTTGCTTAGCTTAACTGTTTATTTGAATTTCGTGCACATTTTATTTCATTATCATGTAACAAACAATGCTATGGAAGTTCTCAGGATGCAAAATAATGTTAGTCATCAATAATCGACTTGTTCTAACCACAGCCGGCCATCGCAAGAAAATGTAGTCATTTCATGCAGTTTGCTTGAATCACACCAGTTCTCGCTCCTCATTGGCCAATCGCAACAATAATAGATAACTGTACTATTAAAAAGCCTGAA
Source organism: Actinernus sp. WN-2022 (assembly GCA_030867875.1). Lineage (NCBI taxonomy): Eukaryota > Metazoa > Cnidaria > Anthozoa > Actiniaria > Actinernidae > Actinernus > Actinernus sp. WN-2022. Next base: position 78,684,968 of record JAOWCC010000936.1, on the reverse strand, counting down.
AGACTCGATTGTCTCGCTCAATGAGAATTGGGTTATTGGATGACTGACAGCTATCATTTTTGCCGCGTCCTTTTTCAAATCTACAGTGAGTAACACACCGACATGCGCTTTTTTAGATTGAAAATATATCAAAGATGGCATATTATATATTCTTCCATCGCTTATTACAACAACAGCATATTGCAAGCATTAAAAACTGTTAAACGAAATAAAGGCAACGTATCCTGATAAATTATGAAAGACATCAATAAAGTGAAGTTACTGAAAATTGCATTTGGCTAAAAATAACAACAACTATACCTTTAAGTTTAAGTTTCTTCTCAGCTTTCCTTTATGTACATTCATCTTATATTCAACAATAATACTTTCATTAACAGAGATTATCTGTTTACTATTTAACGAGTTTCAGAAAAGGCAAAATACTCAGTGAGATATCTGGCTCGGTACAAAACCAGTTCATTGCAAAAAAGTATGTTTTCCCATTCGCTGAAGTCAACTGTTATTATTTTGATAAGGAACTTGTTGTTCATGTTTGATGTTAATATTGATGTCATTGAGAGCAGACTCAGTTTTGGCCATGGGCCACAGGTCTTTTATATTTTATTATATTATTATCATTGAACCATATGGCTACAAGCCGTTACCTCTTATGCTACCGACAGGCAAATTGTTCCTGAACCTATCGAATGCACGTTACATCTGAAATGTTCAATTCTAGCTTCATCTAACTCATACATTTCAAATTTCAGTTTTCTCTGTCAAAAAACCTATGTTTCTTAGTAAAAGAGAATGCATACTTTCTTACCAATAATATATCGTCGGTGAAAAAAAAAACTGCTTTGCCAATCTTCAGCATATTTCGCTGGGCACTAGCTCGATCAGCCGTTCCCAAGTTCTGAATTAATTTCGAAGGCCGGAAGCTAATTTTCAGTATCTGTTTGCGCTGTGTTTAACCAGTTTAATGGGTTTTGTATTTCCTTGTTTGTCTTAACCAAAAGATTAAACCGAATATGCTAAATCAAAATGGAGGTTTAAATCAATGGTTCGAATTTTCCTAAACAACTATATGCATCATTCAAGCATTTAGTTGTAATCGACATCAATTCTATACAAAACGAAACAACAGTAACAGATTCGGTCGCCTGATAGAGGACTAATTAACCTACTTTTCCTGGCGGTTGAATGCTCGGCTACAGTGAAAGCCGGGTAGGCCTGAAAACATAGGCGATTATTATCTATATTTGAAGTAACAGTAGGTGGTATCGAGAAGGTGTAGCATGAATTCAATCATTGAAAACTTTACCAAGGCCACCAGAGGTGAAACTTTGAAACGGCATCCTGACAATCTTGAGATTTTTTTGTCGAAACATATATTCTATATATAGAAAGAGTATTCCTTTCCATTTTTCAGAGGTTCCCTAAGCGCTCAAGGCTATTCTAGCCTGCTTCTAGAAATTACAAACTATTAGTAGAATTACGTTTAACAGGGCAATCTTCCATAGAAAGTTTATGGAGCCAAATCATATATCATGGCTGAAGAGCAATGCCGTCATTCGGCTTACGTATTCTAGGCAGAGTTTAGTTTGTAAGAGGCTAGTTAGTAGCTAACGCGAACAAAAGAATTACAATTACACAAGTTCATGGTTAACAACTGGCAAACATGTCTTAGTTCTCATAAAACTAAATTTCCAAGCTTTTTAAACAACAAGACTGATCGAGGTCACCCAGCGGCAGTTTCTCCTTAATTCTTTCTCAGTATGATTAGAATCCTATTTATCACCATGTTTATTTGTTTATTCGCGTTTGGATATAGCTACTTTGTTTGAATCATTTATTAGCGGCTCTAGAATAGCTTGTTAAATAGTCATATCAAGTCAGTTAACGCGGCACACTTGTCTTTCAAAAGGACTGAACCGGTCGTTTTCATGTATGACTCTTTTTGTATAATCCTTTTGTAAATCAAAAAGGTTATTTCGAAAAATTACTCACTGCATTTCAAATATTACTAAACATTCCGAATTCCAGTCCTTCCCCCATCAATTTGCCATAATAAAATGTTTGAAAATGATTATGTATTAAGAGTTTTGCATATTCAACAGCGAGAAGAGAGACTGTCATAGTGGGCATTATCCGGCTGAGCCCAGTTTGACACAACTTTCAGTACAAGAGCTGACGTGCTCGAGTCACTTCACTCAAAGCACAACATTTCCCATAAAGTGAATCACCCAAAAATGAATAATCGGCCAATGAACCTTCTCAAAATTTATTAAAAGTCGTATTCTAAAAGTTATCAACATGAAGAGATGTCAGCATTTCGGCTAAACAATAGTCTATAAAGAAGACATTCAGTGAATTCAAATCGAGTGCTAATAACTGAATATTTCAATAAAGGTAGGTATTCTAAACGGGCCATCCCGCAGTGGTTTTGTCTTGTGGTCTTGTTTGTGTATCGAAAAGTTTTGAATAACCGTAAATTTACCAAGACCAAATTGAAGACTATATGAGGTGCATATATATGTTCTGATACACTGCTTTCATAAAATGCCTATTTTAATGCACGGGCTCTGCACAGATGGTCTTCTATGAAGTGTATCTTTGCATATTTAAGTTTATTATATTGGCTGGTATTCTTTACCCGCATCGACAGCTTTAGAAATGCCAGCTATAGCCTTTTAGAACTTTCAAATGTCATTTTATTCATTCGTTTCCAATATCGTAGCTTCAGCGAACAAATGATTGAGCCCTTGGGTGTTTCTTACAATTTCAATGAAGTTGATTTGAACTGAAAACGCCTCTCTTCGATTCTGAATGGTTAAATAAAAGAGCGAATTTCAAGGTTGGACGGCCCAGTTTCTAGGAATGTTTTATTACTGATTCTATAGCAGCTAACCTTTGATTTTCTACGTCTTTTCTGAAAGTGATTATTGCCGCTTAAAGTTTTCAGTGAGTCAAGTTAGGGATGAGTCAATAGATCAAAGATAAGATAGTTAATTTTAAACGCGAAACATGGGAAATACTTGACATCCGAACACATGGGAAAATGGCCGTTCTGAGCCGGCTCAACTGATACACACATCGACAATGGTGAACTTTTATGTTGATCGACCTCTTTCGTCAAGAAAGAAAACGGAAGAAAGAAAACTCAGCCATCGCCTCGCTGGAGGCTTTAAAAGGTTTCTTCAAAGAAAGAGAGAATAATAGACGCAATTAATTGAGAACAAGAAGGTGCAGGAAGCGCAGTTAATTCGTGTTTTAATCAATACATTTAGCCAACAAGAATAAAAGCCAAACGCTTGGTATTAAAATAGAAAATTTAGAACTGAGATCTGTAAACTGAAGAGTTACTACTTCTTTCACAAAACAACAGGAATAATTATTGGAAGCCTTCCAGTGGTAACGTACACTTTTAACGGTTCTTTTGTTCAGGTACCGTACTGCTCCGTCTACTAATCTGGTAGAAAGAATCGACAATGCACGCTCCGTTTCTCCCTCTTCTGTTGGAAAATAAAGCAATAGCAGAAACGTTCGACTTTGAATTGTAAATCTGATTATGTTAATTGTCTTCCTGGTTCACTAAGGCTTTTTCCTGCTGTGAATTCGTGTGTGCTCTGTCAAAGATTTCATTGAATTGGCCGGTTTCAGTTCAACCCGATATAATGGCTTCTGTATTAGTTTTTATTTAGTTTAGTTTGGTGGTGTCTGTGCGACCTTGTTCACAGCCAAACCGTAGTCTGTCCCTCTTGCCTTTTAGCTTTTGACATTTTTATCTCATGCAGTCATGGACTGACTCAAAATGTTCGTTTATTCGCTAACAGGAAATGAAAGTGATTATTTTGTAATAAGCAAACTTTGAAATCCAGATAATTATGTTTCTTTAAAGGCGTATAACCTCCCAATTCAATATTTCAGGAGTTTAAAGATTTCACATTGCCAACCATCTTTCTTCCATGAGATAAGATTCTGTATTGACTATAATATTTCACACGCGGGCATGTTATTTTGTCTATACCATCAAAATATTCAACACTGTTTAACTTCAAAAGCAGACACATTTGTTCCTTGCCAGCCCACTGATATAATTTCAGAAAGGCCAAAAACTGGGTAATTTTTAATTCATCGCACGAGTAGAAGAAAGGTTTCTGACATATTTTATTTTCGGCATGTTCGGCTTTTTTTCAATTGGGAAGATTCACTTGTCTCACAGATATCACAGCCAAATTTAATCAGATTGGTCCACCATAATGAGTCATGATAATATACGCATAAAACTTCTGTTTGGATTCCAGCGACACACGGAGATAGCGGGTGTTTCTCAAAGAATAGACCAGTTCGCGGTTAATTCCGACATTTTGAAAGGGGTGCAAACATGTCGCGAAATGTATGGGAATCCGGTACCAAATAATTTCCGTCATATCGAATTTTTGAAATATTTACTGTCTGCAAACTTAAGATACCAGGTAAAAGATCAACATTTGAGGGATGTAGCTGTGCTGGGAAGCGTGCACTCGTGCTTTTAGTTTTCCATACATTTGTCTGTAACAATTAACGAGTCAAAGTCCGCGGGAAAATTTACAGACAAATATATGGAAAACTGAAAACATGATTTCACGCTTCCCAGCACAGCTACATCCTTCAAATTTTGATCAGTTAATCTTTTACCTGGTATCTTAATTTTGCAGACAGTAAATATTTCAGAAATTCGATTTTACGGAAATTATTTGGCATTGGATTCCCATACAATCACTGTATTTCGCGCCATGTTTGCACCCCTTTCAAAATGTCGGATTTAACCCCGAACTGGTCTATTTTCGTGCAAGATTTATTTATTTTTCAGTTAAATAACATCGTTTTAATGGTTTAATTCAGAACTTGGGGTTTCTTTGAGCATGTTAAAGTAGAATTGCATTAAAAAAGCAGCCGATAAAAAGGAAGAAAGAAAGCGAAGAAGATAATAAAATTTGAGTACTATTGAGCAACCGCGGTGAGATCGATATTGATGAATACGCGAAAGGTCGCCACTCATTAGATTTGACTCTCGTAACGAAAAGTAGTTTTGTTTAAACCCGTCAGTGTGTAGGGAAGTCTGTGGAAAATTATCGTTTTAGAGTTTTGGCCGGGATGTTCAGTGGAATATTTTTTTTTAAGGGACGGATTTACCATGGTAACTTTCATTCCAATTCTTCACACATCTTTACTAATCTTCTCTGATCGGCAAAAATCATATCTTTGCACTAGACAATGTTTCAAATCAAACTTTAGTTCAAATTTACTGCTCTGAATTAGGATTAGAAATAAGGGCTTTCAACCAGAATATTCCATATTCCATGTGTTAATGCCTATTTAACGCCGCGTCATTAAATACCTTTTATAGGACAATCACAGCCTCATAAGACACGTGGAAAAGATGAAAAACAAATATTTTGTTCTCAGCTATGCCGTTTAAAGTCACACTGAGCTTGTTTTGACGAGTTTTGTTTGCTACCAGACGTCATTAGCCAGTTTATTTCCAAACCTCGATTCACCTAGTTTATTTGCGTTTACAGGACGAGTAAAACAGTTATTTGTTTAGGATTATGTGGCTGTAGTTCAAGATCTCACTCACAGAGAAGAGACAACAAAGCAATTTCGCCGCTGCCTGCTGCGGTCTTCTCTTGTTTAAGGCGAAGCGATGGAGTATCACACCTTCACTAAAACACCCAACTTCTTTGCCTTTGAAATCGTCTAAAATTTCATTAAATTAAAACAGAGCCCACACACATTGCTTGTAATTGCGATTTTTGTCGTTCGGTTAAATTGTACCTATCGTTGTTATCTTTCTATTTTCTCTCAAAGAGCAAAACGATACGATTTTGCAATAAAACAGAGATGGCTTTCCGATAGTCGGTGATAACACAAAACAGTGAAGTCTGTTCATGCACTCTTCCAAAGCACCCGTATATATATATATATAAACACAGTTAATTGCGTGGTTACGAGCAGACTAGTTAAACGAGAGAAAAAGTAAATCAAATTCCAAAATAGCTCATAGTGAAACTGGCGTCGTTTCGAAATGATATGGTATATCATGCGATCAGCTGCAGTGAATTGTTTGTCTTGAAAGTGTGGTCTGGTCTTAATTTCGCGGGGTAACTCAGTTCTAATGACTGTTTGAGGAACTAGTTTATTCGGCTTCAAAACTCTAATGTCGGCTCACAGAATACTGTGAGGATGATGAACAAAGATAAACAAGAAAAGCGTTTGTAAACTGAGCTACCCGCGCAGGTGCAACCAATAATTTTTTTGTAGTTTAATACCCAGCATAGATAGTGAACAACCGGTACAACTGATTAGGAGGAATAGAAATTGCATTCATTTATGTACGAAAATGAAGACTAAAGCTAGTCGATTTGTGATCACAAGCTATCATGAACCCCTGCAATTTGAATATCCACAATTGCTCGCTTTTGGAGTCAATTTTCCGTTAATTGGTGATAGGTAATAATTCGGGGATTCTAGCCTATTTAATACGAATCGAATGAGAGTCCAGGACAGGTGAACGCACGGTGTGGATTACTCCCAAAACGGAAACCTAGTCCTTCTAAATTACGAGTAATTAAAGGTTGTGAGCAATTCACAAATCACAATACAAAATTTATGTTGAAGAGATTCATCCTTCCTTTCAATGATAGAATTCAAGTTTCAAAAAGGTTTAGGATCAATAAAAGGCAAATCCTTGCTATGTTTGGAATCGCAACAACCTGTTCTCCAGCACTCTCTTTGGCAAATATCTGACTCGCAGCAACACGTTGATATTTGAGTAGTATTCTGGATTGATCCTAACTCTGCATGGTAAACAGAGATTAATCTCTTTCCTCTTCTTTATTGCTAAATAGCTCATGAACTACAACACCGAATGACTTTCATCTAGACCATATGGGTCACCCTGCGCTCGCACGCTAACAGATCTCCGGTATTGTGAATGCCGCGGGGTGTAGGAAATATGGCTGTTTAAAAAACAGTAGGTCTGTAACAATGCATGACTTTGTTAAAAAGACTCTCCACGGCTGAAGCTAGTACCTATAGTTAAAACACAAAACACACCGTCTGTTTGCGGGATCGTATTTTTGTAAATGACAGTTGAAGGGCAGCTTTGTCAGTTTGTTATCAAAGATCTCGTGGAAAGCTGATGACCATACGGTTATAATGAGGGTGGGATAACTTCAATGTTTGCCCCCCGAAAAACAAAACAACAAAAAACGGTATTCAAAGTCTCAGGCAAATAAACTCTTTAGAACTTAGAAGAAACTTGGGAAACTCTCTTATACAAGGAAACTGTGCAAAATCGCATCGTATATGTTGTTGTTAAAAATGATCAATAAAAAATAAACTTATGGGAGTCAGGGTGCTAGGATAATAAAAGTGCAAATTATCCACCATTTTAAATCATTTTGAAATACCATTTAGTGTCCCTGTATTTACCTACTAGTTTGCGAATTGTGGTCAACATGGAATAAGAAAAAATACTGATTTGCTCGAGCTAAACGACGCACGACACGCAGTATTTTCTTCAAATGAATTTATACCTTGCTCTTATTTGGCAGTGTTGAAACACTAACTTTTTTCCTTTTCCGTGCTCGACGAATCAAAGCTTTAATCCAGTTTTCTGACAGACAACCAGACTGTTTCTCCTTTCAAACGATAACACCCTTTTTCTAGTCATTGAATTAAGGGACACAATCTAACACAGGCAAACACCACAGTACTCCAGGACAGTATTTTTAATATACAAACAATGCGTAGAATGACCATATATTTCTGATCAGCTTGATAAAGCTGTAATGATAGTTGACATTTCTATATTTTTTGCTATTTCTGTGTTTTGTATAGATGGTATTAAGTTAGTGTAAGGTTCATCGCCAGTTTGTTAGGATAAATTGTGGTTATTTTGAGGGAATGCCCCTTTTTCTCTTCCTTACTTTTAGCCATGATCATGCAGTACTTCTCGATCTAGTTCCGAGGGTCCTCCCGCTTTTCCTACTTACCATAAGGCGCAATGAAAATGAAAATCTCTATATTGTCTAGCCCAGTGGAAAAGCCACCTTTTATTTTCTTGACGAGATAATCCTATTCATTTTATCAGTTTCTTAACATAACTTAAAATCGCATGAAACCTGAATTTCATTCGGTTTATTTGCCGGTTTTGCAAACTACGCCACAAATGTTGTCATCGGCTGACGAGGATCATAATTATACAAACCCAAACTTTTTTAGCTAAATACTTTTATAAATCAGGTTCTGTCTTCGTATTACAGACGACGACATCTCTTTAATCATATCACTACGAGTGTCTACAGCAAGGTTCGTTTCAGGTCTCTTGGTTGACATCGTGTGTGTACATGTGTCTTCTAAGGTCAACTTTACGATAAAAGGCTCTTCTACAGATCTGACAGGAGAACGGTTTAAAGCCACTATGTTTTCTGCTGTGGGTGATAAGATTGGACGATTGACTAAATGCTTTGCCGCACTCCAAACATTTATGTGGTTTCTCGCCAGTGTGGATATATGTGTGCTTTTTCATGTCCGATTTCTGATGGAATCTCTTCGGGCAGTATTCACAGGGAAAGGGCCTGGTATCTGAGTGAATCAGCATATGGGTAGAGAGGGTTGACGATCTCTTGAACGTCTTGCCGCACTCTTTGCATTCGAAAGTCTTTTCATTCGTGTGAATATTTTTATGTTGTTCAAGGCTGACAGAGTGGCCGAAGGTCTTTCCGCACACAAGACACTCGAACGGTCGTTTTCCCGTGTGTGACCGTCTCACGTGAACTTCCAGACCGTGAGGAGTACTAAACACCTTCTTGCAACTCATACAGTCAAACGTTTCTGCACTAGACTCCAGCCTATTTTTCTTCTTTTCACTCGGTGTTGGTAAGCGAAGGCTGGATATTCTCGGGGAAGGTTTAAAGAGCACGTTTACGCTTCTCTCGTTCTCAAGGTGCGGAAGGGAGCCTGGGAAGCTGGTTAGGAATGGGCTCGGAGGCCATCGCGGTGAGAACGTGTCAGCCATGGGAGAAGAGACAAAAAACTGGCTTGGAAATCTTGTGTACGGAGATAACATATACGGGTTGTATGCCTCCGATATAATGTAATTTCCAAACACAGGGTACCTTCCAACTCCATCTGTAGAGAGAGTAAAAAAATCATTCATGAATACCACATCCTTTCGAGCTGTTAAAAACACGTCAAGGAGCCCCAAGAAGAATGCTAACAAATCAAGTTTCTTTTCTTCATCAATCGTGATTTGAGTAACGTAAATAATGGAAATGACCAAACAGGAGACTTCTGGCCCAAGAAATTCAAACATCATATTAACTGCCGGTATCTTATGGGGAGTGAAGCTTATTACGTTTTGTGATTCGAACCGGGCATGTTTGCTTTACAGATTCATACACAAAGTATTCCCGAAGCGCTGTTTTCTTTACTTGCTTAAAGTCTCTATTAATTTCACCAAATCGTGCGATTCACTCGAATTAAGCCTTTTGTGGTTCTGGCCGCACTAAAAGGCTCTGTTGGATTGATTACTCAAGAGAGCATAATCCTTTGCCGAAAGTTGTGTAGGTGAAAATTGATTTCTTTAGGGATTTCCTAATACATAAAACTGCAAATTAAAAGTGTTCTTATTTTAATCTGAAGGGAAAAAAGGCCGCTAAGCGACTCTGAGTCCATTTCCTATCCGTTAACAGCTTGGCTCTCTTTCCGTTCGGTTCAGTCTATTCCTCTGGCTTCAATTTAATTTACGAGCACAATTCCGAAGGAGGGTCTCCCTGGTGTTTCAGCATTTTAATAAAGGTAACACAAGCCACTACCAATTCAATGCTACACAATTGAACTCTGCGAGTTAACTATGTCCTCTTTGTAGCATTGTTAGAGTCTCCTTCGCTTTAATTATTCTTTATTTACAAGTCGCCAACTTGCAGTTTTGATCTTAGAGGGCTTCTTACAAATAACGAAGCACTCTTTAGCCCGTTGGTAATAGTGTAAAACGCTTCTCTTCATGGTTTGTTTCAGTTAGAGGCTAAACAGCCGCTATTTTGCTATTTGCACATAGTCCATCGGTAAGCTGCCGATCATTTCCTGTGTGCATTTTAATGTCAATTCGTGGCCCTGATTTCCGAAATTAAAACAAAAAGCGAAAGGAGAACGTTTTACATATTAGATGCAATGGATGAGTTCTCACTGTATTTGATATTCATGCTATCTAGTGGTGTTAATATTAGTTTTATACTATGATTTGCCTTCTTTCACACAGTTTGAGCACTAATCGTACGGCCCAATTTGGGAGTGATTTCACAAGAGCAAATGTTCCGCCAAATAAACTGGCTCGTCCGGAGTCACTTATCTCTGCGCCCATTAAGACTGTAAACATTTTACGTTTTTAGCTCTGATTTTGACCGCACTCATTGCTCTTCGGCTTATGTGCATCCCTCTATTTAACAGCCTCATGGACCACAAAAAGGTGGCAAAGCTATCTCGCAAGTATTAGCAGTATTATGCACAAGCAATTCCTACCTGTCATGGAGAAACCTGGCTCCATGTTACTGAACACACGCCGGTCCACAAATCTCCAGTTCGGGTGATTTTCAGCTGGTTTTTTTGACGGTTTGTCGGGTGCTGTGAGGTTGGCGATGTCAAACGGACGACTTGAGGGTTTCGGAGTTTCGGATTCCGTTTTGTTCCCATCTTCTTTCTGGGGTTCTGAAAATACAAATGAGACCTTCAGGTGAATTTTTTTTTTTTTCGAAAAAACAACAACACAGCAATATATCTTAGAATCAAGTGCATTTTGTTGGTCCAAATAATGCATATTAGAAAATAAATCTCAATTGTTTAGTAGCTGTAGTCGAGACATGACCTGCTAATTTCTGCAGCATAGCGAACATTTCTGGACTTATATATATTTTTTAAATAAAATCTTTAGATTACAACATTGTGTAAGTTTTTCTCGGACGTAAGCAAAATCATTGGTGGCATTTTGATTGTGCGCGATTCTCTTGTTCTATCGTAAAAATTACAACAAACCCCAAAAACACAAATCGTTTCTGTTTTCCCTCTATAATCCACAAGTCTTATGTTTTAATCGTTTCTTAAAAGAGCAACTTTATCGTAGCAAGTTTCTTACCCTTTTGGCTCTGTAAATCAGTTTCGTTTGGAGAAACCGCCTCCTTAACCTGTGGAATCACTGCTCTCTTCTTAACCAAAAAAGACTTGGGCATATTCAAAGAAACGCACACTCGTTAGAAATCTGAGTCCTTTGAGTGAAGCACGGGCCGTCGTTTTATTATAAAGGCATTTTGATGTGTCAGAGGTTTTTAAATCCGTACGGACAAAACATGCCCCCAGCAGCTGGCACAGGTGGGAGTCATAGCAACAAAGCAGGGCTGAATCGGCATAGCGCGTGCGCAATAAACCCCAAAATACAGGTGCATTCTAACAAGGCTCGATTCATTGCGAGGGGGAGTCCGTCTATTGGCTCCCTAAGCTTGGGCTGTTTGTCAGTCTTTTCTCTTTCTTTTGAATTATAAGCTTTGGTAAATCATAATTAGCGGTTTAACCGAACACTTGCGATTGTTTTCGACCCTAAAGAAAGGGTCATTGACCGTAGCAGCGGGAAACAGACTTAATAATGTTCGCGCAACACAGAACTTGGGTGGTGATTGATACAGAATGTGATTGGCGTGTACGGAAAATCGGTTTCCTCAAAGTCAAAACTGACTCCTGCCGTGACTGGATGGTCATTAAATCTGCTTTCTCTTGTTAGAATGCTATTTCAGCACTAAAAATTGCTGATGGATTTTCTTAGGAGCTGCGTGGATATGGGTGCTGTTGACACATACATTATTAATGCAATCATTTCGATGGTTAGAGTATGTGTGTGTTTACCGATTAATAGGCACGTGCGAGGGACTGTGGACCGAAGAACGAACAACAATAAGAGATGACTCCGCAGTTAGTAAGCGCGCTGTCTTTTCTATAGCCTCCGATTGTTCCTTGCATAATCGCCTTTTTGGCGCTTTTTATGTGAGCTAATAGTAACAGACATATCGAGAGATTGGTTATATTTGGACAAGCTCGTTAACAGGTGCGTGGCCGAACCCTAGAGCATTTTAATCGAGATAATTCCGCTGAGTAGTTAATGCTGAGACCGAAAACATTTTCAGCCGAGCTCTACTAAGTTACGCTGGCCGGCAAGAAAACAACTGAAGCGGCAGTTCTATTTACTCGACTCCTGTCGAATAGTTTTGCGCAGGATCAAAGTATTTACTTTTGACTCGAAAACTATACCAAGATCTCATCAAACCGCCAAAATTATATCATGCTTTTCCAACCAGAAAGTTAACATGTTTTAAACGTTTTTTTTTTTTTTTTTCACAAACGAAAACGACAATATTGTCAGCTAGCTTAAAGACCTAAGGGTCAGCTGAGAACCAAAATATACTGAACGATAACAAGGTGTTATAAAAACATGTCATTAGCGCTCATACGAATCTCCAAGATTTCACTCCAAACTGCGAATTTTCACTTCACAGTACTCTTTTTGAGTCGATGATCGCCAAGAATTGAACACGGGAGACGTTTTATGGAAATGCATATTTTATTAACACCTATTGAAAATCATTTTGATTTCTGTAGTTAAGTATGATTACTAGCTGAGAGAAGCATTAAAGCAAAACTGAGAAAGTGCAAAAGCTTGATTGATAAAATACGACTAGTGGGAACTAAACAGAAGTTCTTCGTTATCAACTTTGAATGCATGGTGAGGGGGGATAATTTTGCGGGGAAATGCGATCACTTTACAAGATAACTTCACGAGTTGAATCAGTGAATCGCTACAATCAAGATTTATCTTGAAAATAGCCCGCACGGATCTTTTAAAAAGAATTCTAACTGTTAAATGGCGAATTAATCTCTTACCGGCCAAATAATTTACTCCAACGATGCCTTATCGCCAACAGTTTTAATTGGCCTGGTTAAACACCAGCATTATTCAGCGAGCGCTCTGTCTGTTATTGAATTTCATTTACAAACACAAGCGACATATAATAGAGCGGGCTCTCTCACGAAAGTCAACATTACAAGCAACCACACCTTTCTTCTCCCAAGCTCTGTTATATCGGTCATTTAAAATGTATATAAGTAGGCTATAATATTCGAGTAATGACACGAAAATAGGGTTTGACTCGCACTACACTGAACGCTGTATTTCTTCGCCCAAAAGCACTCCATCTACTTAACCGTAACAGAGGCTCAAACAATGGACAAATGCTCGGTATCGTGAGTGGTGACCGAGAATATTCATTCTATACCCCCGAGGAAGAAGCGATGCTTCAGCATATGCCATTCAGTTCCACTGGCGCCTTTGCCGACGTCAATTCATTTTTCCCGTTCTACGATCCTTGATCACAAAGTATGGTTCGTAATTCTTTTTAGCGTCGTTGTTATCTTAGGGAACTCAAATTTGAATTTTTTTTGCCGTCGGCCGGGAAGTGTCTTCACTTCCGCAGTGGGTAAAAATATACAATGTACAAGAAGTATTGCTGTTGTCGAGTCAGATGTTTTTTCTCCACTGATTCACAAGTTAATGTCTACTTCTCGAACCATGGAACTATCCTGTAAATAATGATTTTACTTGAAATTCGCTAGTACTCTACTATTGCCAGTTTTTTTGTTTGGTTCAGATTAAGAATCATAACGCCAAACGTTGTAGAAAGCAAAGTTCCCATGTGGTTTCGAAACAAAAAAGACATTTGGGAACTCTAAAGGCGCTAAAGGCGAGAAAACTTGGAAATTACTAATCACACTTGTCGGTTTTAAAAATATATGTTTTTTTTGTCAATTCCTTCGAAAAACCGGGCACAGGAGAAAAAAATACCTAATAACGGTCCTAACAACCAAACAGATGAACAAACTTTTGTATTACAATGGGTTTTGTTATCCATATAACCAAAGCTTCATAAAGTTTGCAAACTCGTTGTTCGTGTCATTTCAAGCGATAAACGCGCAAAATTAGCAGCCTGTCATAGAAGCATTTCTTCATAAAGCAATTTGGTTTTCAAAGCACCCCCTCTATCAAGGAGTCCATCAAGCTTTGTGACATCCTTTTCAAGGCGATCACCAATTACGTATTCCCATGACAATGTGGAGTACAGCTGCTACTGGGATTCTCTCAGACAGGCTGTTCGGAATCGGTTCATGCATTTTTGTTTCAACATTAACAGTGCCCGCAACGGACTCGAAATTTTCCATCAAATCTATGCTTAATTTCCAAATTCTGAGCATATGAGATTTTGAAGTGCTACTAGGCTTCGGTAGATCCGCGTGGTCTTCTGTCCAAACAGAATAGCAAGGATCCTGTACACCCTGGGGAGCCTAGAATAATCATTCTTGCTCATGTCCATTAATAGTTTATTCTCTTTGTAGACGGTTGAAGATCTGTGATTATTTGTTTTTTTCTGTTTTTCTTTCTCGCAGTGGAAACTCAGTGGGTCGATTTATGGCCGGACTCTGTGTCGGGAATTTTTGACGAAGTTAAACCAAATGAATGGCTAATTAACTTGTGCATGTAACAGTTTTCATATTTTATGAAAAGAAACCTTAATCTATTGGCTGTGTGAAGCTATCTCCGGTGCTTTACAATAGCGTACTTCCTCGTCAGGTTTAACTACAAATAAATACAAACAAGGGCCAGGATTAGAACAAAATAGAAGCACGATAAACACTATGCCAGGCTAAGAGATGGAGAATGAATACAACGTATTTTTAATCAATCGAAAATAATGTAGAATTCATAATCTTCGATGCGTGTTCTTTCTCTAATTACCACCATAAAACGATGTTAAAACGATAAGTACCTAACTGGGATGCACTATTAGCAACAATAGTTACAAATTACTTGAAACAGAATAATGTTTATTTTTTTTGGCTCAAGTATAGACTCCAAGTAATGTGAAATCATCTTGGCGACAAATTTAAAGAATAGGTAAAAAGGGAAACCCAGTTTCATCTGTTTACTTCGTGGTCGAATTCAACGTTTACCACATCTAACTGAATAACTAAGAAGAAGAATCAAAGTTTCAGTATTGAGTTCAAGTTTGGACAAATAGTTCAGGCGATATCGAGAATGCTGGGGAAAAGAGAAATTGTAATGGCGATAATTTTAATAAGTCCAATCACCTCCAGTAAAGGCCGCCATTTTTGTTACAGTCAGTTGACGAATCTGTCAGAGTTTCTTTTTTCTTCCGCTCTCGCCGCTACTGCAGAGTTTTTATTTCACTCTTTACTGAGTACTAAACGAACTGAGCTACGAAAGTGGCCACAACCTCACTGGTGAAATAATCTCCAAGTCCTTAAATTCATTAATTGTATTATCCTGAGTTCAAAAAAAATATGTAGACACAAGGAAATTGACTCAGAGCTGCTTTTGAATGTGGCCTGTACAACACACCCAAATTGCGCGTTGGTACGTAGGTACGTAACTTTAAACCGATCGAAGAATTGCCAAAGTTTCAGTAACAGATTGACTGCATTTGAAATCAACAGCTCTAAAACTTTTTTGTAGAAAATTTTAAGCGAATCGGAATACTTAATAATAGAAATAGGACTTATGTCCCGCTGAGTTGTGGTGGCCTTGATTGCTGGCTTGCTCAAGGGATCTTTTTGTGTTTTTGAGTTAACATGCGCGCCAGGTAGACTACGAAATGTCACCAATATCCCACAATTAAATGTACGGTTAATATTTTTAAATAATGCTCAAGATTAATTCTGTCTTTTTGTGGTAAATGTGGCGTCTTTTGACAAAAAACCCACTTCATGTTGACCCCGGTGGGAGGGTAAACCATCAGCAAAGAAATTATTACTCATTTTATAGAACCTTTGTTGATAAACACCCAAAGCTCTCGGGCGTCGTGCGAGAAAAACTAATTACCAAACTGCAAGTACTTCTGGCTTATGACAAGCATACAATGACACTAAGGCCTTTCCTTCCTGATTTTCCCGTATTGAAGAGTATTCTTAAACATCGAGCCCCTTCTGTGATGAAGAACGACTCGGAGTCCAATAAAATCTGAGTTGATTTGTTTGCCAAAATAAATGTTACATCGCTGTATAGATTGCTATCACACTTGAAGAAATAGATTTTAAAAAACCACAGATAATTTAAATAGCATAAATAGCAAAGTGATCAGTGCGAAAATACTATCGAGAAATTCGTATACATGCAGCGAGTGGACCCCGTCAACAACAACGCGGCGGGGACCTGGGTACTTCAGTTCTCAGGCTCGGATCATCAGGGAATAATTTCTGTGATAATTTCAAGCAGAGTTCTCACTTTCTCCAGTGAAAAAAAGATTATTAGGAGAGAGTATTTTATAAAACGGACTTGTAAATGTGAAACCATGGAGCTATGCTAGCTATCCGTTAGGGAGTTCAGGCCTTGTCGGAAGGAAAACAAGCTTCAGTTTTACAGCCAAAAATATTGTCTTTCGAGCATGCCAACTAGCCGGGAACAGCTTATTAGCCGTACATGCCATATGAATGTTTTCCGGCCAGCTTTTCGACTTTGCATGAACTGAAATTACAGTAAAAAAGCAACCACGTTTTCAATATGTTGTATATTATTCTTGCAGTTTGGGAGGATCTGACGGAGCCTGATGTTAAACTTTAATGAAACTCGATGGCCTGCATGTAACGACAATGCAGTGGCCTTTGATTATGCAAACGATTTGTCCAGCTCCATATAGTCTATAGAAGAGATCAGCGATACGAAACAAACCTTTATTGTCCAAGCTCAAACGAAACTCCCCTACAGCTGTGAACATAAGTCCTAAAGAAATATCGCAAGTATCGACTGGAGTCAACCCGTTTAAGTACCGTCGTTTACTTTTGAAGAAACCTCCCTTTGCACTAATGAGACAAAAAGAGAAGTGAATAATGCAGTTGAGAATACATCCAACCGCGTTGGTTTTAAGACCTCGGTTTGCTTGTTTTTCTTTTTATTGTACAGATTTCAATGTTGCACTGATTTCATTCGACGCGGGTTGTGTGTGAATCAATTGTTTGCTATGACCAGGACAAAACCATCAAGCGAAAATCACGAAAACTTTAAGTTTAACTTAACTAGGAATTTTCTGGGAATTTATTGGTTTTTGTCTTCCCTCGTCCAAAGATATTGCGACGCCTGCATTGCAGGCTAGTTCGATGGCAATACGTAGCTAAGAAAAATAGAATCAATAAATGGGCCGTAAAATCGAGTCGAGATGCTTAGTCCGTGAAGTGCTGTTTATTTTTTTAAACACTAACCGGCTTCAGTGTTGCCAGGCAAGCTGACCCGCATTTCGATTAAACTAAAACTGATTTGTGAAGAGAGAAAGACAAGCAGTTCATAGGACTTAAAAATACGAAGCAATCGAAAGCATCATGCGTGGTGCATCAGGAATTCGTTTGAATGACGAGGAAGTCTTTATAATACGGAACAAGACGACTAAACGTGAGTAGTGAAAAACATTATCTAACCAATTCTGAAACTCAGAGTTAGCGCGCGGAGATTTAAAAATTACGACCAGTGTCATTACTGTCGATCTTAATGGATTTTTACTTTTTACCACGGAAGCGAACATAGGTTACATTGCATTAAAAGATTGTCCAGAAATACATTTAGTGGTTTTGCGATACTACAACTTTATTTCCCTGCGATAACAACTAATCAAGATTGTTTCGGCATAAAACCGCTGAAGGTGAAATCCACAACTCTGGTTCATTGACTATCTCCTAATGGATACCGATAATAGACTAATCTTCGGAGCTAATGGTAGACGAAAGCATCATCGAGGAAGCTAATAGAGTTTCTGAGAAGAAAGATGACTATAAAACATATGGAACAAAAGCGAAACAAATAGAAGAAGTAGAAAGCATATGTTTCACCTCACTAGCTCAGTGTTTTAATAGAATGTAACCCCTTTTTGGTCGGGTAAATAAGCTAAGTATTATTGCATTCATTATTGCTTGTCCACGCTTGTGAGTGACCATAAGCGATTTGTGAGAAGTGGAAGGGAATTAGCGTTAATGACTTACAATGAGTCATTATCTAAACGCTTTGGGCGCCAATGGCGCTGTAAAACGCCCTAAAAGCTTCCGGATATATTGTGATTGATGTCAATTTCAAGGTTTCTAGACTTTTGAAAAAAAATCTAGCGGTGTGAAAACACTTTGATCTGTAAGTGGGAGCCCTTTGAAAGCAGGGATTGAAAATGTGCAGCACTCAGCGAAACTGTGGGACTTAAAGATCACGTTTCGGTCTTTCCTTTTCGCTTTCCGGTACTCAAAGAACTCGAAAAACAAACACTGTGATTATTGACTGATTATCTATATTCCTTAGAAATGACCACCAGAATCCTCTCTCTTGTATGCAGCGCAGGGTCATAATGACCACTCAAGTTCGAAGATTTCTCAATTTGTAACCGGGCGCACTTTTGTGTGTATTTGCGAGTGCGAATCCAAGCTTTAAATAATCATTTCCGAACCGTCTTTTTTCATCATCTT